>CM076580.1:1632161515-1632253729 GCA_034641835.2 Pinus albicaulis | reverse complement strand
TTTGAAATTTACAATGATAAGACTTGAAAGGAAATGAAAATGTGCTGCTGAAATGAAAAGGTGTTGCTAATCTAATAAATCAAAACAATGAACTATTGAGCATGAAAACTAAACTATTCTTGCTGCCAACTAAACATAAAAGAAACTATGCTTAAGGAAATTCAAAATTGCAACAAAATAAATCTAAATCAGATTGCATCAATTTATCTTCTGATCCTTCATCATTAGTCCAGCTATGATTTTCGGAAGTAATCATAAACAATTTGAGTAACTGATATTTAATTTGCAGAAAGTAAACTAATACTAAACCATACACTCATGATTCAATCCCTCACCATCAGTCCAGCTGTGGCTTTCAGAGGCAATTGAAGATGTCATGCATGATTTAATATATCTAAATTTGCAGAAAAGAAACTAATATTAAACTACACATTTCACAATACAATCCCTCACCATCAGTCCAGCTGTGGCTTTCGGAGGCAACTGAAGATGCTATGAGCAGCTTAATATATCTAAATTTAACTATTGAAGAAGATAAGCAATACTGAAATTAAACAAAAGCTATGAAAAGCAAATTAGCAGCAGAACAATGTTAGTTCCATGTCACTAGTCAAAAAGCTATGAAAATGCCCGGGCTGCCTATCTATAACCTGAAACAAGAACACTGATCACTGATTATCAACATAAAACATGAAAGACAGAAATGAAATGGAAATTATGGAAGTTTATAAACAGAAATGAAACAAATGCAATGTATGAACATATGAATGGATTATGACACAATGAAATGAAATTAAAATTATACACTAATGCACAAAACATTAGCTGAGCAGGGGCCCTCTACACCAGCCTTGGCAACGGTCCTCAAATACGAATTAAGTTGGAAAACAGAGTCTTCTTATATTAAAAAGCAGTCATTACAGAATGGTAATGTTACGGCACAAGTGCAGCGTAATCACACTACAGAGCAAAAGATAACAGAGACTAACATTCACTAATATCAACTAACTCTATATGCATATGCAAACGCATTATATATAACAACGAACTATAACTGTCTCCTAAAGTTCATGCTGGTGGAGAGCACGTAGACCACTACGTCCACGGATATAGGAGCATGGCCGTGTTGGAAAGTAAATCTACGAGAGGTGGATGCTTAAATTCGACTCTAGAGCCATGTACAGATGTCGATTTATCCTCCGCATGCTTAGAAACGGCCGTATGGATCTTCATGTGACACGAAACAGAGTCCGGCCGACATGAAACTCCATGGTTGACTTCCATGTGGACGCCTTTGACCGCGGCTTCTTTGGATGAGTTTTCTTGAACCAATAGGACACGAACCATGTCCACGTCATTCCTGACCTGCCCATGTGACTCGTTTTCCTTGTAGACACCTGTAGCATAGAGTTTCACAAAATAGCTGCGGAAAGTTGCAGCAGCTGCGGAAAGTGGCAAGATTCCGCAGCTGAATGAACAAAATCTAGATCAAATAGTAAACACAAAAATATAATTAAAAACCATGTTAGATGCTCTTTTGCACATGATATTGACAATTTGGGAGGTTTAGGTGAGTGAAAAAGGTATGGAAAAGTGTATGGAAAAGATGCAAATTTGGGACTCAACATACCCCCACTATGAAGGTGTTGCATGTCCTCATGCAACCAAAATTTTGATACTTTTTGTTCAGTTCATGTGCCTTGATACTTCAGCCAGCACATCCAATCCTCTTCTCTTCTTCCTTGGTACTGCCATCATTCTGGGTTTCTTCATTAAGCATCTAAATTTGATATTTACAAGTGCTCTGCTCAATTTCTAGCATTTCCTTTTCAATTTCTTATTCTTCTTCTGCCATATTCCCAAATGTAACATAGTATTATCATGGATGATCTTGTCCAGTTTGCCTTGTTCTTTCAATGTCTCATTTTCATTTTTGATGTGCTTATTTAAAAGCTCTAGCTCAAAAATTTCTTGTTTTAGTGATTGGACCAAATCATCCTGCAATGTATGAGGCTGAATGGAAGAAGTACTTGGACCTGTGGCTGCCTTTTCCAAAGATTCTATATAGTCATATACTTCCTGCTGCTTGGGGTCTATTTCAGGTGTCATTTTTATTGGGCTATCCCCAAAATGCTGTGAAGGAGAATTATGTTCAAAATCTAGCCGAGGAGGGCTTACATCAATATTTTGCTGAGAATAGGATGGAGTATGCTCATTGTCTGATTGGGAATGAAATGAACCAAGTTCACTAACTGACTGAGATGGACTATGGTCAGTTGGGGACTGTTCAGATGTCTCCTCACCCAAATCAATGAAATGAGGACCCTTAATTTGCGTTTTTCTCAATTTCCCCTTAAGTCTGCTGCTTCTCCTCACACGCTGTGGTACACTACCCTTTTGTTTTTGTTTTCCTTTCTCTGCCTTCTTGGATATAGATGACTGTTTTTGAAGATAAACTAATCTTTCAGATAGCACTTGATGATCTTCTTCTTCAAAAGAAGGAGTTTTAAGTACAGCCTCAATAGTTTCTTTCTCTTTTGGTGTTATTGGCTCTTTACCCTTGATTTCCTTCTTCTTCCTTTTTACCAGTCTCTCTTCCCTATCAGTTCTTTCCATAGTAGTAGTAGGAGTATTTTGGATTTCATCAATTGTTCTTTTCCTCCTACTTCTTCTTGCTGTGCTAGCTGTGGGAATTTCCTGAGTAGGAGTAATTTGGGTTTCAACATTTATTCTTTTTCTTCTACTCCTTCTTGCTGAACTACCTTCAGGAATTTCCTGAGGTTTCTCAAAGAAATTTCTAACTAGAAATTGTTCCCATGTGTCTTTTCTTTCCTTTAACTCCTTTTCAATCAGAATTTTTATAAGGCCGTGGTGATATAGATGGGGCTCTACATCTCCTAAGTGTTTCTGAACAGTCACAGCCATTTTCTTCAAGCTATTGAATAGAAAATATGGGAGATTGAGAGTTTGATTTTCTAGAAAATTCATCAATAGTCTGGTATGGTACATATACATGGACCCAAAACGGCCTTCACATGTAATGAATTTCTGAACAATTAGCAGTAAAGTGGCCCATTCTTCTTTCAATGCATGCACAGGAATTCCTCTTTTAAAAACAGTTATGTCCATACCTTGGTTTCGTAAGATTGTTCTCCATGCCTCATCACTGATGCTTTTATTTTTAAACCAACACTCACCCTCCTGAAGAAGTTCCGTGGCTGTTGCTATAGATGCTTCATTGACCACAAACTTAAGGTCTCCAATTTCCGCTTCCAAGCCATCAAATGACCTTGCAAATGCTTTCGTAACTTCTTTGTGATAACCTCTGAATTTCTGGATAAAACGCAGCCATTTTTCTTTCTTCAATATCTCTTTTACTTGCGGATATCCCTCTATAAACTTCGGTCCTTCCGGCTCTGCCCTTAGGAATTTACCCATTTCACTTTTCTGTTCTTCACAAATTTGCCTTCGTGAGGGTTTCAAATGGAAATAGAATGGTTAAATGCACAGGAACGAGCACAATGGCTGTGGGGATGTATCATAAAATGGGAATGAGCACCATAAACGGAATGGAGTGAGACTGTGGGTAGATATCTGGAAGTGAGAATGAGCAAAAGGAACGAAATGGAGTGAGACAATGGGTAGATATCCAGGAGTGAGAATGAGCAGAGTGGGGTTTCGTAAACACGGCAGAGACACGACAAAGAGATTAACAAAGTATAACACATTCGGCAGCATTTTGAATTTTGGAGGCTGCGCAATAAATATGAACACGTTTCAATCAACGGTTATAAATTCATGCGGCTGTAAGAGTCCTTGGTCAAATCAAATACGTCTCATTATCTCCGGTAGGATATTGGAACATGAGTGAAAATCGGAATTTTAATGATAAAACCGTTTGTGAATGAATGCAAGAGGATAATATGGAGATCGTGAAAGGTTACGGAACTGTCAATATAATCATTGCGCGTAATGGATAGAGCTCATGGTTCAGAACTATATAAAAATGTGTTTTTCAATGCTATTTGAAATAAATTGTATTCATACCTTTGGAATCTTTGCCTTTGCCCTTGGTCTTCAACTGATTGATCTCCATTGGTGTCTTGAATGCTCCATGTCTTTATTTTTGATCCTCTCACCTGCATTTTATTTTCTAATTATGGAAATAACATCTGACTGTACATTCTCTTTGAAAACAGAGTAGTAGCTGCGGAATCTGCTTCTGGCTGCGGAAACTGGACTCAGCTGCGGAAACAGATGTCAGCTGCGGAAACTGACACAGCTATTACTTGGATGAATGGAAATGATCAAATGACAAATGACCAGATAGAAATGGTCATGAAAAAGATTTTTATTGATTGAATGGAATGAAATGAAGTGGAATGAAGTGAAATGAAATGAAATGAAATGGAATGAAGTGGAATGAAATGGAGTGGGTGGTGACAAAGCTTGTGAAAAGAGAGAGATTTTTTTTGGAAAATATAGAGTGTCAGGTGTTCCTGATTTTCACCCTATATTTTCTGCCTAAGACTGCCAATCAGTGATTGGTTTTCAGGCTTATACCATTTTTTTATTATTTTTTTTTATTTTTTTAACTGAAAAGAACAAAAGAACTAGGTTGGTGGAGAAGAAGAATTCTTCTGTACCAGCCTGATTGCAGAACTTTCTTGAAACATTTTGACAAAATCCTCTTTTGAGAGTGGCTTATGATAAACTTTCAACCTATGGCCATTCACAATAAGAGGATTTTGAAATTCATCAATGGTCTTGATTCTTACAGCTCCATTGCTAAAGATCTTGTCAATCTCATATGGCCCAAGCCAATGAGTCTGAAATTTTCCTTGAAAATCTTTAAACTTGGAGTCAAATAACAATGCCCAATCTCCTTCTTGAAACTTCTTTTCTTTGATATATTTGTCATGCCATTTAGTTCTTTGATATTGAACTAGATCAGTTCTTAGAATTGCTTCTTGTCCGATCTCATCTAGCTCATTCAACTGCTCCATTCTATGCTTTTGGGCTTCTGATAAGTCCATCCCCAACTGAACTGCTATCTTGAAGGTCTTGACTTGGAACTCAATGGGGAGCAAGACTTCTTTCCCATAAACAAGTTCATAGGGATAATGTCCTGTTGTATTTCTCCATGTAGTTCTGTAGGCCCACAAGGCTTCAGGAAGCCTTTCTGCCCAATCTCTTCTATGTAGATGAACAGTTTTGGTGATGATACTTTCAAGAACTTTGTTTGTAGACTCCACTTGACCATTTACTTGCGGATGGTAAGGAGTAGATCTTCCGTGCTTGATTTTGTATTCTTCCATCAACTTCTCCACCAAGTTGGATGTGAATTGGCTTCCTTGATCTGTCACAATTTCTCTTGGAACACCAAAGTGAGTAAAAATATCCTCATAAAGAAAATGAACAACCGAATTTTCAGTAGCAGATACTAATGCTTTGGCTTCTACCCATTTAGTAACATAATCAGTACAAACCAATATATACTTCTTTTGCTTAGATGGTGGATTAATAGGTCCAATGAAATCTAAAGCCTATTTTTCAAAGGGTTCAATGAGTACCTGTGTTTGCAATGGCATTTCATTTGAAAGGGTAGGTTTCCCTACTCTTTGGCAGCTATCACACCTTTTGACATATTGTTTTGCATCTTTGAAGAGAGAAGGCCAATAATATCCCAAGGAAAGGATTTTATAGGCCGTCCTTTTGTCCGCAAAGTGTCCGCCGTATGGTTCATCATGACATGCCTTAAGAATATCAGGCATTTCATCTTCCCTGACACATCTTCTGATCACAAGATCTGGCCCTGTTTTAAACAATTCGTTAGAAATCCATGAATATCTTGAACTCTCCTGAATAATTTTTCATTTTTCTCTTGGAAATAAATGTGAAGGTAGTTTCCCTGTAACCAAATAGTTAGCAATATCTGCATACCAAGGGGTCTTAATAGTTACTCCAAACAAATATTCATCAGGAAACTTATCTTCTACAGGAGAATCTTCTTTAGTATTCTGAATCCTAGACAAGAAATCAGCTACTGTATTCTGTTTTCCTGGTCTATCCAACATAGTAATATTGAATTCTTGCAAAAGTAAAAGCCATCTTGTCACTCTACCATTAGTAACAGGTTTGTTCATTAAATATCTAATTGCAGAATGGTCAGTATGAATAAAAGTTTCATAGCTTGTTATGTAATGTCTAAACTTATTAATTGCATGAACAACAACTAAAAACTCTTTTTCAGTCACAGTATAGTTCAACTCTGTGGGAGTCAAATTTTTACTGGTATAATAAATGGCATAAGGAACTAAATCTTTTTGACCCAACACAGCTCCTAGAGCTGTATCTCAAGCATCCGTAGAAATATGGAAAGGGAGTTTCCAATTTGGTCCTCTCAAGATAGGTGCTTCAGATATTCTTGTTTTCAAAGTTTCAAAAGCCGATTGACAATCAGGATCCCATTTAAATTCACAGTCTTTTGTAAGCAATTTGAAGAGTGGAGATGCTATTTTAGTGAAGTTTTCTATAAATCTTCTATAGTAACCAGTAAATCCTAGAAAACTTCTAACATCTCTTTGATAATTTGGAATAGGCAACTTGGAGATGACTTCAACTTTTGATCTATCAACTTTAATTCCATCTCCTGAAATATGATGTCCTAAAACAATCCCTTCAGTAAACATCATAAAGCATTTTTCATGGCTTAATGAAAGGTTTGTTTCTTTACATCTTATGAGAACTCTTTCCAAATTTTCTAATGCCTCTTCAAATAGTCACTATAACCTGAAATCAGTCATAATCCTCAGAATCATGAGAGGATCATTAGAAAAATTCCTAGTAATCGCTTCTCTGCGAATGTTATTTGAAAAATACATAACCCAAAAAGTGAATAATCAGAAAAAGTCTCTGCATAAGGAAGAATACTTAAAATCTGTCTTGATCTTCAGGTGCTACCTGAATTTGATTATAGCCACTAAAAACATCCAAAAATGAAAAGTACTTTTTACCTGCTAATGTATCTAATACCTGATCAATAAAAGGCAAAGGAAAGTGATCCTTCAAAGTTGCCTTGTTCAATTCCCTGTAATCAATGCATACTCTCCATTTACCATTCTTTTTAGGTACTATAACCAAAGGAGAAACCCATCGGCTATCTGAAATTGGATAAATGAAGTTTACATTGAGAAGTTTTTGGAGTTCTTCTTTCACTATCTCCCTAAGATTTGGATTCATCCTTCTTTGAGGTTGTCTGATCGGTCTACTGTTTTCCTCAATATAGATATGATGGATGCAAGTCTTAGGATCAATACCCTTCATGTCAGTATACTCCCATGCAAATGCAGTAGAATGTTTTTGCAAGATTCTAGTTAGTTCTTCTTGTTGTGACTTCTCCAAATGTTTATTGATATTCAATGTTTTTTCTGGAAAAATCTCAATAGCAGAATTACCAAACTCTTCCATAGAGTAAAGAGACATTTGTATTGATGATAAATATTCTATGTCAGATTCCAACTGAAATTGTGTGGGGTCATATTCTCAAGATATCTCAAAATTTTCTAATGTGTTCAGAATTTGACTATCCTCACTGATTTCAGAAATGGTAAAGACAGGTTGTATAGTGTTCTCATCATCGACCCATTCATTGTCTCCTATTTCTGTGATTGCTCTTGCTGGAGGATACAAATTGAATTTCCTTGTCGAATTACCATTAGAAATGTACATGTCTCCAGATCTACAACTAATAAAAGCATCAGCTGTGGCCAGCCAAGGTCTTCCTAAGATAATTGGATGTCCTCCTAGATTACTTTTGGGAGTCAAAATCATAAAGTCTACTGGATATTCCCAAGAATCTAAGGAGACTGAAATATCTTCTAATACACCACCTGGTTTAATAACCGATCGATCTGCAAGTTGCAATAAAGTAGGTGTAAAAAGAAGGTTAGGAAGTTTTAACTGTTCCATAGTCTGTCTACTCATAATGTTGATAGCAGCCCCTAAGTCAATCAATGTATTTGGAATTTCTATCCCATTTATATGTGTCTTGACAATTAGACTTCCTGGATCTACATACTTCTGCATGGTAATTTTTCCCATCATAATGTCTGCAATCTTTCCTACCAGGTGGATTCTTCTTGTGTCCTTTAGCTTCCTTCCTTGTCTTTTGAAACTCAACTCCTTTATGGTTTTTGCTAGAATAGGAATTTCTCGAATGGCTTGTAGCAATGGAATCTTGATACAAACATTCTTCAATTCATCTAGAAAGTCATAGTTAGGCAACAATATTTGTTTTTCCACCCCCTTATCAATTTGTAGTCTTTCCGGAAAAGGAGGTGTAGATGAATATGCAGGTTGCTCAACTATAGGAGTTGTGGATGTTAACTTTTCTTTTTCTTTTTGCATGCTTGAATTTTGAAGAGATTCTTCCTCAGAACCCTTATTAACTTGAAGAGAGTCCTCCTCAGAGGTATCTTGCTCTTGAATATCTATAGAAGGTTTTTCTAAAACTCTACCAGATCTGAGTTGTACATCGTTGAGAGGAACACTCATATAGGTAGGAAATTGTTGTCCTTCTACCATATAAGTAGTTTGAGGATTCTTATTGTTAGGATTTGGCAATGGTTGAGCTGGAAGTTGATTTGTCTTCTGTTGGTATGGGAGCATGAGTTGAGGATTTGTATTTTGTTGAGAAGGTTGTTGTTGTGGAAATGGTAATGAAAGTTGTGGATTTGGGCTTGGAAGTTGTGGAGCTTGTTGATTTTGAAAAGATGGAGGATATTGATAAAATTGAGCAAATCTCCCATAAGGATTTGGCATCCCTTGTACCCATGGCTGATATGAATTTTGATGTTGGGGCCAAGGTTGTTGCCAAGGATTCCAATTTGGTGGGGTTTGAAGATTCATAGGGTTGTTAAACCCTTGAGATTGTTGTCCCTGCCAAGGTCTCCTTGCAACAAAACAGAGAGATTCTACTGAATTTGGATCTTCTTGAAAAACAGCTTTGAGTCCAGGAATGGAAGGACAATCCTTGATCTCATGATTCTCTGAGCAAATAATACATGTTTCTACAACTTTTGCATCCAAGGGACATTCCCTTAAAGCATGTTTCTTCCTACATTTCGGACAAAAGATGGCTAAAGCATCTGTTTCTGCTTTCTGCTTGTTTTAGATTTTAAGGGTGTCTAGTTGTTCACTAAGGCTCCCTAAGATATCAGTTTTGAACTCATCAAGCATATTACCAATCTCTGCCCTACTTACTGATCCAGTTGCAGATTTGTTAGCCCTAATAAGAGAAGGATCCCTAGGCCCTTTTCCAGTTTTAGATTTTCCTCTTGAGAGATGGACACATAGTTTTGTTATATCACGAAGTGGAAGTTGAGAAATGTCTCCTTTCCCCATCATGTTTAAAATTTCTATCCATTCATCTCTAATGGCTTTTAATATGAGGGCTTTCAAGGTTTCATCATCTAAGTTGCTCATCTTTTCTCTTTTCAAGTTGTATTGAAATATTTCAAGTAAGTCTTCCAAATTTTCATCTTCTTTTTGCATCATTTTGAATACCTCATCCTTGTGATTGGTGGGCATACAATAGTCCAAGTATCTATCCAAAAATGTTTGTTTCATTTCATTCCAAGTCCTAATAGATTGAGTGGCTAATCCCACGAACCATTTCAAAGCAGATCCCTTCAATGTTGAAGGAAACAGTTTGAGTTTTTGAGAGTCTTCCATATAGTCATAAGTTCGGCACACAACTTCAAACTCAAACAGAAATGTTTCAGGATCCTCACTTCGCAATCCATAAAAGTTAGGGAGAACAGATGGTGTGATATTTTTCATTGTTGCATGAGTTTCCTCATCAACTATAGGGAATCCAAACAAATTGTCTCCTTCCCTATTTCTACCATTATTTCCTTCACCATTGTTGTCTCCATTGTTTCCTCCTCTTCTACCTCCACCTCTATTTATTACTTCCTCTGTCATGATAGTTTCTTTAGAGTCCTTATAGTCCTCTAGTTCTTCTACCAAGGGAGGATGAGAGAAAGTCTCTTTGTTTTCTAAGTGGGTTTTAGTAGGTGGTATAGGAGAATCCTCTAATTTAGCTGTTCCTTGACTTCCAAAAATCTTAAGGCTAGGGGTAGATGGTGGTGAATCTGGTCTATGCCTTGAAGAAGATGGAGTTATGAAAATCGAACTCTTGGCTTTAGCTATAAACCTTCCCCAGAATCTCTTGCTCTATGCATGTCATTTTTTTTATTTTTTAAAAAGTTGGGCTAATAATTCTCTTTCTGATCTTCCAGATCACACTAGGTGCAAGAAGAGAGCATACTTAAGAAATTAATAAACCAATAACTCTCTTTTCTGATCCTCCAGATCACACTAGGTGCAAGAGGAGAGCATACTTCAAGAAGTTATCAAGTTTTCCCTTCTTTTATGATTTTATGATTTTTTTAAGAAATTGGCTACCTAGTTACACTTCCCCGGCAACGGCGCCAAAATGTTTGGTCAATTTAGTGTGTCCTAAATTGCTGCATTTAATTTGTCAATCCGGGAATCGTAAGTTGATGAAGTGCGGCGCACTATATGTGCAAGATAACCTATTTCTTAACTTTTTGTCGTTTTTGGTTTTTCTAAGGTGAAATGGAAATTCTAAGATGAAAACAAGTTTGGTTATGTTTGTTCAAGGAAGTGATATCCCCTATAATGATTTGCCAACTTGAAATTTTAAAAAGAAATTTGAAATTTACAATGACAAGACTTGAAAGGAAATGAAAATGTGCTGCTGAAATGAAAAAGTGTTGCTAGTCTAGTAAATCAAAATAATGAACTATTTAGCATGAAAACTAAACTATTCTTGCTGCCGACTAAACATAAAAGAAACTATGCTTAAGGAAATTCAAAATTGCAACAAAATAAATCTAAATCAGATTACATCAATTTATCTTCTGACCCTTCATCATTAGTCCAGCTATGATTTTCGGAAGTAATCATAAACAACTTGAGTAACTGATATTTAATTTGTAGAAAGTAAACTAATACTAAACCATACACTCATGATTCAATCCCTCACCATCAGTCCAGCTGTGGCTTTCGGAGGCAACCGAAGATGTCATGCATGATTTAATATATCTAAATTTGCAGAAAAGAAACTAATATTAAACTACACATTTCACAATACAATCCCTCACCATCAGTCCAGCTGTGGCTTTCGGAGGCAACTGAAGATGCTATGAGCAGCTTAATATATCTAAATTTAACTATTGAAGCAGATAAGCAATACTGAAATTAAACAAAAGCTATGAAAAGCAAATTAGCAGCAGAACAATGTTAGTTTCATGTCACTAGTCAAAAAGCTATGAAAATGCCCGGGCTGCCTATCTATAACCTGAAACAAGAACACTGATCAGTGATTATCAACATAAAACATGAAAGACAGAAATGAAATGGAAATTATGGAAGTTTATAAACAGAAATAAAACAAATGCAATGTATGAACATATGAATGGATTATGACACAATGAAATGAAATTAAAATTATACACTAATGCACAAAACCTTAACTGAGCAGGGGCCCTCTACACCAGCCTTGGCAACGGTCCTCAAATACGAATTAAGTTGGAAAACAGAGTTTTCTTATATTAAAAAGCAGTCATTACAGAATGGTGATGTTACGGCACAAGTGCAGCGTAATCACACTACAGAGAAAAAGATAACAGAGACTAACATTCACTAATATCGACTAACTCTATTTGCGTATGCAAACACATTATATATAACAACGAACTATAACTGTCTCCTAAAGTTCATGCTGGTGGAGAGCACGTAGACCACTACGTCCACGGATATAGGAGCATGGCCGTGTTGGAAAGTAAATCTACGAGAGGTGGATGCTTGAATTCGACTCTAGAGCCCTGTACAGATGTCGATTTATCCTCCGCAGGCTTAGAAATGGCCGTATGGATCTTCATGTGACATGAAACAGAGTCCGGCCGACATGAAACTTCATGGTTGACTTCCATGTGGACGCCTTTGACCGCGGCTTCTTTGGATGAGTTTTCTTGAACCAATAGGACACGAACCATGTCCACGTCATTCCTGACCTGCCCATGTGGCTCTCAAGCTTTCATTTTTGCAGACACCGAGTACAGAGCCTCAAAGATTCATGGAAAGTTAACAACGGCGAAAGTGGCAAGATTCCGCAGCTGAATGAACAAAATCTAGATCAAATAGCAAACACAAAAATATAATTAAAAACCATGTTAGATGCTCTTTTGCACATGATATTAACAATTTTGGAGGTTTAGGTGAGTGAAAAAGATATAGAAAAGTGTATGGAAAATATGCAGATTTGGGACATTCAATTCAATCCACTTAGTTATAAGGAAACTGGTCCTTTAAATCCAGTCGGAGCCACCATCCCAAACGGAAAAGGAGCTGTCTTAAGGTCCCGACCGGGTGGTTTTCCCCCAATGTGTGAAGCAGAGATTTTCTGGAAGCCCGACAAGTCCCACAGTTCATTTACGAGTCTAAGTTCTTTGCAAAAACACCTTGAGGCTTGCATGCCTTAATGGCAAGTTCTCATGCTGACAAACAATGAGAATATATTAATGTCTCTTGTTCGTCAAATCTTCTAGGTGACTCGACATCAACAAAATCATTCGTACCTAGCAAGATGTGTTTAGGCATCTTGACTCTCATTGTCATCAATGGTGAGAGTTCTCGTGTTGACTAGTGGCATCCATTAATGGCCACTAAGTCAACAATTTCCTACTATGTTCGACATCAGAACATATTTTCACATAGTAGGAATTATGCCAATGAGTTTTGAAGACATGAAGACTATTATTTTCAACATTTTGGAGCAGATTCAGCAAGTTTTAGTAGAAGCAATAAAAATCATCTTATCTCTTTATCCATGACTCCTCTTGTTCAGCCACTTGAAGAAGAATATGATCAGAATTTTGCAGCCACCACACATACACAACTCATCCACATTTAAGGTAAGTGAAGGTATGTTGTTTTCTAATTTTTAGTCATGTAATTCATTATAATACTAAAATTGTAACTTTGGAAAAATTCCTCACTCCCTTTTCCACATTGTCATATCTTTAGTTGGGGGGGAAGGGACATCATTTCATATCCACATGTCATACACTATCACACATTTTCATTTCATTTCCATCCACATATACTTCCCAACCAACTATTGTTGCAACATGATCCAAAAGATTATGTCTTGCAAATGATCAATTCATTGATGAAGTAATTGATTCTAAATGTTTTCATGAACTTTGATGCAACAAAGAAAATAAAGCATTGTTACACAAGAACCAATGCTTCAAAAAAAAAATGGTTGTTACACAAGAACCAACCATTCAAAAAAAGAAAAGAAAATGGTTGTTACACAAGAACCAACCATTCAAAATAAAAATAAAAATGTTGCAATCAAATGTATTATACTTTGCCAAAAAGGAAAAATCAAGAAGCAAAGTTTGGAATGAATCTATATGAGTCAAAACTCATAAAAGATCAACTCATGGACAAATGAATCATTGCAATGGTTGCATGAGGACATGCAACAACTTCAGTTGGGGGGTATGTTGAGTCTCAAAAATGTTCTCCATATTCATACATATTTCCATTATGTCATAACCATTTAACTCTTATTTCATAGCCATTTGACCTAAAACCCTACATCAAGTAATCATTTTCATAAATATATGGGTTAGGATCCTTGTTTTCCAAAGTTATTTATTTTATGTATTTTAAGTGAATTTATGATTAGAAACTAGAAAATTAACATAGTTTCATATATCTATCTATGTGTTATGAGTTTTGTGACATGTGTAGGTCAAAAGGAGACTTCTAGAAGACCCTTATGTGGCACTCTAAGGCCAAATTCGAATTTGGTTGGAGAAGATTATGGGATCAAGAGGATATGTGTCTCACTTCCTTGTTGTATTGAAACTCTAGGAGGATATGTGTCTCATTCCTCAAGTTGTGTTAAAACTCTAGAAAGACATGTGTCTTATCATTTTCTATTTTGATTGTAACTCTAGAGATGGAGGGAGAGATTCATGGACTCCCATTAATGAGATGTCTCCTCATATTTTGTATAAATAGGAGAAGCTTTCTCCTATCATAGGTAATGAAAAAGTAATGAGAAAGTAATGAAGAAGTAGATTTGTAACTAAGTTCAAGATGGAATGGGATGTAAATTTGTGAGTTCTTTTTAATAGAGAAATTCAGTTCTTTGATGCTGTTTTGATTACAACTTCAAGGAGCTAAGGACTACACCAAATTGGTAGCAGAGGGCCCCTGCTATCCAAGGAGGCTTTTACATGTTTTCTAGATAAGTTGCTTTCAATTTTGTTTTGTCATATTTCCTTACTTAGATTGCTTTCTGAAATCATAGCTTTTAGCATAATTTTTCATGGCAGCTCGGGCATTTGCATATCTTTTGACTAATGACATGGAATCAATATTGTTCTACTGTTAATTTATTTTTTTCTTAGTTTTTGTTTTCCGGTATTGCTTTGTTTATTTCAGTCTTGCACATTTGCTTCAGTAGTTAGATTTAGATATATTAAATTGCTCATGTCATTTTCAGTTACCTCCGAAAGCCATAGCTGGACTGATGGTGAGGGATTGTATTATGAAATGTGTAGTTTGATATTAGTTTCATTTCTGCAAATTTAGATATATTAAACTGCTCATAACATCTTCAGTTGCCTCCGAAAGCCACAGCTGGACTGATAGTGAGGGATTGTATTATGAAATGTGTAGTTTGATATTAGTTTCCTTTCTGCAAGTTAGATATATTAAATTTCTCATAACATCTTCAGTTGCCTCCGAAAGCCACAGCTGGACTGATGGTGAGGGATTGAATTATGGATGTGTAGTTTGATATTAGTTTCCTTTCTGCAAGTTAGAAATATTAAATTGTACATGACATCTTCAGTTACCTCCGAAAGCCACAGCTGGACTGATGGTGAGGGATTGAATTATGAATGTGTGGTTTGATATTAGTTTACTTTCTGCAAGTTAGATATCAGTTACTCAAGTTGTTTATGGTTACTTCCGAAAATCATAGCTGGACTAATGATGAGGGATCAGAAGACAAGTTGATGTAATTTGATTTAGATTTACTGTATTGCAACTTTTGGATTTCTTTCAGCATAGTTTCTTTTGTGTTTAGACAACAGCAAGAATAGTTTGGTTTCATGCTCACTAGTTCACTATTTTGATTTATTAGATTAGCAGCACCTTTTTCATTTCAGTAGCACATTTTCATTTCCTTTCAAGTTTTTTCATTGTATGTTTCAAATTCCTTTTTCAGTTTCAAGTTGGTAAATCATTATAAAGGACATCATTGCCTTGAATATTCATAACCATACTTGTCTTTTAGAATTTTCATCTCACATTAGGAAACCAACCAAGATCAATAAAAATCCAAAAACGACAAAAAGTAAGAGATAGGTTATCTTGCACATATAGTGCGCCACACTTCGTCAGTTTACGAATCCCTGGTTGATAATTTATGTTAGCAATTTAGGACACACTAAATTGACCAAACAAGGAGCTTGTAGGTTGAGTAAAACAAATGTAAGGTTTGCATACTAGGGTGAATCTATGAAAGCTTCACTAATTTGTGGAGTTTCCATCTCTTCCTGATCATCTATAGCAACAATGAAATTTATGTCTGAGGCTCGACAGTTCGATTCAACCATTGCTATAGGGTAAAATGCTTGGGTTGTTGGTTATCATATATCCCTCTTAGGTGTTTCCGGTGCCCGAGGCAGACAGTAAGATTAGCTGTATAGTTCACAAATATGGCATATGCATGTTCATATTAACTTAAAATAACTTGATGGAATGCGATAGAGAATTACCTCTTTGACGATCTTGGAGTTTCTTGGAGAGCACTAGGCAGCGAAACAAGATTCCTTCTTCACCGGCTCCAAATCTTAGTCCTGCAATCAATCAAAGCACTTGTGTAATTTCTAACACAACATATATTCTATCAGTTAAGCCAATATATAATGAACATCTAAATTATACCCATCTGAGCCATTCATATCATACTATGTAAATATTCAAACAATAATGACAATATTAAGCATTGAATGGACAAAACAAATACAGTTCTATTGATTTTGAAAGAAGGAGGATTACAACCGTCGGTTGTACCAAGCCCTCCTCAACCTTCCAATCTCTCTTTCTCTCAAGTAGTGAAGTCTTAGTCAACAAGCTCTCTAGGAACCTCTTTGACTCTTGGCCTTCACACTATAACACTATTCTATACTTCACAAGTATTCAGAACATTAGCAATCCTTCGACCTTCAACTAAGAGCCTTCAGCTCCTTTTTATAGGAGAGGGAGAAAGCCATTGTTGCCTTTCTCTTTCCACTAGTTTGGAATAGAAAAAACTAAGATGTTTATTTAATCTCTATGCTTTTGCCTCCTTGGGAGTTCAGTATTTTATGGCAATGACCAATAATGAATTGGTGCTTTGTAGTTTCGTTTGTGAACTGACTCTCTTGTGAGGGAAAGTTGGAGATTCAAATCATTCTCCGCGCATTTTTTCCTTTTAAAACTTAAAACATGGCTAACGCTGCCCTCTAGTGTAAACAGAGCGTTGCCCTAGCCACTAACGCGGCACATTCACTACTCTCATGCATTATAACGCTCTTGTTTTTTTATATAGAGGTGTTACCTTGGCAGAAATAGGTTTAATTTAGGTCTTTGTATTCCTTCCATATTTGTCTTCTCCTCTGAGCTGATGAGGAGGTATTTTTACCTGTAACAGATGCCCCCTAAAGTGTGAGGTTAGAGATGAAGATGATGGCCGAAATACTTTATAATTTGTGTAGAGATAAAGAGATTGAAAGACTGAGGAAAACCTGAAACGACAACATATGTCAGAAAATATAGTATCTGCCTTGAGTCGGGCATTCCCATGCGCAGTAGCTTAAAAAAAATTATTTCTCTATAATAGAGATATGAAGAATCTGTCCACCGATAAGCACAATGTGGAAGTGTCTATCATAATAGGATCAGGCTGAAGAAGATATCTCCATAAAAAATATCGCAACTTGGGGAAGGAAACATAACTTTAATGATGTAGCCTTTGCCCCAAGGTCTTGACCGCCGATTCACTTAAACTGCATATTTCTCAACATGTGAATGAAGGAGTTGTCGTCGAACATGTGAGAAATCGTTTGACTACCAGTCGATAATGAAAACTATTAACAAACGCGAAGGTGGCCACCAATAATGATGATGGTCCCTAAGATGCATAGTACAATATAGCAAGTGTGAATAAAATGAGTTGAAGTCAAACACTCGTAGAATCATTCGACTAGGAGCCAATGATGAAGACCCCTGATCAAACACAAGACTACCTACCATTTATGTCTGCAAGTATCCGGGTACTGATGGGTTTTTGGATCAGCTTCCTAGATAAGATGTTGAAGTCGATAGGAAGAGATCTGTTGAAAGGTAGGCATTGATGCATCCTACATCAGTCAACACGAAACAAAAACCAACTGATGTTGTTTATGATTCAAGATAATGAAGAGGAAATGGGATGTCGGACGACAAATAATTTCTGGCATAATGAGCAGTTTGGTTGATAATAGGAGCAGTAGATAGCGAGATTTGCTTGAACAATAGAAGGCACTCTAGCAGGGTACTAGGCAGCTGAAGCTTGGTGAACACCAAAGAGTGTGTTAGGATTTTACCGGTGCAGGAACACTGGGAAATGAAGGCTAATACTCATAGATGGTAGGGTTTGGCTAACTGCGAAAGATTTTTCTGGGAAGTACCATGTTCAAGAATTTTGCTGCCAAATCGACCTTTTCTGAAATGTAACAGAGGTAGTATCCATTTTGTCCAAATATTTCCCCGTCTGATCAAGTTTAACGAGTCCGGACGAGTAAACTCGGTGAATTTTTCATATTTAGAGAGTCTGAAAAATGTCCGCAAAGACAACTCTGTGCCTCGTCTGATTAGGTTTAACGAGTCCAGACGAGTAAACTCGGTGAATTTTTCATATTTAGAGAGTCTAAAAAATGTCTGAAAAGACAACTCTTTGCCTCGTTTGATTAGGTTTAACGAGTCCAGACGAGTAAACTCGGTGAATTTTTCATGTTTAGAGAGTCTGAAAAATATCATAAAAGACAACTCCATGCCCCGTCTGATTAGGTTTAACGAGTCCAGACGAGAAAACTCGGTGAATTTTTCATGTTTAGAGAGTCTGAAAAATGTCAGAAAAGACAACTCCATTGGGGTACCTTTGTCATGTCTTGATAACCGGGCACGGAAAAGGGATAATAGTAAGCCCGAAACAGTTCATTTTCCATGAGTTAGTCCATTAAAGCAGGAAAAGTGAGAAATCTATGTTCGATGGACGTTTACCTCATTTTGTTATGAGTATGAGGAGATGAAGTAAACTCAATACTCTTTGTGAAATTTTAACGAGTCCAACAAAGAAAAAATCAGTGCCCTCCGTGAAATTTTAACGAGTCACGCAGAGAAAACTCGGTTACTTTTTTAGTTTAAAGAGCTTTTGAAAAAGAGAAAAGAATGGCTCCTTACTTTCTGTCGTGGTAGTTTAACGAGCCCGAAAAAGGCAACTCGGGGTTTTTTTAGTTTTATGAGCGAGAAAAAGATTCGTAACAAAGAAAGCTCAGTGCTTCTTCATAGTTTTAACAAGTCTGAAGAAGAAAAATCTAGGTTTTTCGGATTAACGAGCAAGAAAAATACCATACAAAAAGAATGTTCGATATCAAATTCATGTAAGTTTAACGAGTCTAAAGAAGGGAAATCGAGGTTTTTCGGATTAATGAGCAAGAAAAATACCGTAAAAATAACACTCGAAATTTCTTGATCTCTTTCTCGTCAATAGAAGGGTCTATGTCGGGAATATTCTTGTGAGACCAAGCAAACACATCACAGAATTCTTTGAAAATGGATGTGAAGTGCGCAATTTCCTCAGGATTGCAAGCTTCTCCAATTTGAATATTTTCCACAATACCCGTTTTGACTGAGATATCAATGAGCATTGTCTTCGAAAGATTACCCATGTTCCCTTCTGAATCGATAGTTTGAACAATCGTATGAGTGGAGGGAACTATCTCAGGTTGGTCAAAAGATGGGATTTCAGTTTTTATTGCCTCCGAGTCAATCATCGAAGCGCGATGGTGAAACTCTCCCCAAGGTCATTCTTCTAGAGACATGATCTCTCGAATAGCTTCATCTGTAGGTAAGACTTCATTGAGGAGATCCTTAGAGAGAACTGTGATGGGTGGGAGGTTTGTACCTTTGGTCAAAACCATTGTAGTGGAGGGTTCAGATGTGACTTGGATGGCTTGGTAAGCCAACTCGGCTGGTGAGAGCGGCATTTGATCTCTATAGGAATCAATGTCTGAAGGTGTCGGAATGATCCATGGGTCGATAGAGCCATCCAAAGTGGTGGATATCATTGCAACCGTGTTTGGGATCTATGGCGGCGGGAGAGGAAAACAACCCAGTAGGGAAGATACCTTCAGAAGACCGGTACCAATACTGATGTCAGAGTCAGGAAAGCCTCCTATTAGGGGTACAGTGCTACTTGGTAACGTGGAATAATCAAGGCTGCAGAAGGATAACTGATCCACTGTGACTATTTTCCCATCCAATGGAAATAGGATGAGTCGGAAGACTGAAGAAACAATGGTAGTCATGGAATAAGACCAACTGCGACCGAGCAATAGATTATAATCGAGATGGCGATCTACAACTTCAACGTCCACAGTTACCGTTTTCCCACTTAGGGTGATGGGAAAGCTAGCAAGGTATCCTTTTGGGAGGAACTTGTGGCCATCGAAAGCTTTGAGGGAATTCAACGGCGGGGTTAAGGTAGGAGAACCTGAAGCGAGCCAACAAGCTTGTGACATAACGTAGGTCGAAGCACCTTCATCTATGACAATGCAATGGATTGGTCTCCCTTTCGACACAACCTACACATGGAATGCGAGTTGGTGTGAGAGGCGAGGTTTAGCCTTTTCCATATCAAAGATAGGTATCATGGAATCCTGGGGGTCTATTCCACCAATGGCCGAAAGCAAGGCTTTCCTTTATGCTGGACAGGTTTGTAATAATTTGAGAGTAGACATGGCTGATGGTGCCTGCGCCAAATCTTATACAATGTTGTAGTTTTGGGCTACACGTGCAGAGGTGTTATGAGTCGTGCGTCGAAGTTTCCCTTTGGGGGGACGAATTATGGGTTCAGTAGTAGGCCGTTTGATATACAAATCGTTGGGCGGTGGTGGAGTTGAACTAGTTCCAGGTTCTTGAGCATCTATGGTAGGATTTCCATAAAGCTTGGCTCGAGTTTGAAGTTCAACACTCTCGATGCCATAAATGGCAGATGGTCCTTCGCCGGAAGGATGCGAACCACCATTGCCCCGTTGATGGGGTTGTGGCGGATTGTCAACCATGTGTTGATGTTGTTATTGTTGATTTGGGAAAGGATTATGAAGAACTCCAGGTGTTCGCCTAGAATCCTTGTTGGCAATAAAATTGGTGCATTCCTGCAGCCGAGGACATTTGTATGTCAAGTGGTCCTCCGCACAGATCTTGCAAGGAAATTTCATGGGTTTATCCTTCCCTTTGTCATTTTTGGCAGCGTTTTTCTGATTAGGGTTATTCTGATTATCCGACTGCTCTTCCGAAGAAGTCGTATTTTTCTTGTTCTTCTTATTTTTCCCGCTATGTTTTTGTGAAGTTTGCACAGAATTCACCTCAGCAGTAGGAAAAGTAGTCGTTTGGTGAGGGGCGATGGCAGCCGAAGATGGCTGGGAGGTTTGCCCCTGAGACTGCTTTGTGGCCACACCGGAGATTGTGCCAAGGAGACCGTTGGCATGCGCTCCAGTTTTCTGAGTGGCTGGAGGATTTGGGTTACCAGGGGCATGGGGGAGGAGATCGTATAGCGTGCCAGATTGTGAATAGATTAAATCCAAATGTTGGGCACGACGAATACATTGATCTTCTGTAACCGCACCAGAAAGGCCAATGTCTTTAGAGATGTGGGGTAAAAGAGACTTGCAAAACCAATTGGCTAAGAGATGATCCAGGATTGGTGCTTTGAATAGCCTCCTCCTACGTCTCCATTCATGAATATGATCGGAGATGTGGGTGGCAGTGTCTTGGCGCAGCGAGGTTAACAATTCCGTTCCGGTTTCAAATCTAATTGGTAATTGGAAGTTCTTTAGGAACTCCGTCGCTAAAGCGCCAAAATTATTGATGGCAGTGTGTGGAAATTCAATGTACCACTTGGCAGCATTTCCTGTAAGGGTGCGGGGAAATAGTCGAATCTAGACACTATCATCCACCATGGAATTGGATATAGACCATAGATGAAATTTAGTGATGTGTGAAGCTGGGTCGTCCCCTTGTTTCCCGTCGAACTTCGGGATGTCGGAAGGAATCTTATGCGGTACTGGAGGCCAAAGCGGGTTGTGATTGATGGGGTTGTTAGTTAGTTTATGGATATCGGGAATGTCCAAAGCTGCCAAAAATGGAAATTTTGGATTTTCCCCCGAATCTAACCAAGGAAGTATGGGCTGAATACTTAGACCATAGGTTCCACCCATCAATGTGTTACCAGGAGAATAAGTGGGACTTTGATAAAAACTTCCTATAGGTGGAGGAGTAGGGACATACTGTTGCTGTCCATAGGGCATATTGTATTGCGGGGCAATCTGTTGGTTGCCCCCAGTATAAAAGTGCCCTCCCATTCTAGATGGAGGTTGGGGTTGGTTAGTCCAAATGGATGCAATAGAGTTACCTGGAGGCATGCTACTACTTGCATAGTTTGGCAACATCATAGACCCTACACCTATATTTTCACCACTTAAGGGAAAATTATTGACAATAGGTTGTCCCATTTGTCCTAAGGATTGCAGGGGAAGTGAAATGTTCCCTGCTACCTGCGTGCTGGTAACACTGCCCCTGGTATAGTGGCCAAGGGGTTTGAACTCAGTAGAGGGTTCCAACTGAAAGGGTTTCTAAAAGGCACCGAAGTAGTCATACTCATGGGAGGAGCTACCGTGGGTCCCAACGTGGTCACGGTAGAAGTAGATGCCGAAGGATTCGGTAAGATACTGACAGTTGTGATGACCGTAGGGTTGGGAGTAGGTATATGTTGACTACTGTGGTTACCCAGTGATGGCATAGAACTGACCACCGGCGGGGAGGATGGTGGCGAACCTGGGATGGTTTCCATTGGTATCAACCCTGTGGATGTTGGTGGTGAAATGGATGTTTGTACGACCGAAGACATATCTTGGCGTGGTGGAATCTAAATTATCACAGGCCCCGATGGATCAGTGAGCGGAGGATTGTAATGAGGTACAACCCCTTCAGTGAAAGGGTCCTCTGGAAATTCCAGATGATATGAGGCTATGTGAAAAAACAAGATTTGTCAGAGGATATTGCTCTTCCGTAGAAGACACGGGTTCACCAAGGTTCAGTTCTTCTTCAATAGTGAGAGGAGGTAGACCTTGCTGTCGTCAGGACAGGCAGCGTGGGTCAGAGGACGCCACAGTGACATGTTTAATTTTAACAAATTTTAATAAATTTTGATGTATTATGAAGTCTCAATGATAGTAACCACACACCTAAAAAAGAAAAAAGGACTCTCTAAAATCAATCAGCAAGCAGCCAAAATAGGGTTCCCTGTCTGAGTACTACCATTTTCTGGTGATGAAATCCAGTATCACAATAGTATACAGAGATGGTTGGTCGAAAGTACAGTTACAGTCACTCTAGAGCTTCGCCCGAACCTCAGACGATAGGTGTAAGCACTCTCATGAAGATGAGTACCCTCGTAAAGACCGAAGACAGAGTGGGTCCATCTGTTTCAGGTACCAGGATAGCCCGTCCCAGTCACCTTGTGTAAGTCCCTAAAAATTATGGCCACTAAAGATACCTCAAATCACAGACATCATCAGGCGGGTCCACGGTCAAGGACAGTGTGCTATATGGGTAGAATACCTAGATCCCCGATCTAGTTTCGACATCCCCGAACGGAACCCCAATATATAACACACCCACCGGATGCAGTCGAAGGCGGCTACCTTCTTGTGCACCCAAGTGTTGTCTCGCGTTGAGCTCTAGTAAAGGAACGGTCCCGATAATATGAGTGCAGTAGGATTTTTCTTGTTAATGACTCTAGTTTCAAGTTTTAAGATCTTGGGTGATTTTCTCACTGTTCCTAACCCAAGATCCTAGCCTGAACTATTGTTTGTGTGAGCTCAAAAAATATTAATGTGATTGATTTTATTATCGCTTGATTCTTAGTGTACTTGATTATTAGTCTTGCGGAGGGGGAGTGGACGTATGAAATGTAATGAGACTCTGACTCAAGAAACCATGCAAAACATGCTCTAAATTTTTAATTCGATGAAGAGTATTTCTACAAGGAGGAGTTTCTTTTCAACATCCATGCACTAACATTCAAATAACACAGTTCGAATTTAAAGATTTAGACTTCTATCTACCTCTTCTTAATAGTCTATGAACTGAAAATTTTAGAATTAACTCAGCTAGATGCAGAAAAAACTAAAAAAAAAGTTTCTTCTCTAAAAAGTAAATGCTTTTGACACTAAATTTTCAAACAAGAGCAAACAAACAGAAATTACAGCTTAGTAAACAAGCACAGGGATTCAGTCAAGGAGATATACTGATGGCCAAAAAATTCTGCAGCTAAAACATAATCACAGCAGTGAACATCAAGTTTTGGCTGAGTAACGCACTGTCTCTGAGTAAATACAACGTTAATCCAGAGACTAACACACTGTATTTAAGCAGAGTCAGCGTTATAACACACTGCAAAACCTACAGGGGTAGCGTTAGCCAGGGAAAAATTCTTCAGATGGTCAAACAAAAACAGGATTGAACTCTGCGATCTTTTGAAATGTCTACTAGGCATAAGTACTGGTCGAAAGGATCTGTGAACAGAGGAGAGAAGAAAGGAGGAAAGGAATAGTCTGGAAACTATGGGGAAATTCCCCAACGGAGTCACCAATTTTGCTATAGGGTAAAATGCTTGGGTTTTTGGCTATCGTATATCCCTCTCAGGGCTTTCCGGTGCCCGAGGCAGACAGTAAGATTAGCTGTATAATTCACAAAGATGGCATATGCATGTTCATATTAACTTAAAATAACTTGATGGAATGTGATAGATAATTAGCTCTTTGACGATCTTGGAGTCCCTTGGAGAGCACTTGGCAGCGAAACAAAAGTCCTTCTTCACTGGCTCCAAATCTTAGTCCTACAATCAATCAAAGCACTCGTGTAATTTCTAACACAACATATATTCTATCAATTAAGCCAATATATAATGAACATCTAAATTATACCCATCTAAGCCATTCATATCATACTATGTAAATATTCAAACAATAATGACAATATTAAGCATCGAATGGACAAAACAAATACAGTTCTATTGATTTTGAAAGAAGGAGGATTACAACCGTCGGTTGTACCAAGCCCTCCTCAGCCTTCCAATATCTCTTTCTCTCAAGTAGTGAAGTCTTAGTCAACAAGCTCTCTAGGAACCTCTTTGACTCTTGGCCTTCACACTATAACACTATTCTCTACTTCACAAGTATTCAGAACATTAGCAATCCTTCGACCTTCAACTAAGAGCCTTCAGCTCCTTTTTATAGGAAAGGGAGAAAGCCATTGTTTCCTTTCTCTTTCCACTAGTTTGGAATAGAAAAAAATAAGATGTTTCTTTAATCTCTATGCTTTTTCCTCCTTGGGAGTTCAGTCTTTTATGGCAGTGACCAATAATGAATTGGTGCTTTTTAGTTTCCTTTGTGAACTGACTCTCTTGTGAGGGAAAGCTGGAGATTCAAATCATTCTCCACGCGTTTTTTCCTTTTCAAACTTAAAATATGGGTAACGCTGCCCTCTAGTGTAAACAGAGCGTTGCCCTAGCCACTAACACGGAACATTCACTGCTCTCATGCGTTATAACGCTCTTGTTTTATTATATAGAGTCATTACCTTGGCAGAAATAGTTTAATTTAGGTCTTTGTATTCCTTCCATATTTTTCTTCTCCTTTGAGCTGATGAGGAGGTATTTTGACCTCTAACAACCATGAGATTGGCCAAACCTTGGCCTTCGATTAATTTTGTAGGCTTGATTTTAATGTCATATTCTAGTATTGTGGCAATCTATTTTCCGCTTTTTCCATCAGGCCCATTCTGCGTTATAATGTCCTTTACAACTGAACATATGATATTATGTGAGAGTATAGAATATATACTTTGAAATATTTTATGAATTTCACTAAAGCAAGAGCTTGTTTTTACATGATATTATACTTTAGTGTTGCATCTCTCAAAGTTTTACTGAAGAAAAAAATGGGTTGTTCAAGACCCTCATCATTCTTTTGCAACAAGACTACTGCAATGGTGCGTTCTGAAGCAAATGAAAAAATTATGAAATCCTTGTTAAAGTTAGGACTTATGAGGACATGTGTTTTAGTAAGTGCTTCTTTGACTTCTTCAAAAGATTGTTTAGCCTCTGTTGTCCACTTAAGTGTTGAATCCCTTTTTAACATGTTATTTAAATTTCTAATTATTTTTGCTAAGTTAGGGATGGACCTTCTGTTATCACCAAAATAGGATCCTGATAGGCTACTGATCAAACTACCTCAGTGTAACTATTTCAAACCAATATTTTAGCTGAGGCTTAGCCTTCTCAGCCCAAGAGGGCTCTCTTAAGGGTTAATGATTTTGTATAAAGATAGATGGATAACTCTATGGTTTGTGGTTTTTTATGTTTGCAGGTTGAAAGATGAAGACAAGCTACCATTGGGCTATGGAGTCAGTGATAGGGATAAGATAACAAAATATCTATTCTTATAAAACTGAGGCTTGTATATACTTCAATGAAAGGATGACACATTCAGGAAAGTCTCAATATCTTGAGGTTCAAAGGAACTTCGAGCATGTGTGCATGAATTCTGAGTCATGATACATCAAGGTATTGAAAGGAGAGTATTTAACAGAGATTTATCCAAGATTAAAACTTAAAGGAATTTAGAGCATGAATGACCATGAATTTTGAGTAATAAGCATAAAAAATTGAATAAAACCATCCACATATAGGACCTAAGAACTCAATTCACCATAAATTAATACTTAAAGGAAGTTAGAGCATGTTCCCATGAATTCTGAGTAATAAGCATCAAAAGTATGGAAGTAGAACACATGATAGAAGATAAAGCTCACTGAAGTACACTTAGAATCTCAGCTTCAGAAAAGTTAAACTGTTTCTCTATATATCAGCTCCTCCAAAGTATTTACAAAAGTAGCCAGTTCTGATAACATTTTCCCACCCTATGAAATTCGATTTCTTCCCTCGTATTGAGTACTAGTCATTACATCCTTGGATTCCTTCCAAACATTTGAGAAAAAATTCGAATTTGACACCTATCAACTTCTAAACAAACTTCATTTACAAACTGACAGTTAAAATATCTGTCTTATAGTCCTAATACAACTAGGACTAAAACACTATTTATTATATCTTAACAACCTTTAACAACCTTATCTAATCATTAAAAACTATGCTTGACAACTATTTCTTCTAGACTTCGACCATGATGTTGTTTATCTTCTTGCTGTTAGATCCCATCAACCTGCTTCTTATCCATTCCTACAAAATAGGAGCATGTTCCCTGGTATAATAACTGAATGCATCATTTTTGTCCATTCAAACCAACTGCTGAAGAATTGGTGCTCAAAACATGTGGCAAATGTCTTATAACATTCCTTTGAATTCGACCTTCCAACTGTGCAAATCCCGAACCTCCAAAATGGTGCAAAAACTGTCAATACTGCTACGTTACGAAACTGCTGAGTCTGTTGTTTTTGTAGCGCAGAATTTTCCTTTTAAAATCATGCTTCAAACCTCCATTTTTATGTGCCAAACCTCCTAGATCTTCATTGATATTCTACATATACCTCCCACCAGCATCAAAGCTCAAAACAAAAACCTTTTCACCTTTGAAAATTGCAAACATTCTTCAAACTGCATCCTACAGCAGTTTCGTAGCACGCTACGAAACTACTGAGCCTTCACTTTTCATAGCTTCCTTGTATCTTTAGAAATCTGTGATAATCCCTCTGAAAACCCTGTGTCTTTAGAAAATTATCAAATTAGCAATCAGAGCTTCCTATTGAATGAACTAGCTTGCTTGGTAGATGAGTTCAGCCTCGCTTGATAACAATTCTGCCTCGCTTGATACAATTCTGCTTCCACCAGCAATGAATTTCAAACTCACTTGATAGCAAGTTTTGAAAATAATGATATAACCTGAATTTGAATGAGCAGCCTCACTTGAATTTGTTTAAGTTCTGCCTCGCTTGAAATATAGTTTCACAGCCTCGCTTGAATATGTTTCAGTAAAATCAGGTCTTTCACCACTAATTTCGTCTTCAAAACATAAGCATGTATGCACTATTGTCTTGCATGAGACAAATGAAGTCGAAAATGGCCAATTATTTTCAAATTTGAAAGGACCAATGACAACTGACCCCTAATCAATGAAAAATGACCCCTAATAATTACAATGAATGGTTTCATGCGTGAAGGAGAACTCGTGGATGACACCTAATGATGAGGAATTTAATTGTATTTGACAGATGTGACAGTTCAAACGCAAAACTAAGAATCCTCAATTTCGTAGTGCATGATTTGCAAATTCAGGTTTTTGCACTACGAAATCACCAGAGTTTTCGTAGCGCAAAATCAAATTTTTACACTGAGCGCACTACGAAAACGTGGTTTTGTGGCTTATTCATCAAATTTTTGAAAAAAAAAAACTTTAAAAATGGGTTTCAAAATGTGGCATAAGATCTTTGAAGAATGAAACAAGGTTAATAAACATTGTTTGGTGATGGAATGAGACTTTTAACCCATGATATATACCTTTAAAAATATAAAAATGACTCTAACCCTATCTAGCACTATGACCTAGGAACAAGTGTAACTGACCAAGTTTCAGAAAATTTTTATAGTGATAATAGTGGCTCCACTTGGGATAGTGTGCCCCTGTGGTACACTAAGAACCGATAGCTTTAGTGCTGCTATCCATCCTTTAGAATAAAAATCTAAAATTCTGTCTATTCTGCTTCAAACTATACCTACTAAAAATGCTCAGTCAACCTTGAGCTTATTTGCATACTCCTCCCTACCCTAGCAGCTGCAAAATCCTTTTAGTTCAATCAATATGAAATTTCCAATGAAGCCAATCATCAATCTGATTTGACACTTGAATCTGTTGACTGTGCTTGAACCAAAAGTGAACATGATGCTGAGATGACCAAAACAACTTATAATGTATTTGATCTTCATAATTCAAATGAAAATGAAACACTGGGGTGAAAATATTTGCCATCTATTCAGCTATAGGGTCAAAGAAAACATGGTCAGTTTGATGCTTCTCAAGATATTCTGCAGCTTTGGACAACTCACCCATACTTTGATCAACCACATAAGACTTCAGTTGTGTGCTTTTAAACTGATTTTCAAACTGATTTACAAAAACAGTGTATTCTTCCTCCATCTTTAAGAAGAAAGGTAGCAACACCCCCTCTTTGTGTTTTGGCATTAAAATAATTTGAAAAGACTGATCTTGATCATGAATACTATGAGATTTAGTTTTATCCTTTGAAATTTGAATGTCCTTTTCAATGTTCTCTGTAACTTCATCCACAAACTGAAACTTATCCTCTGACTTGCACTCAAATGATTTCAGATTAGAAGACAATGGTAAAGAAAAAAATTTACTCACTTCTTCATTAATGTAATCATAATTTGATATAGACTGATGCAAGAAATGACATGAAGAATCAACCTTTTCCTGTACCTGGGGATTGTAGAAAAAATTATCTAGTATTTCCTCTTGTTGTTTGAATTGATTTTCATTCTCTTGATGATCAAGGGATTGACCAACCTGCTGCAAATTTTCTTCAAACTCAGAGGATGTGTCATAATTTTCATAAGTAAACTCCTACTGGGTTTCATTTTCATCTAAGGGAGATATTATCCTTTCTTCTTGGTGTTCTTCTTGTTGATGAAAGGTATTTTCATGAAGGGCTTCTAAAATTTCCTCATCCATAAACTCATTGTCTTCATATCAACTCTCCAAATATTCAATAAAACTCTCAGAGTGTTTACAGCAGTCTTTGACCATCAATAAAGAGGGATGAAACTCTTCATACATCTCATATAATTCATCATGAAAGTTAGCAAGAGAATATAATGAACCATTTGCTAAACCTTTATACCAAGACCGTGCTTTGCCTTCTAGAGTGGTCATAAACATCTTCATAAGAAAGTCTTCAGGGATCTGAACCTTAAAACTATGTACATTCATATGAAACCTAACCAAATGAAGAGCATTATTGTCTTTCTTTTCATCTTTGAATATTGGAAGATCATCTGACCAATCAACCTATGGCATAGGGTTTGGAAAACCAGGGATATGAGACCAATTCATAGGAGCATACTTGACATTTTTTCTTGCAATGAAACTCATCTTGAAACTTCATCTAGAAACTAATCTTTTAGCAGTGGAGTCACCTTCCAATTTGTTATTTGATGTGTGGAGTCGCCAAGGCAGTTTTGCAGCCTCGAACAACTTCTTGAGCTCCTGCTACCTTCAGAAGTCCACCTTTCTTTATTTCGGGAATGATTAATCTTCAGGTTCTCGACAGACGCACCAAAATGTTATCACCAAAATAGGACCCTGATAGGTTGTTGATCAGACTAACTTAGTGTAACTATTTCAAACCAATCTTTTAGCTGAGGCTTAGCCTCCTCAGCCTGAGAGGGCTCTCTCAAAGGTTAATGATTTTGTATAAAGATAGATGGCTAACTCTATGGTTTGTGGTTTTGTATGTTTTCAGGTTGAAAGATGAAGACAAGCTACCATTGGGCTATGGTGTCAGTGATAGGGATAAGATAACAAAATAGCTCTTCTTATAAAACTGAGGCTTGTATATACTTCAATGAAAGGATGACACATTCAGGAAAGTCTCAATATCTTGAGGTTCAAAGGAAATCAGAGCATGTGTGCATGAATTCTGAGTCATGATACATCAAGGTATTGAAATGAGAGTATTTAATAGAGATTTATCCAAGCTTAACACTTAAAGGAAGTCAGAGCATGAATGACCATGAATTCTGAGTAATAAGCATCAAAAATTGAATAAAACCATCCACAGATAGGACCTAAGAACTCAATTCACCATAAATTAATACTTAATGGAAGTCAGAGCATGTTCCCATGAATTCTGAGTAATAAGAATAAAAAATATGGAAGTAAAACACATGATAGAAGATAAATCTCACTGAAGTACACTTAGAATCTTAGCTTCAGAAAATTTAAAGTGCTTCTGTATATATCAGCTCCTCCAAAGTATTTACAAAAGTAGCCAGTTCTGATAACATTTTCCCACCCTATGCAATTCGATTTCTTCCCTCTTATAGAGTAGTCATTACATCCTTGGATTCCTTCCAAACATTTGAGAAGAAATTTGAATTTGACACCTATCAACTTCTAAACAAAATTCATTTACAAACTAACAGTTAAACTGTCTGTCTTACAGTCCTAATACAACTAGGACTAAAACATTATTTATTATATCTTAACAACCTTTAGCAACCTTATCTAATCATTAAAAACTATGCTTGATAGGTATTTCTTCTAGACTTCGACCATGATGTTGTTTATCTTCTTGGTGTTAGACCCCATAAACCTGCTTCTTATCCATTCCTATAAAATAGGAGCATGTTCCCTGGTATAATAGCTGAATGCCTCATTTCTGTCCATTCGAACCAACTGCTGAAGAAATGGTGCTAAAAACATGTGGCAAATGTCTTATAACCTTCATTTGAATTCGACCTTCCAGCTGTGCAAATCCCGAACCTCCAAAATGGTGCAAAAAATATCAATACTGCTGCGCTACAAAACTGCAGAGTCTGCTGTTTTCGTAGCGTAGAATTTTCCTTTTAAAATCATTCTTCAAACCTCCATTTTCATGTGCCAAACCTTCTGGATCTTCATTTATATTCTACATATACCTCCCACCAGCATCAAAGCTCAAAACCAAAACCTTTTCACCTTTGAAAATTGCAAAAATTCTTCAAAATGCATCCTACAGCAGTTTCGTAGTGCGCTATGAAACTGCTATGTGTCACCTTCAGCAGTTTCGTAGCGCGCTACGAAACTACTGAGTCTTCAGTTTTCACAGCTTCCTTGTATCTTCAGAAATATGTGATAATCCCTCTGAAAATCCTGTGTCTTCAGAAAATTAGCAAATTAGAAATCGGAGCTTCCTGTTGAATTAACTGGCTCTCTTGGTAGATGACCTAAGCCTCGCTTGATAACAATTCTGCCTCACTTGATACAATTCTGCTTCCACCAGTAATGAATTTCAAACTTGTTTGATAGCAAGTTTTGAAAATACTGATATAACCTGAATTTGAATGAGCAGCCTCGCTTGAATTTGTTTCAATTTTGCCTCACTTGAAATATAGTTTCACAACCTCACTTAAAAACTTTACAGCCTCACTTAAATATGTTTCAGTAAACTCAGGTCTTTCACCACTAATTTCTTCTTCAAAACATAAGCATGTATGCACTATTGTCTTGCATGAGACAAATGAAGTCGAAAATGGCCAACTGTTTTCAAATTTGAAAGGACCAATGACAACTGACTCCTAATAAATGACAAATGACCCCTAATAATTACAATGAATGGTTGCATGCGTGAAGGAGAACTCATGGATGACACCTAATGATGAGGAATTTAACTATATTTGATAGATGTGACAGCTCAAATGCAAAACTGAGAATCCCCAATTTCGTAGCGCATGATTTGCAAATTTAGGTTTTTGCACTACAAAATCACCAGCATTTTCGTAGCGCAAAATCAACTTTTTACATTGAGCGCGCTACGAAAACTTGGTTTCGTGGCTTACTCATCAAATTTTCGAAAAAAAAAAACATTAAAAATGGGTTTCAAAAAGTGGCATAAGATCTTTGAAGAATGAAACAAGGTTAATGAACATTGTTTGGTGATGGAATGAGAATTTTAACCAATGATCTAGACCTTTAAAAATATAAAAATTACTCTAACCCTATCTAGCACTATGACTTAGGAACAAGTGTAACTGACCAAGTTTCAAAATTTTTTTATAGTGATAACACCTTTTAAGAAAATTTATTTTTCTTAAAACTGCTTGTAATTCTCTAATGTTTCTAGGATGACTGATATTTAAGATTGCTTCTATTCTAGGTGGATCAATTCTAATGCCCTCTTTCAAAATGATGTGTCCGAGGATTTTTCCTTCTTCTAATCCAAAAAATGACTTTTTATGATTCAAGGATATGCCAAACTTTCTGCACTTTATGAATACTCTTCTTAGATGATCTAGCTGTTCATTATCTGATTTGGAAAACACTATGATATCATCTAATTAAATGAATAAAAAGTCATGTTTTTCCTTTGCAAAGGCTATGCCCATAGCTCTTTGGAATGTTGCTCCAGAATTCATCAATCCAAAGGGCATTTTCAAGTACATGAAAGTTCCCCACTGGGGAGTGGTGAATGCAGTCTTAGCTTGATCTTCAGGTTTGACTAGGATTTGGTTGTATCCAGAAAATCCATCAAGTAAAGAAATTCTGGATGACCCTACTACCCTATGTAGAATGTGGTACATTTTAGGGAGGGGATAGTTATCCTTCAGTGATACTTTGTTTAAGTTTATGAAATCAACACAGATTCTGATTTGTCCTGTTTTCTTTCTAGTGGGGAATAAATTAGAGACCCAATCATAATATCTAATGGGTGCTATGATTTGAGCATCATACATTCTTTTAACTTATTTTTCTATCAATGGAATAATAATAGGTTTAATTATCCTTATCTTTTGTTTAAAGGGCTTCTGATTTTCTTTAATTGGTACCTTATGCTGGATAATGCTGGTATCATAAGACTTGAGGCCTTCATAACTCCAGGAAAAGATATCTTGGAACTCTTTAAACAAGCTAATGTACTTCAACTTTTCAGCTGGAGGTAATGCCTTAGATATCTTGATAAGATTTGGTTTTTCTTCAGTTCCTATGTTGCATTCCTCTATATCTAACCTTAGAGGCCCCATTTTAGGTTTTCTAGCTACATCATTGGAGTCAAAGAGGTCTTCTAGTGTTGCTAATCCCTTAGGAAAAATGTTGTCTTTGAGGTTTAAAACTTCTTATTCATCATTGGTTAATTCCTGAATTTCTACTGTTTCTAATTTTTCTATTTCTACTTTAGTGAATTTAGTTGGTTCTATTTTATTTACATCATTTACATCTATATCATTATTTATAGTATAATCTAATATACAATCTGTGTCTATATTACAATTTTGAAATTCTCCCTCAAAATTCATAAAATTATAAATATGTCAGTCTTGTGAAAATATTTTCCAATACTTCAAATTATCAAGTATGATTGGCCTATGGCTTACCTCAGTAGTGTATTGATGATTTGGCTGAAAGGGTAACTTGCATGTGATGGAAAAACTAGCCAAGCTATGTGCTTGCATATTTTGCTTTCATGGAATAATAGCAAAGCCAGTCTCAAGAAAACAATTTATCAAGTCTAGGATAGTTTCTTTGTGTTGGCTAAGTCTAGGGTTATTAACAAGATACTCTCCCTTAACTTGTTTTATGACGAGTTCTGAGTCTCCCATGATGGAAACTCTTTTAGCTCCAAGTTTTTTTATGATTTGAAGGCCTAGCACTAATGGTTCATATTCTGCCATGTTATTAGTGCATTTGAAATTTAATCTAAAAGAATGTCCTTTTGAATGATCATTTTCTAAATTGTATATCCATACTTCAGCTCCTGATCCTAATCTATTTACAAAGCCATCAAAATCTAAATGCCACATAGACTCATGAGTTATGTTTTCACTATCAACTTCTTTGTTTTTTTCTTCTATAGATGTGATTTTGTCATTGTCTGAATTACATAAGATAAAGGAGTCCAGATCATAATGCAAGGAATAGATAGGATAATTTTGTGGTATTTCTGAACTACTTACCATGTATTTCATCAATGTTTCTCTATAAATCTTCCTTTTTTGACCAAGCACATAAATGGTAGCATATGACATGTCTAATTGCAGTGATCCCTATAATTTTTCTCCCCATGGGTGAGATAATAACATACCATATTTGGGAGGGATATCAACAACTACTGTGTCCATAAAAATACTCTTTTTTGGGCACTGGACTAGAGTTACACACAGGTCTTTTATCAGGCCAAGGCATTTGACTTGACTAGAATCAAAGGAGAACAAGTCTTTTTAGGGTCTGGTGATGTGTAAGTTTAATTTTTCCATGTTTTATTTAGGAATTAAGTTATGAGATGCTCCTGAATCCAACATATCATTATGTAATATTTTATCATGAATGTTTAGGCTAATGTAGAATGGAGGGACACCCCCTTGTTGATGTTTTCCATTTACTTCAAGACCAAATAATAACTCAGGTTGATCATCATTGAGGTTAACAACATATTCACCTTCACCTATGTTTAATGTTTTAGTAATTTGTGCCTTGTATGAATAATTTTTCACCAACTCTATTAAAGGAACTGATATTTTCAATTTGGCTATCTCAATTTTGATATTGAATGGAATTTGAGTTTTGCCTAATTTAATTATTTCATCTTTACCAATGATGGTTTGAGTGTGTTTGCCTTCTTTATCAATAGTTGGTAATTCAGTTTGTGTATCTACTATTTTGTTTTCAATTTTCTTGTCTGGAAATTTTTGAGTAGCATTTAATGTTTGAGCAGTAGTCGAGGTTATGTCTACAATCTTTGGGTTGGAATTTTTCTAAGTTTCTCTAGGGCGAATTTGTAGAATTTTGGTCACTGGAGCTTCTACCGTTTTCTTGGTTTGGATTTGAACTGATTTCTTAGTAGGAACTTATGTGTTCTTTTTTCTTCTATGATATAATGTTTATGAACTTCATAGATAGCAGATTCATAGCCTTGTTTGTAGTCAAAGGATTATCCAGATTCTAACTGTAATTATTGTAACATGTAAAACTCTTGTTCTTCCTGGGTAAGAAAAATAACATTTTCATTGTTTATTCCCATTAATTTTATCTGGGTGTCCTGGTATTCTTCATGTTTTTGTGAACTTTCAGCATAATTTTCTTGGAAAGGTGGTCTAATCTGTTGATCGGGTACAAATTCTCTTGATTTACTAGTATTAGGATTTTTCCTAAAGTTGGGGTTTCTAATTTGGGGACCTTGATGATTTTCCCACTGAGGTTTTCTTTCCATGTTCTCTAGTTTATCCATTAGTCTTTATAAACTTTTAGCTAAAATATCTATCTTCACATCTGAAGTGGATGGTTCTTCCTTAATGGTCACTCTCCTCTCATTCCTTATCCTAGCTCTTTTAGCTATTAAATTAGCTTCTACACTAATTGCATTACTCTGCATCCGTTCTAAATTTTTGGGGTTTATTTCTCTTAATTGATAGGACATATCAGTGTCAAAACCATCTATAAATTTGATTAGGGCTAAGTATGGTGGAGGTTTGTTATTCACTAGAATTGCATTGTAAATGTTGTTAAACCTAATACAGTAATCTTGAATAGATTCATTAGGAGCTCTTCTAATGTTCTCATATTCAGATAATATCTAGAGAGGGTTTTTATTTATTTCCCATCTACTGATAAACAATCGATGGAAAGTAGCTAAATCAAAAATATTCCCAACAGGTAAATATTTAAACCATTTTTTAACATCTCCTGCTAGTGTTTGTACAAATAATCTCATTTGTATATCATCTTCATCAACTTCATGTAGTTCAAAATAATTTGTCATTTTATTTACATGTTTTTGAGCATAATACTGACCATTACCATCAAAATGAAATTATTTACTCTGGTAATCTTGTGGCATAGCATGTAAAGGGGCTTGTAAGGCCAAAGGGGAATATCTGGCTGCCATGGCTAAGATTCTAGCTTAACTGGGAGTTAAAGTAGTGGTTCTTGGAGATGAACTTGAAATGCTTGAAGATGAACTTGAAACTCTTGAAGATGAACTTGAAATGTTAGGTTGGAGAGGAAGTTTAGGTATAAATGGTTTTGTTGAATGAACCTTGTTGGAGATTATAGGTGAGGTGGAACTAAATAAAGTTGTATTTACAGTTTATGAAGGTACTGTAGATCACTTAGGGTAGTAGCAGTTAAGACAGCTAGTTCAAATGATTGTTGAAAATAGGCTTCGTCTATATATTTTTATCAAAGTTGAGGTTAAAACATAAAGTTTGTCAAAAGTATCAAGAACCTATTGATCTAAATCAAGTTGTATAGTCTCCTTCTTTGATTCAATAAATTGAATAAAATTGGGATCTATTACAATATCATGGACTACGTTTTTAGATTTGGTACAAAATAAATAATCCTCAAATGATAAATCAAGTTGAATATCTTGTATGCTTGATAACTCCTTAGGAAATGAATCTGGTTTGATTAACTGACTACTATCTAGACTTTCTACTTTTTAGGTTTTCTTAAAATTCTGTTAGGATCATCAACAATTGTAGCAAGTCGTGGATCAGGATAAGCCCTGGTATAATATATTATTTTAGAAGCAGAATTTTAACTTTCAATGATAATTTCAAACAACACTTTAAAACCGTAATGTGAAAAATGAGGAAAACTTTTTCCTTTAAGATTTATTTTAACTAGGGACTGAATCTTCCCTAGTATGGTCGCCAATATGTTATCACTCTAAAATTTCCAAGAGTTGTTCTAGGCGTTAAAAGTAAATATCAGAGGTAACTATCATCCACTTTTGGAAATTAGGATCTAGCCTTCCTAAACTCAGAGAGGGCTCTCTCTTAATGATTTAACTTAGTTTTTTTAATAAATTTTAGGCTAGTTATGTTCGCTTATTTTGGATTGATTTTGATTGATTGGTGGAATTAATGATTTATATAGATAGGTGCTTTTCCATTTTCCATTGGGCTATGGATTCAATATACTTTGTAAACAGAACATAATCAAATTACAAAGAAAGTGTTACATGGCAGGATATGTGAGCAAAATCAGATCTCAAGGCTGGATGGTGAAGTGATTTTTCAATCGGGATCAAGGAGCAACTAAGAATTCCTTAAACTAGATAATGAAGAAAGATGAAGAAGTCAATCAGGATCAGAGGGAAATTAAGGATTCTCTAAACTGGATATCAAAAGAAAACATGTAGATGTACAACAGTTCAAAACAGAGTACGAAGATTAAACAAATTCTGCAGTAAAATTCCTATTATAACGCTCAAATTTAGAACACATTAAAGTTTATGGAATACTTAGGAAAGAGAACATGAAAAATTGAAATATATATTTCACTGAGATAGCTCAACACATGAATTTTGTAAATAAATTTCTTTATGACTTGTCCTGTTTGTCAACTAGAAATGGTACAATTACTCTTAGGTAATGGATTAGTCAGCTATGGAAATATTTAGAAATCCATCCTCAATACTTCGAAATGATGAAGTATTTATACACATTATAACAAAAAATATCTTGTCAGCTGACTAGGATTTATTCAAGGAAATAAAATATCTTTATGCAAAAAGATAGTGACACTTTTTAACTGACTGAGATTTGTCCCTGATTCTTTGTTTGCTATTGTATCTTTGTTCTTTCACTTGTCTTATTTCATCTATCTTCTTTCATCTGTGCATTCTTTCATCTGTATTTTATTTTACCTTTCATAGTAAATCACACCATTTTTCCCAGGTTTCTTCATCTAAAAGTTTGTTACACAGTAATTTGTCACCGTCCCTGCAATCCCCATCTCGCACATTGGAGGGCTCATTTTGTGACCTGTGAGCAGTGACATAACTTGAAAATACTTTCATGGCATTACCCTGAACATGTACTTTCTTCCCCCTGAAGACATCTCTTGCTAAAAAAACCCTAAAAATGGCCCTTTTTGCATTGGCGCGGGTAGCCAGTTCAGTACCTGCGCCAATGGGGAAAATCCTTCAAAGAGGTCGCGCCAATTGGCGCTCTGTCCCAGAGTCGCACTCGCGCCAGCCAATTTAAGGGGTGTTTTTTAAAAATAAATGGTGGAAGTTTCGTCCTAACAAATTCTTGGACTGTTATCTATCTTGAGTTGGGAGGTTTGGCTATGGATTTCCATAGAGAGGAAGTGGTTTGCCACCTCTCATGGAAGCTTCCTTGATGATAGGGCCAATCCCATGATTATAGGGATCCCAAATCCTCTTCCTCCATCTATAAAAGCTTGCCCATCTCCATGGCAAGCTAGTCTTCAAGTTCCCAAATTCCCAAGAGCCTTATGCTGCAAGAGCCTCCATAATTCCCTTAAGGCCAATTTCAAGCAAGGAGACTATCGTCAAGAGCTGAAGAGAGAGGTTTGTCCCATCCTTGACAGGATTTTTGAGACGTGTTCTGCTGGCGACCCTCCGAAGGAGAATTCAGCGTCAGAACTATGGTTGTAATTTTCCTTTGATTGATTATTAATGAATGACTATTGGTTATGGTTCCACTCTTGTTGTTATTTATGATGATGAGTTATGTCCTTTCTGACTGACATATAGTTGCATCTACTGGATTTTACGCTTGCGTTTGTTTTGTTTCTCGCATGTGCAGGTGTCCATCACGGAGATCGTGGGGATTGTGATCTGCCAGGGCTGAGGAACAGGAGCGCTACCTCTTCTACAAGCAACTGCGTTGGATTCCAGGTAAGCCTTCATCGCTGGTTGGTTTATTTGCAATTAGGAACCTGCGCTATAGCGTGGATGATTGTTGCTAGACCCAGTCTGGGCTAGTAGGGATCGCCTTTGTCCGCAGAGGGGATTTACCTCCACAACAAATTGGCGACTCCGCTGGGGATTGTTAGCTTGTTGTCATTCATTTTATGAGCTATAGACGGAGCCTGAAGTCGGCCAGATAGCCTTCAAAACGTTTTTGCTCTGCAATTGCGAATTAGATCAAAGCTGCTTCAGTTAATCTTCGATTTAGTTTGTAAGCTGAACATTTGGAGCATCGTCTTGTCTTTTCGGTCGATTCTTGACTTTCCTTGCTTGATCGGCTCTTTTGGGCTGGCTCTTTTTGTGTTTTGGCTTTTTGTTCAGCCCCAGAGGATCAAATATGACCTCTGCTTATCCGAATTTTCACCTTTTAATGGTTGGCTTGATTGGCGCGGTTTCTAGCCTGACATTCGCGCCAATTGGCGCAGGTTGCCAGTTCATCACTTGCGCCATCCCCTGTCTGGCGCAGATTACAGCCAGAAAGTCACGCCATTTCCTATAGGTGGTAGGGTTACCCTTGTTCGAAAGTTTCTTTTGGTCAGTACTTTGCTTCTGGGTTTGTTTTAGATTCTACTTGAAGTTTTGAGTCTGGTCTTGGTTGGGAGAAAATCTTTGTTTTTTCATTTTCAGGCGTTGGTGCTTGTTGTCAGTTAGCAACCTGCGCCAATTGGCCATTGGCGCTAGTTGTCAGTGTGCAAGTCGCGCCAGTTGGTGCTAGTTGTCAATGTACAAGTTGGGCCAATTTCAGGGTGTGTGAAAATTGAGATTTTTTCCCTAAATCCTTCACCAGTGTGTCTTTTCCTTCCGGTATCACTGTATGAGCATAGATTACATTGCTCATTGCTTGAGATGTCTTCTCTCCATGATTTCTTGATGTAAAAGGGAATGAATACCTTGTTTTGATCTCTTGCTTTGGAAGTCCTCTTTGTGTTTGACCTCATATTTCTTGTCGCCTTTTGAGGGATTTCGTGACAAAGTGTTTGAAACAACGATTGCATTCTTAGTGTTTGTTTACATCTCTTTTTCATTCATCCTTCATTAAGGAGATTTGCGTTTATTTAGTTTTCATCTCAAAGTGTTCTTTTTGTTAAAATGCATTAGATCACATTGCATTGAAGAGTATTTTGAGATTTATCATTGAACTTAGATCACATTGTTTAATGTTTGAAACATTAACGAAATATTTAGAGGTCTAGGCTAGAGACGTGTTCCGACGTCTTTAAACCTAGTCGCCTCTTGGCTTTAGACAACACTAGTACGGACTTGTGCTCCCCGTACCGTCATGTATATAAAGGGAGACCCCACTAGGTTTCAATCCTTTATCCATAGGAAGCCGAGTCTGCCGCCCTATACCCGTGATACACTGGACACAACATTCGGGGAGATTTCCTGCACGTACGTTAAGTCCTTGGTTGATTTCTCTTTCATTTTGAAACCAAGGTGTATATTGCAGTTCACGGTTATTTGGTACACCCTTTGCCTAACATTCCTGAGTAGTCATTTCGATATTTTCTGACTCTTTAAATTTGAAAAGGTCATCAAGCGCTTGTCCTTTCACGCTTGTTTCCAATCTAAAAGTGATAGAGTCACCTTTTGCCTATTTCTCGACTCTTAAAATATGAAATGGTAGAGTTTTGTTTCAATGTTTTAAAAAATTAACTGCCCACGAAATATTCCTGGTTAAAGTTAGTTTCCTTAGGGTGTTGTTCTGAAGATCATTTCTGATGGCAACTTTTCCGGAATTCACTAACCAAGGAATCCCCTCCGATGGGAATCCTGGTCCTTTTCCTCCTTTTGGAAATGTTGGTGCTCCTTATATGGCAATGTTGTCCCTTCCTGGGTTAACTGTTGGGTTTCCTGTTTGGTTGTTTTCAACCTCTGTGGTCCCAAATGTCTCAGCTACTGTTCAATTAGTTCCTCCGCCTAAACAACATCATGTTGATTCCAAGGTGGACCTCTCCCCTTCTTCGCCTGTTTCTGCGTCTTCATCTTCTACTTCGCCTGGTGAAAGTCTAGATTCGAGTAACCAGGTGGCTAATAAGAAGAAGAAGAAGACAAAGAAGAAGAAGTATGATAAGAGAGAGGCTAAAAGTGCAACTACTATTTCTGAAACACCTCCTCTTGATAAACCTCCCAACCCTCCATGGAAATTCAAGTTCCCTTGCATGTTGTGCATGGGAGACCATCTTCTTTGAGACTGCCCAAGCATTCCCAAGGTCCTCGAAGAATGGTCTGACGGTCGCCCACCATTGCCGTTGGCCTCCGGGAGTTAGGTTGGGGGCACGTCTTCAAATGGTGTTGATAAGACTCCTAAGAAACAGGGTAAACTCACCAATCCCTGTAAGTTGTGTGAAGGGCACCATGCCATTCACCTTTGTCCATATATGGATGAATCCAAGAGAGTTTTGGACAACTCAATTGTTTCTACACCACGCCTCCCAACTGGTTATAAACAGCTTTCTCTGAGCCCTCCACCAGCTGATCCTACGATTGGTCAAGAGTCATCCTTGGTCAATCCCTCTCCCCTAGAAATTCAAATTCATGAATCCATCCCTGACCAACCATTGGTCGTGGGATCGGTTGGGCTGGATCCGTCTTTGGTGCACCAGGTCTTTTCCATTGAGAGTGGATCTAACACCCCCCATGTTCTTCTTGTTTCTTCAGATTCCTCGGATTTGGAGAAAGATTCTCCTGTCCCCGTATCTCAAGAAGTTTCTCCTCCGCCTCCCGTGATGGAGGTCCCGGAGGATACCCCTCCCAACTTTGAGATGGAGGTTGAGGAGGATTCTCCTTCTTCTGTAACACCAGGGGAAGACCATCTCAGTTCAATGGTAACCCCTTCGAGTATTTTGGTCGCTTCCTTTGATTGGAGTCGATTTGCAGGATACCGCCTTCCGTCTTATGTGCCTTTCGAGATCACAGTACAGGCCTTTGGTTTGGTTTTACCCAACACCATTATAGACAAAGGCACGTCTGTTAGTATCCTATCTTCAACTACCTAGCAAGCTTTCGGTTCGCCTCCGCTTGCGCCTGTTACGCAGAATCTGTTGGCGTTTAACAGAAGAACGAGTCAACCGTTAGGGATACTTCCAAGGTTACCTGTTACTTTGGGAGGTAAAACCGTCCATATGGACATGATGGTTGTTCCAGGCCCCTTGGATTTCAATATGCTTTTGGGGCACGATTATAGCTATGCCATGGGAGCACTTGTCTCCTCCCTTTTTCGTGTGGTATGTTTTCCACATGAAGGACGGATCGTGACCATTGATCAGCTTTCGTTCTTTGGTCCTGATGTGGCAACTGGCCCGCCATCATCCCTTCCTGGTTTTTATCCACCCATTGTATCTGCCCCACCACAGGTCAACTATGTGGCTACCTACCCCATGCATGTGCTCAGTGATGATGCCATTTTGCATCAGGTGCTGGGGGCATTGGGTCCTGACTTCCAGGATGTTTTCTTTCCATCGAGAGCGGAAATCTTGGAAGCGATGACTTCTTGTTCATTATGATGAAGTTGTCTGAGCAGAGTTCCTTGTCTTGTGTCAAGCTCGTTAAAAAATGAAACAAGGTTTTCGGAGCATGGTTCCTTGTCTTGTGTCAAGCTCCTTAAAAAATGAAACAAGGTCGTCGGAGCAGAGTTCCTTGTCTTGTGTCAAGCTCCTTAAAAAATGAAACAAATTTGTTGGAGCAGAGTTCGTTGTCTTGTGCCAAGCTCCTTAAACCATGAAAAAAGGTGTCCTGAGGATAGTTCTTTTAATGTGTCAACCTCGTTAAAACAATGAAACACGTTCCTATTCAATTCGAGTCTTTGATTAGATCTCGTAAAATCCCAGTCGATTCTTTCTTAGATCTCGTAACTTGAACCTTCAATCCCTCCATCTGTTCACTCAGGTGCATGGATCGAAGCTTGGGGGGCATGTACCTCGAATTGAGTCACCATGCTGGGGGCATGCTTAATTTTTCAAGCATATTTTGTTTCCGTTTCAAGCTTGTGTAAAAATGAAACCGGTTTCAAGCATAGTTTATCTTTGTTTCAAGCTTGTGTAAAAATGAAACCAACTTCAAGCAGAGTTTTCTGATTTCAAGCTTGTGTAAAAATGAAACCTTTCCCATTTTACCTTTTTTGATTGCCATTTTATCAGCCTGTTTTTGTCATATGAACCTTGGTTTTCTCACCCCATCATCACTATCTGCTTGGCCGATCATATGCCTTCACTTGGTTGTTTTACCTGTTCCTGAGGAACCGCTGCGATGAGTGGTCTTGTTAGCCAGCCTCTTGACCTTTATCTTGTTTTGAGAAGTTCCACCATTACCGGAACCAGTTGCTACCTTTTATACCACTCGTTCCTCCAGGTGCAGTCATCTTTCAGCTCTTTTCTGACTCTCTAAACATGAAAAGATTGCCGAGTTCCTTGTCGTTTCGATCTCGTGAAAGTGGCCACGAAATGACATCTAACCAGTATACGTTTACCCCTTTTTCGGGGTGGGATAGATTATTTACGAAAAAGGAATACCCTAGCCTATCGCGACTAGGAGGTTTTCTCAGACATAGTTTTCTACCTTTTCAGATCTGAGAAACTATTTACGAAAAGGGACTGTGGGAGTTTACTTTTCCGCTGTTTTTTCAAACTCTCTAAACATGAAAAGACGCCGAGTTCTTTATTTTTCAGGCTCGTTAAACCCTGATGACATCGGTTTCAGTCGAAATGATGATATTAGAGTTTCTCCTTCCTAGGGCTCGTTAAATGTACTAGGATGGATTCGTCCGAAGGACGGATTTATATGAAAAGCATATGGTATCCTCTTCAACCTTGTGTAAAAATAAAGAGGTACTCGCTGGAATGGTGGGGGAAAATGGAACCAACATCATTTTCATGTCGGCAGTATGTCGCTCTTGAACACGTCACTTGTCTAGATTCGTGTCGGGTTGGGGACATCTCATCTCGTTTTTCACTTGCCTCCGTGGGTTTGGGTGATCCCTTTTGACCTCTCATCTGCTCTTTTTCCTCGTTATCATGACCTGGATCTTTTGATGTCAAATACTACCAAGTCCACTTTCGTGTCGTTCATATGTTCAAGAGAAGTTGACCTCTGCAAATATATACCTCCCTCTGATTCTCATATGATCGTGATTGAAAAAAAACATTATGTTCCTCTGTCTCATGTCCATGATGTGGGAAACATTATGGCCCACCTTCGATCAAGGTCACTTCCTATCGACTCTAGCTCATTATCCAGGAAGCTGATCTAGAGACTCCCTTCTGGTGCCTTAGAGCCTGCATGCCTCAATGGCAGGTTCTTCGCATTCGATGCGAGGTTTTCATCATTAGCCTCCGATCGAGTGATTCTACGGGTGTTCGACGCCAACTCACTGATTCACATGCTGTAGATTGTACCTGTAGTACCTTGAGGGCCATCGTCATTATTGGTGGTACCTCTCACGTCTATTAACAGCTTTCATCATTAGCTGGTAATCAGACGATGTTCTTGCATGTTCGACTTCAGCTCACATATTCGCATGCTCGAACTTGTACTTTGTTCGGGTCGAGATGGAGCGCAAGACCCTGGATTGTGTCTGTTGTAATCTAGGCTGTGATTTTGTGGATTATTATGATTGGTTACATGAATCACTTACTAGATGGCTACGACCATACCTGAGTCTATTCATCGATCCTCGCTGGATGGCTGCGCCCATGCCTTGGATCTGGATTATTGTATACTCTGTTATGGATGGTTGTGCCCATACCACATATATATCATGTATTTGAGACATCAGTTTTACTTCTTCACACGGGTTTTCTGACGGCGGAGTTTTCATTTGGACACGTTCTCGTAAAGCATTTCACCCCTCTCTCTCTCTCGGGCCTCATGCTTTATGGGGCATCTGTTACACAGTAATTTTTCACTGTCCCTGCAATCCCCGTCTCACACATTGGAGGGCTCATTTTGTGACCTGTGAGCAGTGACATAACTTGAAAATACTTTCATGGAATTCCATTGAACATGTACTTTCATCCCCCTTAAGACATCTCCTGCTGAAAAAACCCTAAAAATGGCCCTTTTTGCATTGGCGTGGGTAGCCAGTTCAGTACCTGCACCAATGAGGAAAATCCTTCAAATAGGTCGTGCCAATTGGTGCTCTGTCCCAGAGTCGCACTCGCGCCAGCCAATTTAAGGGGTGTTTTTAAAAAATAAATGGCGGAAGTTTCGTCCTAACAAATTCCTGGACTGCTATCTATCTTGAGTTGGGAGGTTTGGCTACGGATTTACATAGAGAGGAAGTGGTTTGCCACCTCTCATGGAAGCTTCCTTGATGATAGGGCCAATCCCATGATTATAGGGATCCCAAATCCTCTTCCTCCATCTATAAAAGCTTGCCCATCTCCCTGGCAAGCTAGTCTTCAAGTTCCCAAATTCCCAAGAGCCTTATGCTGCAAGAGCCTCCATAATTCCCTTAAGGCCAATTTCAAGCAAGGAGACTATCATCAAGAGCTAAAGAGAGATATTTGTCCCATCCTTGACAGGATTTTCGAGACGTGTTCTGCTGGCGACCCTTCGAAGGAGAATTCAGCGTCAGAACTATGGTTGTAATTTTCCTTTGATTTATTATTAATGAACGACTATTGGTTATGGTTCCACTCTTGTTGTTATTTATGATGATGAGTTATGTCCTTTCTGACTGACATATATTTGCATCTACTGGATTTTACGCTTGCGTTTGTTTTGTTTCTCGTATGTGCAGGTGTCCATCATGGAGATCGTGGGGATTGTGATCTTCCAGGGTTGAGGAACGGGAGCGCTACCTCTTCTACAAGCAACTGCGTTGGATTCTAGGTAAGCCTTCATCGCTGGTTGGTTTATTTGCAATTAGGAACCTGTGCTATAGCGTGAATGATTGTTGCTAGACCCGGTCTGGGCTAGTAGGGATCGCCTTTGTCTGCAGAGGGGATTTACCTCCACAACAAATTTTGATCTTCATCATCCCGCGGTAAATCTCATCTGCCTCTGTGTATTTGGAAAATGTGGGCTTATTCACAAAAAGTTGATTTACCTCATGCTGGAGGTAAAATAAGTTCTATAAAGTTTGAAGGAGTACTTTGCCTGTGGGTATGCCCTTCGTTGCTAAACTATTGGAAGTTGTTTTGGCTACTTCCCTCATCTTCTTATCATAGTATTCATGTCTCATTAGTTTATCATTTATTACTAAAGGATTAGGCATACCTTTCTTCCTTAATATATCAAACTTGTTCATAAACCTGTTCACTGCGAGTTCCATAGTTTGACATTTATCCTCAAGATGTATCATTAGATTTCTCATGGAAATCACTTTCTTCACCTCTAAGATAGTCTCTTTTCTGTCTATTATCTTGAGTTATTCTAATTCATATTTGTTTTTGGAATTAAGGAATTTGATTATTTTAGAGGCTTCCTCTGGTTTCTTTCCAAGATCGATTTTGACCTTTTGAATTGCCTCACCAACTTCCTTTACCAAGTAATTCTGTTCAAATATGATCTATATAGAACGTGAAATATCATTAACTGAGTTAATGATATTGGGCCACAACTGTTGTTTTTCTTGGGCTAAAGGTTGTTTTAGTGATAAATCTTTTTCTAGCTTGTGGATTCTTTCAGTCAATCTTGGCTTTTTGTACTTCTGCCTGATGCATTACTTCTGCCAATTTCTTCCCATATTCTAAATTTTTTACTTGTTCTTTGAGCTTGTTAATCTCTGTGTTTTGAATGGACATATCTTCCATTGCTTTTATAAATTTTTTGGCCTCATTAGTGGGATGGGTTGTTGGTATTATTGATGATGTTGTTGATGTAGTTGCTGGAATTGATGTTGATACTAGAGCTTCTGTAGAAAATGGAGATGATGTGAATGTTGTAACTACTTTCGATGCTATAGGAATAGTAGTAATGGGAACTGCTTCCATACTGGCTTTCTTTTCCTACACAATTTTATCCATTTCTGTTTCGATTTCCTTTAGTTGAGCTATCAACTGAATGATTAAAATCATCATTTCATATTTTTGATTATCTGTTTCCAAAACCTCCTTGGTTTGTGGATGCTCAGTAGTTGGTAACTTTAGATGTTTATTCAGTGAAACTATGTATGCATTCTTCTTCTTTATTAGTTCTTCTGCTGCTTTGATATATTTTGGATTATAACCAACTTCTATTACCAAATATTCAAGTGACTTTATCCTATTATCCTTTTCTTGTGATGATGTTTTCTCTAGCTTTAACTGTGACTTTATATTTTTTAGAGAATTCTATAACTTCTGGACACTTAAAGCTTTGTGTGTCATGGTGGAATAGATCATTTCTCCTGCCTATTTGTGAAATTCAATCTGGTCAATTGGATTCACATATTTGGCAATAACTTCAAAGGCTGTCTTTTTATAATCTTCTGAAGTTTTAGGGGCCTGCACCTTTGGCTGTAGAAATTTCATCTGCATCTTCCTTTTTTTGAGGTCAAAATTTGAAAGAAACCTACTTTGATCACTAGGGTTTTGCTTCAAGTATTGTGCATAAGTAACAACCTTAAATGCTTCATTTCTGATTTTAATCTCTTTGTATTTCTCCATGATATATTTTTCTTTCTTGACTAGTTTTCTAGATGATGAAACCTCTGTAATATTCTGATTTTGAGTGATTTGTGCACTGGAAGTTGATTGCAGAGGTGTTTCTTCTGAAAGTTTTGGAGGTGCATAAAATCTGACAAAAATATCTATTTCAATGGTTTCAATTATCTCTTCTTGCTCTATCACTGGATTTAGTTTTGTTTTATTTTTGTACATAATCTTGAATTTTGTATTAGTTGTAGTTTCTGCAGAATAAGAGTCTTATTCTCTAGCCCTTTTTGAATTTCTATCCTATGGGGATGGAGTAAGCAGGATGGAACTAGTATCAAGCTGCTTCTCCACCTCTTGTAGAGTGTTTTCCAACCATTCTGACTGGTTGGAATATCTTTCAATTTTATGCTTTGATTCATGAATGAAAGGGGTCAATTTGAACTTAAATCTCAATTTACTTATGATACCCAAGGGTTCATATGACCATTTGAAACTACTACTGAACTTGAAATCTTGTAAGCATCTGTTTGCTTGTTGTCCAACATTCCTACTGTTGCATATAAAAGGTCCTATTTGGTTTTTAATCTTGAATTCAGTCTTATTTTTGGCTAAAATGAAATTGATTTCATCTAAATTCAAGATCTGTCTGATGTATTCTAAAGAAAATATCCTCATTGGGAGGCATTTGGGAAGCCTTTATGGAACTAGTTGGCTTCCATACACTCTAATTTTTGTATGATTTTGGTATAAATACTAGTCTCTTATTTTTCTTTTCTCTGATAGCTGTATAATATTTTTTGTTTCTTCACTGATTCCAGGCTGAATGATATTGCTAATAAAATTGACTATTAGATATACAAAAGAATCAATAAACTCTTTGAAACTGAATTCAGTGGAATCCTTTCTGATCAAGGATGTCCAAAAGACAACAGACTAGGGATTACCCTCTGCGTCCAGTTTTTTTAGGTTGACCGCAAACCTTTATGATTGAAAATATATAAACATATGAAACAATACTAAGGAGTATTTGAATACTCCTTCTTCTGGAAGTTTGATCATTTTATCATGCATGGCATCTGCCAGGAATTGGGAAAATTTGAAAACTATAGATGGAGCCTGGCCTGGAAAAAATATGGAGAGGAAACCAAGGATGGATGCATCTACATACTCATCAGTGAAATATCCTAAAATACAAGACAACATGGTCACAATTTTTCTAGTTCTTTCTGAAAACATGGTAGCAGAGTATGGCTGATTGTTTTTAGGAGTTTTTATTGATGGAGGGAGGAAAGTCTAAAATATTTGAAACCTTTTATGGAAGTCCAACTTTAAGTAAATCTAAGGGTTTCAATGGATAAAGGCACTCCATAAGGTTTTGGTTGAATCTATAGCATCTGATTAATATATTAAGCAGTGATAGTAAATAAGATTTCTTGGTTAGGGGTGAATACGAATCTTTCATTGGGAAAATAGCTAATTTGGCACAGTCTTATGAGTTCAGGGAACTGATAGGATTGTGGAAATGTATACTTGGGCATGTTAGAATTTCACACATTAATATCATTTTCCTGATCAAAAAATTTATCATGACTCCAACAATGGAGCTCCAAAAGGTTGCTATCAGTCAAAGTGTCATTAATTTTGAAGTCTTTATCGGCCAAAGGGGTGTGGTTGACATTTAACAATGGTGGTTGCAAAGGGTTTATAGTCTGGATGCTCTGGGAAGCCATTAATTTGATTCGTTTATCATTTTTTGTGCTTAATTGATGAAGGTAGGTACTCAGGATTACCTGGAATATTGAAGATTTTATCTTGGAAGGGGTCCAGGCAATTGCAGGCTTCAATCTTGGTCGATAAAGGCTTTTGGTCTTTTTCGCAATTCAATTGAGATAGTGAAATAATGGTATAGGGAGGGGTTTTATTACTTTTGAACTTTAGCAGTTTATCTCTTGGCACAAGTGGTTTATTATTTATTGTGGTGGTTTATCGCACGCAAAAAGGTGGTTTGGCAGTTTGGGACTGGGGGGTGCAATAAAACATGGTGGTGCCGCATGGCAGGGGAGCTTAGGGTTAAAACCACCCATTGCGAACCCCCCCTTGACTATAAACATATAATACTGGGGGATGCGAAATCGGTTATGGAACATCTGATATGATAGGAGATGATTGAATGGTGGTGGAGTTGCATACGTTTTCAATGAGGTGGGGTCGATTAATTGATATGCGAAGGGTTAAATGAAAGTGGGGGCGTTTATGAAATATATCAAGCGGGATGCTTAATTCAAAGGAAAGTGGGAGTTATATTAAGCCGGGGTTGGGGGGGCTAAATGAAAATTGGGTCCGATTTAATATTTGGCGCTTTTAAACTATGTAAAAGCAGGTTTTGTTGTTTTTATGAAAAGGCGGAGTTATTAAAGGGGAAGGGGTTTTGCAAAGGGGAAAGGGATTTTAGCAAGGGGAAAAGGGTTTTTTAGGAGGGGAAAAGGTTAGGATAAGGAGGAATGTTAGAAAATGTTTTTTGATCATGGGTAAGCATAATGAGGCTTATATAATCTTTGAAAGTACTCTACCTACCCTTTTTATTCATCCTAACATTTTTGTTTCCTTTATTGGGTGCATTTGAGCTTGCTGACCCTTTTATTTTCTTTTGATAAGAAAACTAAGTTATTTCTAACCTTATATCTTCCAATGGCTCAGATTAAGCTTATGAGCTATTTTATTCTCTACCTAACCACTGATCTGTCAAGATTAAATGGTTTGGTTAGATATTTATTCACTAACTATCATGACATAAAATTTAAAGGCATGAATGATCAATATTAGACTGTATGATCATCATGAATTGTGGAATTTTGGATAAGCTACACAAAATTTTATTTGAAAAAGTAAAATAAACTAAGAGTAGTGGCATTTGAATGTGCAACACTTTCATAATTGATTTTTGTTTCTTTTTATGGGGTTCATATTTTATATCTTTTTTTATCTTTATTTATTTTGGTCCTTTGATTATTCTTTTAGGACATACCCTCTTTTAATTTTTTGAATATGGAAAACATTTGTAGAAAGTAAAGGTATGTACAATATTACAAGACTTAACATAGTCAATTCAAAATTGTGATCCCTATTATTATAGGACCCTAACAATTCCTATATTGGTCGCTTCGCAGTCGATTGTAGCCATTGAGTCTTCCATTTTGTCGCACATTCAACCACCTGAAATATATCTTGGGCCTGACGACAAAATTCTTCCACCTAGTTTGATTTTGATTGAGGAAATACCACAAGACGAAACACCCTCAAATCCAACTCTTTTTGGGGTGGAGCTTTATCTTTACGAGTATTTTATTCGATTGAATTATACTACTTCTATTGATCTTGTTTTAGTCCAAGTTCCCATAGATTCTATAGGGTATACAATGGGTCATTTAACCATGGCCGAGTCAACGTATCCGGTTGTACCATCTCTTACAGTTGCGAAAACATCTACTATTGCTACTCCGTCGATTTTTACCACTTCACCCGAGTCACATATTTATGGTGGTCCTTCCATCCCACCGGGTTACCAATCATACTATGGTGCATCCTCAAATCCATGGACTTCACCCATTTCATCTTCTAGTATTTTATTTGGTACATCTCTAATGAGTAATAAATGGCTTGATCCTTTATACACATTTTTAGTACAATATCAAGATAGTCCATCTGGGTACATTCCATCTAGTTCAATCTCAACTGGACCCCCACCATTTGGAGAAAAATATATTCCATCTTATTATACTCCTAATGCTGGGGGGAAACCTATGGTCACCCATTTTGATCGTACTCCGTCTTTTTTTGGTCAAGCAAATGTTGGAATGACTGTTTGTCAGTGGCAGCTTATCCTACTCATTCAACCACAAACAGTTGTGCATTCATATCAATCGGTTCAACTTGTTGCACCTACCTATTACCCCACTTATTAATACTTCATTACCACTTTTACAAGCTCAATTGGTTGTACCTAAACCATCTTAGGCAAGTCCCTCAACCCATTACCCTCAAGTTTTGGGCCTCCAGACTCCAACTCCTTCGGCTGGTCTACAACAACCACCTATATCTGGAATCTTTTAATCACAGGCTGGATTACCTTATTATGGGATGTCACAGGCTCCTACCGGGTCTTACCTATTCACAACCGGGTCCAAGCTATTCTAGTTTGGGCTATAATCTTGGCAGAAAATCACCTTGGCAACCACAACCTCAAATGCCACAAAAATAATTCCAAAAAAAATTGGCTTACCCAGGTCTTGGTCAAAAGATCTCTCAAGCGTTTGGTCATAAAAAACCCCTATCTCTGTTACCAGCAAAAAATTCCTTATGCTAGTGCTCAAAGGCATGTTTCCTAAGAAATTCCATCATATCCATATTATGCTCAACCTGACTTAAATCAACAATTGCCCTTTGTTGCAACATTAGAATTACCTGATTTAAATCGTCTTACAAATGATCCTATCATCCATTTTCCTGTGTGGCTGGTGATACCACTTAAATTACCCTCTGAAATTCCTAAATTCAATGGAAACCCTAGAGAAGGCCCATCAACGCATGCTATGACTTATCATTTATGGTGCTCATCAAACTCCTTAAATGATGACTCCGTTCGACTACGTATTTTCCAGCGTACGCTTACTGGTCTGACCACCAAGTGGTACATTGAATTACCACAAGATTCATTTGATAACGCCACTGCCTAAGCCACTAACTTCTTAAACCACTTCCAGTTACCCATACAATATGAAACTAGAATGAAACTTCTAACCAATTTTAAACAGACTACTTCTACTCACATCTTTGACCATATTGATGAGTGGTGTCATCGTCATCTTATGGTCAAAATATTTTTTCCTGATCAGCTTCTCGTTGAGTGGTTTATTAAGTCCTTGCTACCATCTATCACTGAGGATGTAGCTAAAGGCAGAGTCATTAATGAAGAGTAGGTCATTTCTCGTTCCCAGTACTTAGATTAGATTTATACTTAGTCTTGCACGCCCTATGAGAAAATTCCAAATGCGACGCGATCAAATTTTACTGTTCCTCCTCCATCTGGTACGAAATATCATGTTGGCGACGGTATGATTGGTTCTGCAAACACTCACAACTCTACTACATTTAATCTTGCACCTTATTCCAAAATTCATGCCATGTCATCTAACAAAGGCAAAAGTGACAAGCAACCCGGAAGAAAGAAAAAGGGGAAAGCGAAGAAAAAGAAAAATTCAACCTCGCAGGAATGATCATTTGATCAACAATATGGAAATAATCAAAAGCATCGTTACCCTTTCTTGATATGTAATGTGGAGCACTTTGCTCATGTGTAACATTCCCTATTATCCATGAGCTAGTTGGAATATTAAATTTTGTTTTGTTGATTTTTTTAATGAATAAGAGGACAATGGAGGTCCATAATTCTCCTTAATAATGAATAAATCAATGCCAATGTGAACAGGATAGATCTTGGCAGCTTAATTTAGCACCTTAAAGTGTGAAAAGGGGCTGGAACACCTTGACTGGGTCAACTTTTACCAAATCAACCACACTGTCATGGAGGAGTGGTCATCAATGAGAGACAACACAGTTTTAGATGGAGATGCTTTGCATGGAAGTAGTTCTATTATTGGATGGGGCTTAGGGTTTTCAATCTCATATCTTATTTAAGGAAGATGATGGCAAGCATTATTCATCATGTATGTTGATGTATTTGATAGTTCTGAATATATGGTATTTTTTGACATATATCTTTCTCTTGCTGTTTAGCTGAGATTGAGTGTTGTTTAGCATTGGGTGTTCTCGATCGGGAATCCCACCTCTTCCGTTGAGAATCTCTTGGAGGAGTCTTGTACTACATTTTCCACTATTAGGCTTAAGGCCAAGCTTCATCTTTCATTTACGGTGTAGATCTTGTTGAGGGTTGAATTGTTTTGCAGTTGCAGCAGTGGAGACCATCTTTGGGTCGTTTCATTGATCATTTTCAGTGGATAAGGATTCCTCTCCATTGGGAGGACAATAAGGAAGGCCCTTGTGCATATTTTTTGATCTTGGCATCAGGCCAACTATTTATTTGACCCTGCAGCTGTAATGTCCATTTTTGAGGAACTTGCTGCTCAATTAGGAACGTCTTAGATATTCCATTTTTCGTTCTTCAGTGAGACACTGCAGGTCCATTTCAGAGATCGAATGTTGGGGAATTTACAGGATATGTATCCTTCAAAGAAGGGAGAGATCCCGAGGCTAGCTAGCCCTTCACAGACTCTGCCTATGGATATGCAATATTCCACCTCAGGAATTTCTGCTACAGTTGCCCATGAGGACGTTGTATAAGGAAGCTACTGCATAAATAAGGCTATCCAACACTGGGATGCCCAAGAAAACATCTAACATAAATTCCCTACAGAAAATGAGCTTAAATAAATTCATCTTGACGGGTTATTCAGATCTCCCCAATCTAGGTCTTCTAAAACAATGCTCAATGAGAGAGCTACAACAATACAAGGACATAACCAGAAAATCTGCATATCTAGAATACACCATAAGAGGTAAAATTCTATATCCATCATGATATTATGATATATCAGCAAATAAATACAAGATATAGCTGAGGGACAAGCCACTCAAGCTTTAAGAACCAACCTCCAATGAATAAACTATGAAACACAAGAGTAGTTGCAACTCCACAAAATTTCGGAGTAGCTGCAACTGCGCAGTGTATATGAAGGCATAGCTGCTGAAAATAAATGAAATACATATGTGGCTGAGATAATACAAGAAATAAGCCCAGTAACAAGAAATGGGCTGGAATACAAGATTTCTAGCCAATATATGAAGATTGCTAGAAATGCCGGAGAAACACAAAATGTGACAACATAGTTGTCACTGCAACTGAACCCAAACATGAATGAGGCTGTGGCTGATATGAAATCTGATTTCCCTCCTCTAATAATATCTCCAATACAAAGGTCTGATCCCTTTGTCTCAAAAACACCTCCTGATGAGCTCCATGAAACCCTCTCTCACTGCCTCCTCTAAAATAACGTAGTTTCCTCCATGGACTGCGCAGTGGGACATGATGAAAGTGTTGGCCCATGCCAAATGATATGAAATAAGCTCGGGAATCCTCCTTGCAGCTCCTCCAATGGATAGAACCATCCATCACTGAAGAAAACAAGCTAAGAAGACTCCATGAGTTCCTCTCTAGCTGCACCCAGCTACACAACATCCTCTCTACTACAGAAATAATGTTGTAGAAGATGACTGAAGCTATGGCCAATGTCGGATTGAGAAAATTAAGCTCAATCCTCATCCTTCCTTGAGGAAGAGGTAGGTATTCCTGACCGGGACCACCCTAGTGCCCGAGAGCACCATCACCCTGCTAAACAGCCTAGGGATGCAAGCTTTTGCGGACCCTTGTCTGAAATCTAAAACACAACATCATCCAAATGGGCTGCCATCTCCTCCATATAAAGTGAGAGAAACCTTCTCCACCATGGTCCCACCAATTAGGGTTTCCACCCTCATGTGAAGCTCTTCCCTCCAAAACTACGCAGCTTCTCTAGGAAGCTTCTCCTCTATAGGCAGCGTTGTTGACTTTAGTCAAAGATGTTTAATCCAAGTGAGCTGGGTTCCATTCACACCCTTGTTGTTTATTTCAGCTGCTTTATTCACTCCCCTTTCACATTAGGAGTGTTATTTCTTCATATAGAAGGGGCTAAGGTGTCTCCTTGCCCATTTTATTAAACAAAAATAAAATGTGCAACTATAATGTCCATTTTAGCTTGAGGCTAAAAATTGGGGACATTACAATAGCATAGTTTATTTCCAGATCTACACTATTTCTGTAAGAGGAGTTGCAGGGTGGGTTATCACACCATTTGGACAGAGGGTTTTCTAGTGAAATGGATCTACCTTTCATTTAGAGGATCTATTGGAGGAGGCTATTCTATTGTGCTTATCAGATCATCCACACTTCCCAGATATGTATTCTGCAGTGGATCTTTTGCCCTAGGGCTTAGATCCCCATCTTGTACATGACGTTTTGCTGAAAACCCTTAAGGGGTTCCTTAAAGGAGGTTGTATAGTGCTCAGATCTATATAAGATCTATCTTTTGAGGCACATATCAGCCTTCGACATGCTGTGTAATCATTTTCTATAATATTCCAAAAATTTAGCTTTCATCTAAATGGAATATTATAGCTGGTTTTATCACTAGGTAGATGAATAAGTGGGTGGGGAGACCCATAAAACCCCTTTAGAAGGAAAAATAACACTCCTAATGTGAAAGGAGGAAGAATAAGCAACTGGATTAAGCACCTTTGGGTGTGAACAGGGATTGGATCATGTTGATTCAGTCAACTTTGACCAAATCAACATCGATGTCATAGAGGAGTGGTCTTTATGATGAGACAACGTAGTTTTAGTGGAGGACAACTTGCATGAGCTTAGTGGCAATTATGGATGTGACCCAATGTGAGGAGGCTCTCATATTGTATATGGAGGGGATAGCAACATTTCTATCCATGTTTTGGATTATTATTGATATTGGTCTATTTAGACTTTGGCTTCCTCTTGCTGTTTAGCAATGTTGTTGTGTTGTTTAGCACAAGGGTGTTCCTGATCGACAATCCCTAACTCATCCTCAAGGAAGGAGAGGTTATTTGAGCTGAATTTCCTCATTTTGGAATTTTTTCCAAGCTACCTCCTTCAGCTACAATGCAATTTATGTTTAGAGTTTGGTTGTGTTGCAGGGTGCAGCAAAGGAGGATCACATAGAGTTATTTCTGAGTTTGTTTTTTAGTGGAGAGGTAGCCTATCCATTGGAGGATCATCAAGGAGGGATATTGGGTATATTTTCTCATCTTTGGCATCAGGCCAAACATCCACCATCCCTCACAGCGCAATTCCATTCCATGACTGCGTTATTTTAGTGAGCTGTCGCAGTGGGTAACCCAAAAATGGCCAAAAATCCAAAGTTAAGATCTGGCCAAACCATTTCTGGGTTTTCTGGGTTTTTTGAGTAGAATCTGTGGTTAAAATCTAGGATCATTATGAGAATGATAATAGCCTTCCACACATGGCTCTTTGCCTCAGAAGTAGTAGTTTCCAATAGCAGCAGCAGTAGCAATACACATTTCCAGTGCTTGGTTCTTTGGTGTATTTCAGCCATCTTGTGGCTTGAGTGCATTCCTTTTGGAACATTGTATTTTCTTCTTTTCTGGGCATTTATTTTGTATCTATCAGCCATATTACATTTATGTGTGATTACAGCAGTAGCTACACTGATATATACCATGCTCTCACTGCTTTTTGGCATTCTATACAGTAACAACAACTCATGTGTTTATTGATCTGATCACTGGGGGCTTGTTCTTATTGCTTGAGTGGCTTGACCCTCAAGATTTTTGTATATTGTTGCTGATATATTAATAACATGATGGATTCATATTGATCCCTCTTATTTCATGTTCATATTTGCTGTGTTTTACATTATTATGTCTTGTATTGCTGCTATCTTCCTTTTGGGATATTACAGTGGTATCAGAGCATAATCTTGGCTCAACCTGTGCATTCAAGACATTATGCCATTAGAAGGAGAATCTTCTTCTCACAGAAGAGAGAATTTGTACAAAATAAACAAAGGAATGACTACATTATTTGGAGAAAAGAAGAAAGAGAGGATCTCCCAGCTTCTTTTCCAAACTGTGAAAAATATCAAAGAAGATCTCAAGGAGATGAAAGGGGAGAGGTGTAGGAAAATTCCAAGAGGGTTTGAAATTGGAGAAAGCCCTAGATATTCACATGATGGGTGTGAGAATTCAGCCACACATGCAGATCCATAGCACAGTTTATTGCCCACATTTACTACAAGAAGGTTGGAGGAGGAAGATGCACCAAGGGAGGAGACCTTGAGTGACTATCTTCATGAGTATGAGTCTCAATCATGGAGATTCAAAGAGCACTTGGAATTCCAAGGGTTTTTCCAACTCAAGGAAGATATAAGGTCCAAAAATCATAATAGAAGCAAGAGAGGTAGAATCTTTCTATTTAAATTTGATGGATCAGCAAAGTGCACAACCAAAGCTTGGGTGAAGGAGCTAGATTCCTATTTCCAGCTGCACCAAGTTTCAGAAAGGAGGCCATCATAGTAGTAGCACTGCACCTCAAAGGTATGGCCCATGATTGGTGGTTTTTTAGTTCTTCTTCATTTAAACATGAAAATATAAACACTTATGTTGGGTTCACTAAGAAATTAGTGAGAATATTTTATATTAAACATTGTAAAACATCATTTGTTGAACCCAATCACTCAAAACCTTTGCATGAGTTGGAGAGATCTATTCTACCCACTCCACTCCTTATTTATATTGAGAGGGATAAAAACATGCATGATGCCTTACCAAGGCCAAGATCCCCACTTCTTGAAGAGCCCTTTTCTATAGATGAATACATGGAGTTTCCTCCTTCAAGAGAAGACCAAGATCAAGGGTCTCTCACTGATGATGAGGCATTCTCAAATATTGATGAAGAGGATAAGAAAAGGAAAGCTAACAACACTGTACCATCAGGAGGAGATCTATAACCACATGGAGATGGGCAGGGAGCCATTGCTTCCACTAGAGGAGCCCTTGTGTCTTTGCAAGGATTTCCAAATGATTCAACATGTGGGAACCAAAACACAATTCCAGAGAAACATGCATAAATTTTTGTGGATTGTGAGATGGAAGGGGAAGAAGGGAAGGATCAACATCAAGGGATGATGAGCATTCAACCTTATCTATTTGAGGAGGTTTCTACACAAAAGAAGGAGACTGTATTGCGCAGTGAAGAGAGGGACAAATCAATCCACTCATATATACAGTCCACTTCAGAATTGGATGTCTCACTACATGGGGGCATTCCATCTGGGAGGCCACCAGATCTAGAGTTGGTAAGAGACATCTTTCCATTTGGTTCACCACTCTTAGATTTCGGAGTGGTGAATACTTTGGAGGAGTATAGTACATCGCAGAGAGTTTGGGATAGATTCAAGAAGGAGGGAGACATTCTCCCATTTTCAGCATTACCCACTCTCACTACACATACTGTGCTGACATAAGTAGTTGTAGTGATGGAGGATGGCACCTTCATGGTGCAAGGGAGATTCTCCATGGATTTGGAGAAATAGAGGGTACTTTCTTTAAGGAAGGAATTCTCCATAAATTGGAGTAGGTGGAGGCCACTCATGCTTACATTGACCAAGATCAGGAGGTTCTTTTTGGAGGACAACTTCTCATGGGAGGCCAACTTCCAAAGATCACCACTTCTACTTGAGCATGAGCAGCTGCATGATGGGCATGGAAGCATTTTTGAGGATTAATTTGGCATGAGGGATGTCAAAGGAGAAGACAACAACATGTGGAAAGCTTCACATTTCAGATCTTCAACATTGTCTCTTGGGAGGATTGACCCATATTGGAGGTCTCAACTTTTGGTAGAGTACTCCAAGGATCTTGGTGCCTGCATGATTCTTGATGACCTAGAGGTAGATGATAGATATATGGTGGATGATGTGGTCATCTGTACTTATGGAAAAGTATTCTTGACTATAGCTTCTGAGCTCAAGGAGAAGCCGCTACATGCAGCACATGTGAAATTTCTTTCCATGCACTTTCATGCATTTCATTCTTTGATGGAGGAGTTCAATTTGGAGGGCATCCAGCAGGATATATATCAGCATATGGATATATGCATAGCCTGGATGGTGATGGAGAGGTTGTCACAACCACTTCTGTGCTCATGGAGAGTGAGGGAGAATTTTCAGTTGAGCCATTTCAGCTCAAGGACCGAAGTACATAGTAGAGGAGGTACATTTTTGCATTATGATTTTCACTTCTTTACTTTATATGAGCATCATATTGTACCAAGGAGGGTCTTTCCTTCTTGAATATTATATTATGATGTACTTGAGGCCAATTTAAGTATTGAGGTTGGCTATTCTATTGGTGGTTGGTGGGGGATGCCACATGATTCTTGGTGTGCACCATTAACACCACATTTTTCCTTCATGATTCCATCTTATGGGATGATTGTGGCAGCAAACAAGTGGCTGGAAGGGCACTTGTTATTCATTTTTTTTTAGGTAGGCAAGGGATGCACTGATTTGGTTCCATCTGTGGAACTATGATCCACTTTCCTGTTGTCATATGGAAACTTGTTTTCATTGGTTTTTGCTTCCATATGTTGGATATGTTTTTATATTTGTGGGAAGATTTGTTTGGAGAGTGGCACAAGAGTTGGAGGTGCCCATTGGGGGTTTGATTATCCCTATTTTATATGTTGTATTTTTTGAGAGAAACAATGGGAAAACCATGATTTCCATACTACATCTCTTTTCTTCATGTGGGAGGAGGCATTTGGAGAACTTGAGTTCTTGGAGGAGGCATTTCATGGCTGATTTGTTTTGTGGCGTAACTTGGGCCATTCTTGGAGGCCATGAAATTTCAGTCCAAGATCAGTAACAACCCCATACTTACCATAAATGGAGAGAGAAAAAACTTGGATGGGAAAATTTAATCTCTCCATGCAGCCCCAACACATTGCATAAACCGGGGGTTGAGGATTTCTTTGATGAGCTACCTAGAATGGTTCATTTCATTTGGATGATAGCATGGCTATGGGACATTCTCATTGGGGATGAAATTTCCTATGTTTATCATCACTCTTAGCTTGAGGAGGCCATTGGACAACATGAAGGTTTCCACTTACACCTTCCACTTTTTCATGATGTGAACCATTTGGGTTTGCATACTTTGGAGGAACCATTGGAGGGTAGACTTATTACAGATTATGATGAGCTGTGGTGGAAGCTATTGATGAGGAGGCCACAAGAAGAGGAAGGGAGGAATTTTTCTCCACCTTTATATTTTCTTAAGGACAAGAAACATTTTGGAGGGGAGGACTATAATATTCCAAAAATTTAGCTTTCATCTAAATGGAATATTATAGTTGGTTTTATCACTAGGTAGATGAATAAGTGGGTGGGGAGACCCATAAAACCCCTTTAGAAGGAATAATAACAATCCTAATGTGAAAGGAGGAAGAATAAGCAGCTGGATTAAGCACCTTTGGGTGTAACAGTGATTGGATCATGTTGATTCAGTCAACTTTGACCAAATCAACAGCGCTATCATGGAGGAGTGGTCTTTATGATGAGAAAACACAATTTTAGTGGAGGACAACTTGAATGAGCTTAGTGGCAAGTATGGATGGAACCCAATGTGAGGAGGCTCTCATGCTATATATGGAGGGGATAGAAACCATTTTTATTCATGTTTTGGATTATTATTGATATTGGTTTGTTTAGACTTTGGCTTCCTCTTGTTTAGCAGGGTTGTTGTGCTATTTAGCACAAGGGTGTTCCTGATCGGGAAGCCCTACCTCATCCTCAAGGAAGGAAAGGTTCTTTGAGATTTATTTCCTCATTCTGGATTTTTTTCCAAGCTACCTCCTTCAGCTACAACATAGTTTCTATTTATATTTGGGTTTTTTTGTAGGGTGCAGCAAAGGAGGATCACATAGAGTTATTTCTGAGCTTGTTTTTCAGTGGAGAGGTAGCCTATCCGTTGGAGGATCAGCAAGGAGGGCTCATGGGAATATTTTCTCATCTTTGGCATCAGGCCAACCATCTACCATCCCTCACAGTGTAGTTCCAGTCCATGACTGCGTTATTTTAGTGAGTTGTTGTAGTGGGTAACCCAAAAATGGCCGAAAATCCAAAATTAAGATCTCGCCAAACCATTTCTGGGTTTTTTTGAGTTTTTTGAGTTGAATCCATGGTTAAAATCCTGGATCCTTTTGAGCATGCTAAAATCCTTCCACACATGGTTCTTTTCCTGAGAAGTAGTAGTTTTCAGTAGCAACAACAATAGCTGTACACATTTCTAGTGCTTGGTTCTTTGGTGTATTTCAACCATCTTGTGGCTTGAGTGCATTCCTTTTGGAGCACTATATTTTCTTCTTTTCTGGGAATTTATTTTGTATCTATCAACCATATTACATTTATGTATTATTACAACAACAACTACACTGATATAGACAACGCTCTCACTACTTTTTGGCATTCTATACAGTAGCAACAACTCATTTATTTATTGATCTGATAATTGGAAGATTGTTCTTATTTCTTGAGTGGCTTGACCCTCAAGATCTTTTGTATATTGTTGCTGATATATTAATAACATGATAAATGCATATTGATCCCTCTTATGTCATGTTTATATTTTCTGTGTTTTACATTATTATGTCTTGTATTGCTACTATCTTCCTTTTGGGATATTACATTTTCTATAGAAGTGCATTTAAGACAGCGTTATAGTAGCCTTCCAGCTCTTTATATATAGTAGTATCACCTCTTTTGAGGGATTTTTTCCATTGGAGGCTTGTTCTTTCTTGTTGTACATCCTATGGCCCATTATTCATGCACATTTTGCTGCTATTATAACATATGAAAGGTCTCCATATTGGCCTCTTGCTTACATGTAATGTTTTCACTGTTGTTTCCATGGTTTTGCATTATATTCATGCTTTTCCCATTTAGGAATATTACAGTGGTATCAAAGCATAATCTTGGCACATCATGTGCATCTTGAAAATCCAATATGTCATCTGAATAAGGATATCCTCTTACTGATAGAGAGAAGAGGTATCAAATAAGAAGACACCGGAAGTTTGATTATACAAGTGACAAAGAAGACAAGGGTAAAACCCATTTATCTAGAGGAGAAGATGAAGAGAAAGAGTTTCCTAAGATTCTTCTCAAATATATGAAAGAAATTTATAGAGAAATAAAGGAGATGAGAATGGATAGATACAAGGAATCCCATAAAGGATTTCAACAAGGTGAAGGCTCTGACATTTCTCATCACTGGAGTGATCAACCTGTGCAACAACAATAAGTTTCCCAACGCTCTACAATGCCTACATTCTTGTTTGTGGGAAATGAAGGGAAAGAATCCCCTGAATACTATTTTATGGATCATGAGTCTCAAACTCAGAGATTCAAGGGCCACTTGATTTTTCAAGAATTTTGTCAAATCAAGGAAAATAGGAGACCCATGCATCACAATAGAAGGGGTGGATTCATTCAGAATCATGATCTACAATGCACTATGGGCATATTTTCCTTACCCAAATTTGATGGGTCATCTAAATGCACTACCAAATCATGGTTAGAGAAGCTTGACATCCACTTCCAGTTGAACAAAGTTCCTGAAATGGAGGCCATTAAGATAGTAGTACTGCACCTTGAGGGTGAATCACATGATTGGTGGTTCCATGGCTTGTATACATTGGGTCATGCCAATGTGACTGCATATTAAAAGTTCAAAAGGAGGCTAGTGGAGAGGTTTGATAGAAGAGATCCTAAAGCACCAATCATGGGGCTTGCAAATCTAAAACAATCAAGTAATCTAGAAACTTATATTTCTGAATTTTTGAGACATTCTATTATGGTTCCTGATTTATCTGCAACAATAAGGGTCTATATGTTCATTGTTGGGTTATATTAACCTCTTCATGGGTTGGTTAAGTCTACCAAGCCTGCTACCCTTCAAGATGCCATTGAAATGGCTAGAGATCTTCAAGATGCCTTTGCAAAAGCAAAGGCAACATTTCATCATAAGCCCTCTTTTCCATCAAAGGGAAAAGATGAGAAGGCTCCTCTTTCAAAGGAGAGCCAAAATAAAAAACCTGTTGATGATGATGTCTGAAGAGACTTGAGGAGGAGGAAGCTTTGCTTCACATGCCAATAATCTTGGGCACCTGGACATAGATGTGCAGTAGGGAAAGCACACTGCATAGAGGTCTTCTTAGATGATGAGGAGGAGGAAGAAGAAGAACAAGAGAGGGGTCATAGCACTGGAATAGCAGGAGATGGTCCACCACCACTTGGAGGTGAGGATGGAGCAATTGATCCAATTAGAGGAACTCTTGCATCATTAAGAGTGGTACCCAACTATCATAAAACTTCCACACAAGAAACATAGTTGAATTTTCATAGTGGAAGAAGGGATATGATAATCCCATATATTATGCATATGAGAATGGTCCATGAGACATCACTATCTTTTGGTAAACCACTTGGGAGGCCACCTGATCTAGATTTGGTGAGAGATGTCTCACATCATAATGCACCATTCATAGATCTAAGTGGAATGGGAGCATTAGAAGACCATGATACAGTTCTGAGAGTATTGGGTTGGCTCAAGGAAGGAGGCGATATTCTCCCACTACCATCATTACCCACTCTCACATATCATACTGCACTGAGAGGAAATGTTGCAAGGTTGGAGGATGACACCATCATGGGGCAAGGAGACCATTACTTGGCTATGGAGACTCAGAAGATGTTCTCATTTGAGAGGAAATATTCCATACATGGTAGAAGATGGTGGCCACACATACATGCTTTGGATAACCCAAGGAATTTTTGGATGGATGATAGCTTCCCATGGAAGACTAACCTCCAAAAGATTCAATATTTATTTGAGCATGTGCATATGCAAGAAGAGTAGCAAGGAGGGGATAGAAGCATCCCAATGAGAACCTTTGGTATGGGATATGTCAAGGAGGAGAGCAGCCATATGACATATGTTCTTTGTGATAAATCATCAACGCTGTCATTATGAAAGATTGATCCATATTGGAAATCCCAACTGTTGGTGGATTATTCCAAGGATCTTTTCACATGCATGATACTTGATGACCAGCTACATGAAGAGGGCTATTCAGTCCAAGAAGAATTCATATACTATCATGGTAGGATCTTCTTATCTAGAGCCTCCAAGCTCAAGGAGAAGTTGCTACAAAGGGATTATGAATATTTCTTTTTCATCCATACTTATTCCATGAGGGCCTACAACACGATCATGGAAAGCTACACTTGGGAAGGCTTTGAAGAGGAACTATATCATAATTTTCAAAGATGCATGAACCATGTGGAGTTGGAAGAGATACATGAATCAATGAAAGAGTTATTACATCCACCTCTTTCCTCTTTTGGAATGAGAGGGTATATATCTATGAACCACTCCATTTGTATGAGAAGAATTTTTGGTAAGGAACATGCTTATGTACATAATGTTTCATTTGATGATTACTTGCATTCCTTTACCATGTATATGCAAGCCATAGCTCTAAGGAGGAGAATTTTTCCATATAAATTCATGGCAAACTTTGGGCCATAAAAATTTCTGAACATGGCCACTCCCTTGGAGGACATGGGGAGATTTTGTATCATTGTGGGTGAAATCCAAAAGCACCAAACATATCTCACACTTTCAGCCATGGTGAGAAGACTTATGCAGCATGTAAGTGGTGAGGAAACCACTTACCATACCATTATCTGAGGCAGTTAGGAGATTTAATGTGTTGGTTCCACATGTGCGACTATGACCCACCTCCATTTGTACAAATTTATGTTTGCATGCACTTAGTTTTGATCCCATACATTGCCGATGTAATTATTCTTTTTATGGGAATGTTTGGAGGGAGGATGGAAGGAATGTATGTGACCTATGGGAGAGAGATTATCCATGTTCACTATGCTACATGTTTCAGGGGGAACATTGGGAAAACCAGGTTTGTTTCATTGGAACTATTGTCTCCTTGTGGGATGAATTATTTGCATCTCATAAGACATTTTGAGGAGAATTTCATGGAGGGATGGATTGGCAGACACTTAGCTTATGAGGGAAGCTTATCACATGTTGGTGTCACCAATGATGGAGGAGAAGAGTTGTAGCACTCACCTTGTCAATTTCTTGAGGAAAAGCAGCATTTGGGAAGAGAGGACTATAATATTCCCAATTAGCCATGAGCTAGTTGGAATATTAAATTTTGTTTTGCTGATTTTTTTATGAATAAGAGGAAAATGGAGATCCATAATTATCCTTCATAATGAATAAATCAACGCCAATGTGAAAAGGATAGATCTTGGCAGCTTAATTTAGCACCTTAAAGTGTGAAAATGGGTTGGAACACTTTGACTGGGTCAACTTTGACCAAATCAACAATGTTGTCATGGAGGAGCGGTCATCAATTAGAGACAACACAGTTTTAGATGGAGATGATTTGCATGGAAGTAGTGCTATTATTGGATGGGGCTTAGGGTTTTCAAGCTCATATATTATTCAAGGAAGAGGATGGCAACAATTATTTATTATGCATGTTGATGTATTTGATATTTCTGAATATATGGTCTCTTTAGACATATATCTTTCTCTTGTTGTTTAGCTGAGATTCAGTGTTGTTTAGCACTGGGTGTTCCCGATCGGGAATACCACCTCTTCCATTGAGAAGCTCTTGGAGGAGTCTTGTAATAAATTTTCCAATATCAGGCTTAAGTCCAAGCTTCATATTTCATTTACAGTGCAGATCCTGTTGAGGGTTGAGTTGTTTTACAGGTTGCAGCAGTGGAGACAAACTTTTGGTCATTTCATTGCTCAGTTTCAGTGGAGAAGGATTCCTTTCCATTGGGAGGACAGCAAGGAAGGCCCTTGTGAATATTTTTAGATCTTTGCATCAGGCCAACTATTTATTTGACCCTACAGTGCAGTTTATTTCTAGATCTGCGTTATTTCTGTAGGAGGAGTTGCAGGGTGGGTTAACACACCATTTGGAGAGAGGGTTTTCTAGTGAAAGGGGTCTGCCTTTCATTTAGAGGATCTATTGGAGGAGGATATTCTATTTTTCATATTATATCAGCCACACTTTCCATATCTGTACTCTGTAGTGGATCTTCAGCCCTAGGGCTTAGATCCCCATCTTGTACATGGTGTTTTGCTGAAAACCCTTAAGGGGTTCTTCAAAGGAGGTTGTATAGTGCTCATATCTATATCAGATCTATCTTTTGAGGCACATATCAGCTTTAGAACTGTTTTGTAATCCTTTTTTATAGTAGTGCATTTAAAACAACATTGTAGCAGCCTTCCAGCTCTTTATATATAGTAGCAGGACCTCTTTTGAGGGATTTTTTCCATTGGAGGCTTTTTATTTCTTGGTGTACATCTTATTCCCATTATTTATGCATATTTTTATGTTTTTATAACATATGAAAGGTCTCCATATTGGCCTCTTGCTTAGATGTAATGTTTTCACTGCTATTTCCATGGTTTTGAATTATATTCCTGCTTTTCTCGTTTGGGAATATTACATCGCGACTGTCCTCACCGCGCCAAAGTCTTAAAATTTCTTAATACTTCAATTGCATCTGCTATGTTGACAGATCCTTTTCAAAATCCAAACACAAGAATGGTTACTATGGATCCCACTTATAGTTTCGAAGTTCTTATGCTATCTATCACAAATCCAAAAACTTATGTTTTGGTGTCTATGAAAAATAAATATACGGTAGTCAAGCTACTGATCAACCTACTACCTCGACCACGAATCCATCCACTAAATCAATTCTGCCAACTACTATTCCTGAGTTAAAAATATATCCACCGAAGGGAGTCGTCCATAAACTAACATTCAATCCTTGAGCCCGAGCAGCTCAAAATTATAATATAGTTGAAGATCTGACTCAATCACCATCAACTATGTCTACGCTTGAGGCACTTCAAAATTTTCCCTCCCAGAAACAATATTTGTTGTCTGCAATTAGCGGAATTGACCCGACAGATTCCAATCTTGTAGTCTTTAATCATATGGGCTACGTGCCACAATTACCAATTGAATTAGCATTCTCCATTCAAGTAAATTTTCTCAATCACCTTGTTCATCGCACTATTATTGATGAGGGAGCATCTACTTGCAAATGTCTCTAAACTACTGGAAATCTCTTGGCTCACCTCACTAATCTCAATCGCATATGAAGTTGAAAGCTTTTGATGGTTGGACATATAAGCCTTGTGGTATCATCAATAACCTGCATGTCAAACTAGGTGGAAAAAATCTAACTGTTGAACTTGAGGTTGTTGATGGACACCTTGACTACAACATTGTACTTGTAATGCCATGGGTTTACCCTATGACTGTGATCATCTCCACTTACTTTAGAATGATGACCTTCCCTCATAAAGGTGTTATCACAGTAATTAATCAACTATCTTTCTTTGCCTCTAGTTCCCAGGTATCTGGAAGCGTTTTGTTAGTTCACACCCCCTAGCTAACACTTAAAAAAATTAGTGTAGGTCTCTTAAAGGATTCTTCCCTAATGGGCACCTTTTCATTACCGTTTCCTACGACTTCGACGGAAATTAAAAGAATAGAGACTTGTTGCATGATATCTTCCACTTCATATGACTTAAGGAATATTACCAATGATTCTGAAGTTGATATGCTGGATGAATTTCTGCTGCCAAGCCCAATTGAGATGGCATAGCAATCAATTTACTTGGCTTGGGTGACACATCATGATTCATCATCACCGATCATTTGGGTCGATCGTTCATTAGATTTTGGTACTCCATTTGATCCTATTTCATCCACATTCTTGACTGATGAGAGCATTGTGGAATCTGTTAGAGTTAGAATATGCATTTTTCCATCAGTGATCGATTCATTTCATCATTTATCATTTTAGGTGTCTCATTATGAAATTTTTATATCATTCCATTAGATCATGCTAAAAATTATTTCACTGATGGCAGCTTTCCTCAAATAAAACTTCACTCTCCATCAGAGAACTCTATTTGCTGACTCACTCCCATGCATCTTTGAGCATAAAAAAACCTATGAAAATTCTCTTTTTCACCATGATTTGTCTCAGTCAAAGTCAGTCATTAAGTTTAGGTCTTAAAAGTCTCATTAGGTCATTAGGGTTTTATTTTTCAAGGTCCAAAATGCATTACTCCATCCAAATAAATTCAGGAAGCACATGAGAGTGACTCAAATAAATTTTATCTTCCTTTATAGAAGATAATTACTTTGTAACTATTTTATTATTCAAGTTGTAATTATTTCAATGATTTTTATATCAAAATTATATTTTGATATAAAATTAAATATGTAATTTTAATTTTAATTTTTTAAATGTAATTTTATGTTTCTATATGTAATAATTTTTTCCCTAGCTACCAATTCAATCATTCCTTCCAAAATGAAAGCAAAGAAATCCAAGCTCCAATAGCTAAATAAACTTGCAAAGAAAAAATTCAGAAGGTCAAAGAGTATCAATGTCAAAGTTTGAAGAAGAAAAAATGAACATAAGGAAAGTGGGTAATTCAAATGAAAAATAAAAATCCACTAAGTTACAAATCCATTCCAAACCTCAAATCAAAGCCTATTTGTTTTATTCATCCTTCAGAAATCCTCAACAAAGGAAAAATTTCACATTTTCAGTGATCAAACAAGAAAATTTCCAGGGTCGTTACGCATTTGAGACGGTCACTGCGCATTTGAGGGAAATTTTGCACGCTTGAGGGAAGTCACTGCATGTTTGCCTGAATTTCTCAGACCATTTCACTTGTACGTTGTGCATTTGGAAGTGGTTGCTACGCACTTGCAGTGGTCGCTACATGTTTCGTCTAGACGCTACATGTTTGCTCAGGAAGACAAAAAACCATCTTACAGCTTCCTACTTCATCAGCAAATGCCAGATCTCTACATGGGTTTTCTTCAAGGCTCTATTGATGAGTGAGTAAACATTAGAAATTACCTCAGTGATAAATTTTGTGTTTTATAATCATTTGAAGCTTTTTCTAAGGAAGAAACCCTAGTTCTCATTTCAAACCTAAATCCCTAAACTGATTAATATTTCCCTTCCCATTTCCATGTATATTTTCCATATCCCTATTCCCTAAAGTAATACCATTCCTAATACCTCTAAAACCTATGGTTTTCACTAACCTAGGTTCCCATTGACATTCCCATTTCCCAGAACATTTCCTTTCACTTCACATTCCCTCCATTTCATTCCATCACCCTAGGGTTTCAAATTCAAATATGGCTGAAGAGGAGAATATAAATATTAGTGAGGAACAAAGACTGTAGAAAAGGTCATATAAAAAGGGAGGGAAAGTCACTAGAATTGAACTAGCAACCACTAGAGATCTTATGGCATCCCCCCTCACTATGTCATTTTTTAAGCATGTGGGTTGTTTTGAATTTTGTGAGAAAGTACAAAAGATCCAATATCATCCTATGTTGACAAGATTGTTCATTTCCAATCTTCATGATAGACAGGTCACTCTTGTTGGGGTTAATTTAACAATCTCCTCTAATATCATTGCAGCTGCTATAAGGATCCCAAATGTAGGAAAAAAATGGTTTAAGCAAGGAAACCTCAATCATTGCTACTATGAGCCATATCTTAAACCAAGATACAAGGATGAAAAAAAAGAAAAATTTTCATTTCTCTCAACTCCTTGATAGATATGTCCCCATGATGAAAGTCATCATGAAATACTTCACCTATTAGGGGAGGTTTTCTAGACTCTATTATTATCATTTCCGGCTCCTCATGAACTTCACTAGAGTCAGAATTCTTCACATACCCTATTATCTCTCCTGCGGCATTGACAAAATGGAATATATTGCAAAAAAGAGAGATTATGGTCATCAAATGTAGATTATTTTCCATCACTCCCTTATCAAAATGATAGTCATGTATCAACTTGATAAAATTAACATTCCATGGGATACATTCATATCAAATGATATTTTTACCACCCCACCTAGTCAGCATGACCAGAATGCCCCTTCATCATCTCATCCTCCCACATCTATTCATCCATCTCAGCCCATTGTTCATACATCATTACAAATTCAGCTTCATTCACCTCATTCACCTCATATTGATCCTTATTCTTTACCTTTCTATAACCCTACATCATTATCACAACATTATTCAGAGTCATCAAGAAGTGAGGAAGATATTGAGGCAGCATGGGATAGTTTGGTTGAGGTTGAGCCTTTTCCCAAAACTTAACAGAGAGGCTATAGGCATGTGTTTGCTTCACTTGGAGTGAAAGGGGCCATGCCTTCTTCATCAACAGAACAGGTAGATAAAGGTAAGGAAAAGGTAACATAGCCAAATATTGATGACGAGGAGGGTAGAAATGAGACAAAGCATAAATTTCAATTGATTGACTTATGTGAAGGAGATGAAGACAAAATCACAAATGAAGCAATCAAAGGAAAAGAGGCAAATATTAGTGATATTGAAACTATTCTTGAGAGGGAAAAGTATGTGATTGACTTCCTTGAGCAAGAAAATCAGACCAAGCAAGCCATCAATGAGGTGAAGTGTATCAAAGCACAAAGAGAGGCAAAAAAGGCTAAAGTCTTACTCGAGGAAACATTGGAAAGGTTTTGTGAACCTAATGATGAGGAGGATCAGCCTCCAAGACAAAAACCAAGGACTAGAGGGCTGAAAAGAGCTCTAGCCCTTGAGAGACAAAGGGAAGCTGAGCTAGCAGACCAACTTACCTTAAATGGATAGCTTGCCCTAGAAATTAGCAAGGATAGAGAACCATGGCTTGATAAAGCCAATCCACATTTGGAGAAGTTACTAGAGAATTCCAACAAGGATAATGACTTGTTGAGGACAAGGGTCAAAATTCATGCACGTAAAGAGAGAATTGCATTGGCCAAGCTCAAAAGAGCCAATGCTAAAATTGAAAATTTGACTAAGCAAGGATAGAAAGAGAAGTTAGACATACTTTCTGCGGTGTCACTCCATGCCTCAAGCACTTTATGAGAAAGTATCCTCACCATTTTGACAAAATTTTGGCACACTTTGCACTTTTGTTCATTTATGTGTTTTTAGGTATTTTTGCACACATAAAATTTTCCAAAGGCACAACGACATGGACGCTACGCTCTTTTTTGGGGCCTCCAAATGAAAAATGGCCACCAAAAACATGTTCATATTGATGAGGACATCAACCCTAGAAAGTTTCAGATTTTTTGGAGGAGAACTATTCCATCAAAAGTGCCAAAAACCATCAAATTTTCATGTTTCTACCTCCAAATCTGCATGGTCACTGCACGTTTACTAGTCTTGGGAGAACAGGTTTTTGACAGGGAAAATGAGCACCATTTTGAACATTGGAGGTACTTTTGGAAAATATACTTAGAGAGATTTCCAATGAGCTTTCATGGAGCTAATTTGGACACCAGGAAGGCACTCAAAACCAGTCTTGAATAGAGGTCATTTTTTCTGCCTGGATGCTACGCGTTTGGCAGGGAAATTGCATTTTACACAATCTTCAACAATTTTTTGAGTTTTACTCCAGTTTGACTTTTTACCTTTGGAAATGAGAAATTACTTATGTAAATGATAAAGATGAATGTAAATATCATGTTTTTACTTTTATCTAGGGTAAATACATTAGGTAAGTCAATCAATTGAGGTGTAATGAATCAATTCATTAGAGATAGGATTCAGTCACTTTTCCCATCCTATACTCTAACTATCAGTTCAGATTTTTTTGTAATATCTCCCTCACCTCATGGATTTGACCCCTATGGATGAGTGGAGGTGGTTTTGAGGTCTATTTAGCTCAGGTCTTCAGAGGATTCAAAGGTTGGCATCAGTTTGAAAGTTAGTGTATTGATCAAGAAACAGTTTGGCCTGGGTATTAATGAAAAATTGCAGCTATTTCCTTGGGATTCATGTGGTGTGAATGTTTTACATAGTTTCTTCTTTGTGATAATTTTTATGAATGTTTTGTAAGCTCATAAACCTTTTCATGTCTATTATATATTAAATTTCAAATTGAAAGTCATAATACATGTTTTCATGCTCTATTTTGGGAAATTTTTCATAATCTGTCCATTTTCTTCAGTTTAGGAAGAATTCATCCCCTCTGCTCTTCATAGCTCCTCACTAGGCTTAAAACATCTCACCAAATCACCTTCAAGTGTTGATAATTCTACCTACCTTACCCCATCGAATGGAATGCAATTCCATCTCATTGGCCCTAATCTAGTCCCCTTGACCTAGTCCTCATTCAGTGAGCCCAAACCCAATAAAAAAAAAATCAAATCCTTTTTCATTTCTTAGCTAGACTAAAACCTTTTTCATCCAGCCCTCTTGGCTGTAATTTTTGTGGATAGATCCCTCTCTGAATTGGTAACGCTAGATACCAATTCAAAAGCTTGGTTTTTTGTTATCTCTGCTGGGATTCCTTTCTCAGCCTTGGGAATCTGGTGGAGTGATAACATACTGGCATTGTTGCCGAGGAATGAAGAGACAAAATTTTCTCTGGGTGTACGAAAAAGATCAGATCTGATTGTTTATGGTGAAAAATGATCAGGCAGAAGAAGGTTGTGCATCATTCACATGGCGACTCTAGTGTCAAAAATTCACAATATTCAAAATTATCATGGCGACTCCACTCTTCAAGAACGGGTAGCCTGAAGAAATTCTTGGTGACTCACTATTGTAAAAATGGATTTGATTGCTTGAAGGTATGCTCCTATGAATCAAGCTCATATTCCTGGTTTTCCAAACTATATTCCTCGTATAGATTGGAAATCAGGATTGTTAACACTGGAAAATTGTACAACAGAAGACGACATCAATTAATGTCAAGCCTAAGGATTTACAGGGTAGGAACACATTATGGAATCAAGAAATATTTAAAATCTCTAAGGCTTTGAGAAAATAATATTTGAACTAGTCATAAATTCTAAATTGCGCACTTTATCCTTCGAGAAGAGTACCTTCTACATGCCTTTTTTCCCGATAAGCGCTCATTCCTGGAAATGGAAAAAAAATCGCTTTCCGGGACCACACCAAGAAAAGGATAGCTACTCCTTGTGTGAAAGCTGCCTAAGGACAGCCACTAGCGCCTCTTTAGACACTATGTGAGCACACAAAAGAATATTTGAGCACAAAATGGAATCATACCTCTCCCTTGGGTCATTATCCATCATGTACTAAGGGAGGGAAGGAGGATTTGAAAATCACCTATAAAAAGCCACCAAGAGATGAAGAAAGGGTGATCACATTTTTATGCTGGAAAAATTTGCCCAAGCAACACCAGCAGTGTGTGACTTGGAGCTGGAGCTAAAGAGGACTCGATCGTTGGCCACCCAACATCTTAGTCCACCACAGCAGAGAGAGAGAGGGAGACTACATTAGAGGCAAAGCTTGGAAGGAAACATCCTTGCATCGGGACCTAGAGCCATTGCCTAAGGGCCCTTTGGAAAGTGGGTAAAATTTCTTCTCCATTTCAACCATTTAATAAGAAGAGTCCATCGAGCCATCCTTTGCATTATTATCGTTTTGACTCTCTTTATAGCTTCTGTATTTTAACCAGAGCATACTTTAGCATACTGTTTTTCATTAAATTTTATGATTTTTAGCTCCCCCACTTTCTGCCTGTTACAAATAGTTTAAAGAGTAGACCACACTCTTTAAGCTGGTGAAATTTCATACACCCATGCGACTAATCCACCACAACAGGATTGGCTACTCCACTGACATGTTCCAAGTTTATGTGGTTGTGCCATATTTTGCAGGAGACCCTTTGTCTATGCTAGAGTGGAGCTGACAGTCCTCTGATCCATATTATATTCCCTAGACTCACTGAAGTGACAGACTAAAGAAGGCAGCTCCTCATCTTTTTACTTGTAGGATTTTTGCGCGCATTTTTTCCTCACAAAGGCGCATTGTGCACGTTCAGGACTAACCTGCGGGCAGGAGGGCGCACCTGTCAAGGCTTTTTGCGTGCAAATTGCAGACTGAGATTTTTCTCCCTATATTCTGCATTTTTTCTGCTTGTAAGTGTGTTGGGTAGTCTCTAATGTATCTGCCAGCATTTGTGTTGATACCCCACAGCTTCTGAGAACTCACTTTTTGTTGCTTTCTGTAGGCATAGAGTTAGTTTTCATTTAAGTTGGTTTGTTGCAAAAAGTACTCACATAGTTTAATTAAGGGGTGAATTAACCATTTCTTTCCAAAAAAATTATGTTTTTTGCAAATTCTGGTATGCACACTTAGTTTAACTAGTCCAAGTAAGTGGCCCAAGACCACACATGCATAAGCTAGTGTAGAAATTGTTTAGCTTAAATTCAATTTTTGCATTTAGGAAATTGCAGGACTATGATTGAATATTTGATTAGAGCAAGTAATCTCTGCTACCTTTGCACCATTTGGTGACCCTAGGCAAGCATATGAATGCTCTACATTTGTGATTCACCATCTCTCTTTAGTTACTCACATAGATTAACTAGCAAGATTTGGAAGCGACCCATTATCCACAAATGATTTCCATTTGAGCAAGGAACAACGTCACATAGTTTAACTATGGGAATTTTGTAAACGATCATTGATATCCATATGTTCAAAATATGAGATTGTTCACCATATGCTCACACACACTCACCCACTAAGAAAAGAAAGCCACCTAAAACTAACTTAAAACAACTCACTAAATTCTCCCCACAGGGGCCACAAAAGAATTTATAAATTAAGTTAGGATCAAGGGGGTAGGCATCCAATAAGTTGCCTTGATCACACTTCATATTGAAACATATAATTTTTGTATTTAGGGAGCTTTAAAATCCACCTATTAGCACCTAGAGAAGAAACACGAGCGCGGCAGATACCCGATTTAGAGGGGGTTAAGCTAAGGCGTAGTGCATGTGGTATCAGTTGGGCGGTACTATTAGCTGACTACCAAGAAGACCAAGACTCGAACGCTCACGTGGGATGGTGATTCTTAGTGGCAAAAAACTAGGGCATCCTTTACCCTATAGGTGACGGTGCAGGCAAGCGCCAAACCCTCTACCCTTACCTTGGTGGATTCTCTTCGACTGACTAGGCGCGTTGCCAGCTCTTATGGGACGTTGTGCCAGCACTCGTAATAATATTCTTAAAGCCCAATTACTTTTGAGTGTGTGAGGATGTAATAGGTCTTCTAGGATTTTGAGTATCACACGCAAATAAACAAAACCATTTTTTTCTTGATTGATCACATAGATTAAGTTAAAGGGAAAGTTCGTTTCATTTTCGATTTGTTTTATGTATGTGGCCATAAATTTTTCGTGATCATAGACTAAATCCCCTCAAATTTTTCCAAAACCTAACCTGGTCGACACCCAAATGGTCCCAACGGAACCTCATCAATCCAGGCGTATTTTGGACCTACCCCCATTACCAGGAGGGGTTCCAGGTATTTCGCTATTTAGGCGTCAAAGACGGAACATTACCACCATCATTGGTTCATCCTTTCTTGGAGAAACCTTAGTTGGGAACCCTATTTTGTCTCCCAACACCACACTGCACAAAACTCCCCCCTCTTCCCCTAAGGGGCAGAGGAGCGCATCCCATACGGGAAGCCAACAGAATTCACAATAGGGTACGTCACAGACCAAACCTCATTCTAACCAGAACTTTGTGTCTTCACATGTTGCTATGGCGTCAACCTCTCAGTCACCCTACTTAGCCACGTTGAATCTACCTGATTTAACCAAGCTCACAAATGACCCCATCACACATGACCCCAATTGGTGTCCCATGCCCATGAAGCTCCCTTCGGATATACCAAAGTTCGAATGTGAGCAAGCAGAAGACCCAGGTAATCATGTAATGACCTTTCACTTGTGGTGCTCATCGAATAACATCATTGATGATACTATTCGGTTGAGGCTATTTCAAAACACTCTTATGGGAGTGGCCACGAAATGGTACGTGGAGCAACCACTTGCTTCACATGGAACCTTTAGTGCCCTCGCTACCGCATTCCTCACATACTTTTAGTTTCCCATTCACCACAATTCAGGAATGGAATTACTGAATCATTTTAGACAATCCCCCTCAATCTATATCTCAGACCATCTCCATGAATGGAGGCAGCATCGCAGTTTATGCAAAGCTAAACTCGATGACTGGGTCCTCTTAGATTTATTCTTGAAAACTCTGACGGTGGAGATTGTTTGTGCTCAACCTAGTCTCCTAAATTGAGTTCATTAATTGTCAACCAGGGTTGGTAAATTGCTGAAGTGTGGTGCACTATATGTGCCTAGGTAATTGTTTCTCACTACGTTGTGTCTAGTGTTTTATGATGTTTTTGGATTTTTATGGTTTTATGTTCACAAGGGAAAGAACTAAATGCTGGTGGAAAGAAACTACTGGTTGAAAGACAGAGTGAAGCCTAAATTATGGATGAAAAATGACAAATGCAAATACTGAAACAAAACAAAGCCTAAACTATGGCTAGCAAATTACAAAGCTTGATAATGACTTCAAGAAAATAAATCACAACATGAGCTTAACTTGTCCAATTCATTCATTAAAGATGTTTTGGAAGAGCTTGAGAAATGGGCAGCTAAGTGTAAATGAAATTCTCCTAACTAAACAATCAAATAATCAACTTACAATGTTACAACATCTCATCCATGATTAAAGGTCTATTAAAATATATTTGGAAAAGAACATTTGTATCACCATAAGATTTCTATTCTAAACTAACTTCTAACTTTGTTCTGAAACTCAATCTAGCACCACTAGGCCTCACACAAAAGTTATAGATTTCCTTTTAGAATGGTCTTTGAGAAAAGGCTTGTTTGTGAAATGGTAAAAAGGTTGCAAAAGTACTCCAGGCCTTAGACTGATACTACCTTCTGTCCAGATAATTATGTGTTAGTATGAGTTTGGAACAAAATAAGTTTTGTAAATAATGAAGACCATGGTGTTTAAATTTAACAACTAATACAATTTGAAATGCAATGGATGGCAACTACACTGGAATGTTAACATAGTGAACTAAGTTAAGACTAAACTAGGGTACTTCTAGTCTACAGTGAACAGTGTTAAATTAAAAGCCATTATCAAACTGAAAATGAAATGACAGAACTGAACCACATGCATTCTACCTCCGGAGTGCTATAACTAAGTTATCATGCAACTAACCTAAGGAATTCTACAGTTCATCCCATTCAGTATGAATGATGTTTTGGAAGAGTTTGTGAGAACAAGTATGGTTGTATCATTCAAAGAAATTGAACATAAACACAAGACTGAAAGCAAATACAACTAAAGTCCAAGACACCACAGTTACTTCTTACTCATTGTTATGATATTTTGGAAGAGATTTGTAAGAGTAAGAGTGGCTATGCTACTTGGTTTAAAATTAACAACTAAAACCTACAATACCACAGTTATGCCTTATCCATCATAGTGATATTTTGGAAAATTTTATTAGAGTAAGTCTTAACTGTGATAACTAACGAAAGTAAATGCAACTAAACCTACACTATCACAGTTGTGCCTTATTCTTCATAATCATATTTTGGAAGAGTTGATTAGAGTAAGTGTTTGGTCAATTTAGTGTGTCCTAAATTGCTGCATTTAATTTGTCAATCCGGGAATCGTAAGCTGATGAAGTGCGGCGCACTATATGTGCAAGATAACCTATTTCTTAACTTTTTGTCGTTTTTGGTTTTTCTAAGGTGAAATGGAAATTTTAAAATGAAAACAAGTTTGGTTATATTTGTTCAAGGAAGTGATATCCCCTATAATGATTTACCAACTTGTAACTTTAAAAAGCAATTTGAAATTTACAATGACAAGACTTGAAAGAAAGTAAAAGTGTACTGCTGAAATGAAAAGGTGTTGCTAATCTAATGAATCAAAACAGTAAACTAGTGAACATGAAAACCAAACTATTCTTGCTGCCAACTAAACACAAAAGAAACTATGCTTAACGAAATTCAAAATTGCAACAAAATAAATCTAAATCAGATTACATCAATTTATCTTCTGACCCTTCATCATTAGTCCAGCTATGATTTTCGGAAGTAATCATAAATAACTTGAGTAACTGATATTTAATTTGCAGAAAGTAAACTAATACTAAACCATACACTCATGATTCAATCCCTCACCATCAGTCCAGCTGTGGCTTTCGGAGGCAACTGAAGATGTCATGCATGATTTAATATATCTTCTTTCTTATACATCTTCCTAGACCTTTTTCATTCACCTGAACCTTCCAAGTTGTCAATATCATTGTATATTAATTGCGAAAGAGCATCTAAAATGGTTTTTAACTATATTTTGTGTCTGCTGTTTGATTTATATTTCTACTCATTTAGCTGCGGAATCTTGCCACTTTCCGTAGCTGCTGCAACTTTACGCAACCATTTTGTGAAAGTCTATGTTGCAGGTGTCTTCAGGTAAAACGAGCCACATGGGCAAGTTAGAAATGATTTGGACATGGATCGTGTCCTATTGGCTCGAGAAAATTCACTTAAGGAGGTTGTGGTCAAAGGTGGCCAAGTGGAAGTCAACCGTAGAGTCCCACGGTGACAGGACTCTGTTTCTCATCACGTGAGGATTTGCTTGACTGTTTCTAACTTACGGGAGACACATCAACACCTGTACATGGCTCCATAAGCCGAATCCAACATCCACTCCTCATAGATTTAATCCTCACTGCGGCCATGATGCTGGATCCCTGGACGTGATGATTTACGTGTCTCCATCAGCATAAACTTTAGGGAATTAGTTATATTACCTTTGTTATAAATAACGCGTTTGCATACGCATATTAGATTAGCCTCCAGATAGCTCTGTAATGTAATTACGTTGCCACTGTGCCGTAATATCACCTCTCTATTATGACTGCATTTTAATATATAAGAAGACTCTGTTTCTAAGCGTAATTCGTATTTGAAGGCTGTTGCCAAGGCTGGTGCAGAGGGCCCCTGCACATGCTGAGGTTTTGTGCATTATTGTATAGTTCTTGTTTTATTTCTTTAAGCTCATTGTGCCATAAGTCATTCATGTGTTTATACATTACATCTTTCATGGTATTTATGCTTCATCTCTGTTTATAATCTTTCATGCTTTACATCTTACTTTTGTCCATAATCTTTCATGTTTTATGTTGTTGTTAACTGATCAGTGTTCTTGTTTCAGATTACAAATAGGCAGCCCGGGCATTTGCATATCTTTTGACTAATGACATGGAATCAATATTGTTCTGCTGCTAATTTATTTTTCTTAGTTTTTGTTTAATTCCAGTACTGCTTTGTTTATTTCAGTCTTGCACATTTGCTTCAATAGTTAGATTTAGATATATTAAATTGCTCATGTCATTTTCAGTTACCTCCGAAAACCATAGCTGGACTAATGGTGAGGGATTGAAGTATGAGTGTGTAGTTTTATATTAGTTTACTTTCTGCAAGTTAGAAATATTAAATTGCTCATGTCATTTTCAGTTACCTCCGAAAGCCATAGCTGGACTAATGGTGAGGGATTGAAGTATGAGTGTGTAGTTTGATATTAGTTTACTTTTCTGCAAGTTAGATATATTAAATTGCTCGTGTCATTTTCAGTTACCTCCGAAAGCCATAGCTGGACTAATGGTGAGGGATTGAAGTATGAGTGTGTAGTTTGATATTAGTTTCTTTTTCTGCAAATTAGATATCAGGTTGCTCAAGTTGTTTATGGTTACCTCCGAAAGCCATAGCTAGACTAATGGTGAGGGATCAGAATATAAGTTGATGTAATTTGATTTAGATTTACTTTGTTGCAACTCTTGGATTTCTTTAAGCATAGTTTCTTTTGTGTTTGAACAGCAGCAAGGATAATGAGTTTCATGATCAGTAGTTCATTGTTTGTTTGACTAGAGTAGTGATGCAATTTCATTTTCTTTAAAGAATTAATTTTGTCATTGTGTGTTTTAAAATTCTTTTGAAGTTTGGAAAATCATTAGAAAGACATCGTTGTCTTGAATATTTGTCTCCATACTTGTTTTTCAGAATTTCATAAAAATCCAAAAACGACCAAAAAGTAAGAGATAGGTTATCTTGCACATATAGTGTGCCACACTTCATCAGCTTACGAATCCCGGATTGATAAATTAATGTAGCAATTTAGGACACACTAAATTGACCAAACATTTTGGCGCCGTTGCCGGGGAAGTGTAACTAGGTAGCCAATTTCTTAAAAAAAAATAATAATAATAATAAAAGAAGGGAAAACTTGATAATTTCTTGAAGTATGCTCTCCTCTTGCACCTAGTGTGATATGGAGGATCAGAAAAGAGAATTATTGGTTTAGTAATTTCTTAAGTATGCTCTCTTCTTGCACCTAGTGTGACCTAGAAGATCAGAAAGAGAATTATTATCCCTACTTAAAAAAAAATAAAAAATGACATGCATAGAGCAAGAGATTCTAGGGGAAGGTTTATAGCTAAAGCCAAGAGTTCGATTTTCACAACTCCATCTTCTTCAAGGCATAGACAAGAATCACCACCATCTACCCTAGCCTTAAGATTTTTGGAATTCAAGGAGCAGCTGAATTAGAGGATTCTCCTATACCACCTACTAAATCTCATTTAGAAAAGGAAGAGACTCCCTCTCATCCTCCCTTGATAGAAGAACTAGAGGACTTTAAGGACTCTAAAGAAACTATCATGGAAGAGGAAATAATAGATGGATTTAGAGGTAGAGGTAGAGGAGGAGGAAACAATGGAGACAACAATGGTGAAGGAAATAATGGAAGAAATAGGGAAGGAGACAACTTGTTTGGATTCCCTATAGTTGATGAGGAAACTCATACAACGATGAAAAATATCTCACCATCTATCCTCCCTAACTTTTATGGATTGCGAAGCGAGGATCCTGAAACATTTCTGTTTGAGTTTGAAGTTGTGTGCCGAACTTATGACTATATGGAAGACTCTCAAAAACTCAAACTGTTTCCTTCAACATTGAAGGGAGCTGCTTTGAAATGGTTCATGGGATTAGCCACCCAATCTATTAGGACTTGGAATGATATGAAACAAACATTTTTGGATAGATACTTGGACTGTTGTATGCCCACCAATCACAAGGATGAGGTATTCAAAATGATGCGAAAAGAAGATGAAAATTTGGAAGACCTACTTGAAAGATTTCAATACAACTTGAAAAGAGCAAAGATGAGCAACTTAGATGATGAAACCTTGAAAGCCCTCATATTAAAAGCCATTAGAGATGAATGGATAGATATTTTAAACATGATGGGAAAGGAGACATTTCTCAACTTCCACTTCGTGACATAACAGAACTATGTGTCCATCTCTCAAGAGGAAAATCTAAAACAGGAAAAGGGCCTAGGGATCCTTCTCTTATTAGGGCTAACAAATCTGCAACTGGATCAGTAAGTAGGGCAGAGATTGTTAATATGCTTGATGAATTCAAAACTGATATCTTAGGGAGCCTTAGTGAACAACTAGACACCCTTAAAATCCAAAACAAGCAGAAAGCAGAAACAGATGCTCTAGCCATCTTTTGTCCGAAATGTAGGAAGAAACATGCTTTAAGGGAATTTCCCTTGGATGCAAAAGTTGTAGAAACATGTATGATTTGCTCAGAAAATCATGAGATCAAGGATTGTCCTTCAATCCCTGGACTCAAAGCTGTTTTTCAAGAAGATCCAAATTCAGTAGAATCTCTCTGTTTTTTCGCAAGGAGACCTTGGCAGGGACAACAATCTCAAGGGTTTAATAACCCTATGAATATTCAAACCCCACCAAATTGGACTCCTTGGCAACAATCTTGGCCCCAACATCAAAATTCATATCAGCCATGGGTACAAGGGATGCAAAATCCTTATGGGAGATTTGCTCAATTTTATCAATATCCTCCATCTTTTCAAAATCAACAAGCTCCACAACTTCCAAACACAAATCCACAACTTTCATTGCCATTTCCACAACAACAACATTCTCAACAAAATCCAAATCCTCGACTCATGCTCCCATACCAAAAAAAGACAAATCAACTTCCAGCTCAGCCATTGCCAAATCCTAACAATAAAAATCCTCAGAATACTTACATGGTAGAAGGACAACAATTTCCTACCTATATGATTGTTCCTCTCAACGATGTACAACTCAGATCTGGTAGAGTTTTAGAAAAACCTTCTATAGATGACCTAGAACAGGATACCTCTGAGGAGGACTCTCTTGAAGCCAATAAGGGTTTTGAAGAAGTATCTCTTCAAAACTCAAATATTCAAAAAGAGAAAGAAAAGTTAACACCCACAACTCCTATAGTTGAGCAACCTGCATCTTCATCTACACCGCCTTTTCCTGAAAGATTACAAATTGATAAAGGGGTGGAAAAACAAATCTTGTTGCCTAACTATGATTTTCTAGATGAATTAAAGAATGTTTGTATCAAGATTCCCTTGCTACAAGCCATTAGAGAGATTCCTATTCTAGAAAAAACAATAAAGGAGTTGAGTCTCAAAAGACCAGGAAGGAAACTAAGAGATACAAGAAGAATCCACCTGGTAGGAAAAATTCCAGATATCATGATGGGAAAAATTACCATGTAGAAGTATGTAGATCCAGGAAGTCCAATTGTCAAGACACATATAAATGGGATAGAAATTCCAAACACATTGATTGACTTAGGGGCTGCTATCAACATTATGAGTAGACAGACTATGGACCAGCTAAAACTTCCTAACCTTGTTTTTACACCTACTTTACTGCAACTGGCAGATCGATCAATTATTAAACTAGATGGTGTATTAGAAGATATTTCAGTCTCCTTAGATTCTTGGGAATATCCAGTAGATTTTATGATTTTGACTCCCAAGAGTAATCTAGGAGGGCACCCACTTATCTTAGGAAGACCTTGGCTAGCCACAGCTGATGCTTTTATTAGTTGTAGATCTGGGGATATGTACATTTCTAATGGTAATTCGACAAAGAAATTCAATTTGTGTCCTCCAGCAAAAGCAATTACAGAAGTAGGAGACAATGAATGGGTCGATGATGAGGACACTATACAACCTGTCTTTACCATTTCTGAAATCAGTGAGGATAGTCAAATTCTGAACACATTAGAAAATTTTGAGACATCTTCAGAATATGACCCCACACAATTTCAGTTGGAATCTGACATAGAATATTTATCATCAAGACAAATGTCTCTTTACTCTATAGAAGAGTTTGGTAGTTCTACCATTGAGATTTTTCCAGGAAAAACATTGAATATCAACAAACATTTGGAAAAGTCACAACAAAAAGAACTAATCAAAATCTTGCAAAAACATTCTACTACATTTGCATGGGAGTATACTGACATGAAAGGTATTGATCCTAAGACTTGCATCCATCATATCTATATTGAGGAAAACAGTAGACCAATCAAACAACCTCAAAGAAGGATGAATCCAAACCTTAGGGAGATAGTGAAAGAAGAGCTCCAAAAACTACTCAATGTAAACTTCATTTATCCAATTTTAGATAGCCGATGGGTTTCTCCTTTGGTTATAGTACCTAAAAAGAATGGTAAATGGAGGGTATGCATTGATTACAGGAAATTGAACAAAGCAACTTTGAAGGATCACTTTCCTTTGCCTTTTATCGATCAGGTATTAGATACATTAGTAGGTAAAAAGTACTTTTCATTTTTGGATGGTTTTAGTGGCTATAATCAAATTCAGGTAGCACCTGAAGATCAAGATAAGACCACATTTACTTTTCCATGGGGAAATTTTTCCTATCGAGTGCTTCCTTTTGGGTTATGTAATGCACCCGCAACATTCCAAAGAGCAGTACTAGGAATTTTTTCTGATCTAATCCATGATTGTGTAGAGGTTTATATGGATGATTTTACAGTTTATGGTAATTCATTTGAAGAGGCATTAGAAAATTTGGAAAAAGTTCTTGTAAGATGTAAAGAAACAAACCTTTCATTAAGCCATGAAAAATGCTTTATGATGTTTACTGAAGGGATTGTTTTAGGACATCATATTTCAGGAGATGGGATTAAGGTTGATAGATCAAAAGTTGAAGTCATCTCCAAGTTGCCTATTCCAAATTGTCAAAGAGATGTTAGAAGTTTTCTAGGATTTATTGGTTACTATAGAATATTTATAGAAAACTTCACTAAAATAGCATCTCCACTCTTCAAATTGCTTACAAAAGACTGTGAATTTAAATGGGATCCTGATTGTCAATCAACCTTTGAAACTTTGAAAACAAGAATATCTGAAGCACCTATCTTGAGAGGACCAAATTGAAAACTCCCTTTCCATATTTCTACAGATGCTTCAGATACAGCTCTAGGAGCTGTGTTGGGTCAAAAATATTTAGTTCCTTATGCCATTTATTATACCAGTAAAAATTTGACTCCCACGGAGTTGAACTATACTGTGACTGAAAAAGAGTTTTTAGCTGTTTTTCATGCAATTAATAAGTTTAGACATTATATAACAGGCTATGAAACTTTTATTCATACTGACCATTCTGCAATTAGATATTTAATGAACAAACCTGTTACTAATGGCAGAGTGACAAGATGGCTTTTACTTTTGCAAGAATTCAATATTACTGTGTTGGATAGACCAGGAAAACAAAATATAGTAGCTGATTTCTTGTCTAGGATTCATAATACTAAAGAAGATTCTCCTGTAGAGGATAAGTTTCCTGATGAATACTTGTTTGCAGTAACTATTAAGACTCCTTGGTATGCAGATATTGCTAACTATTTGGTTACAGGGAAACTGCCTTCACATTTATTTCCAAATGAAAAACGAAAAATTATTCAGGAGAGCTCAAAATATTCATGGATTTCTAACGAATTGTTTAAAACAGGGCCAGATCTTGTGATCAGAAGATGTGTTAGGGAGGATGAAATGCCTGATATTCTTAAGGCATGTCATGATGAACCATGCGGCGGACACTTTGCAGACAAAAGGACGGCCTATAAAATCCTCTCTTTAGGATATTGTTGGCCTTCCCTCTTCAAAGATGCAAAACAATATGTCAAAAGGTGTGACAGCTGCCAAAGAGTAGGGAAACCTACCCTTTCAAATGAAATGTCATTGCAACCACAGGTACTCATCGAACCCTTTAAAAAATGGGCTTTAGATTTCATTGGACCTATTAATCCACCATCTAAGCAAAAGAAGTATATATTGGTTTGTACTGATTATGTTACTAAATGGGTAGAAGCCAAAGCATTAGTATCTGCTACTGAAAATTCAGTTGTTCATTTTCTTTATGAAGATATTTTTACTCGCTTTGGTGTTCCAAGAGAAATTGTGACAGATCAAGGAAGCCAATTCGCATCCAACTTGGTGGAGAAATTGATGGAAGAATACAAAATTAAGCACAGAAGATCTACTCCTTACCATCCACAAGAAAATGGTCAAGTGTAGTCCACAAACAAAGTTCTTGAAAGTATCATCACCAAAATTGTTCATCTACATAGAAGAGATTGGGCAGAAAGGCTTCCTAAAGCCTTGTGGGCCTACAGAACTACATGGAGAAATACAACAGGACATTCTCCCTATGAACTTGTTTATGGGAAAGAAGTCTTGCTCCCCATTGAGTTCCAAGTCAAGACCTTCAAGATAGCAGTTCAGTTGGGGATGGACTTATCAGAAGCCCAAAAGCATAGAATGGAGCAATTAAATGAGCTAGATGAGATCAGACAAGAAGCAATTTTAAGAACTGATCTAGTTCAATATCAAAGAGATAAATGGCATGACAAGTACATCAAAGAGAAGAAGTTTCAAGAAGGAGATTGGACATTGTTATTTGATTCCAAGTTTAAAGATTTTCAAGGAAAATTTCAGACTCATTGGCTTGGGCCATATGAGATTGACAAGATCTTTAGCAATGGAACGGTAAGAATCAAGACCATTGATGAGTTTCAAACTCCTCTTATTGTGAATGGCCACAGATTGAAAGTTTATCATAAGCCACTCTCAAAAGAGGAATTTGTCAAAATGTTTCAAGAAAATTTTGCAATCAGGCTGGTACAGAAGAATTCTTCTTCTCCACCAGCCTAGCTTTTGTTCTTTCAATTATATATATATATATATATATATATATATATTGTATAAGCCTGAAAACCAATCACTGATTGGCAGTCTTATACATAAAATTTAGGGTGAAAATCAGGAACACCTGACACCCTATATTTTCCAAAAAAAAAAATAAAAAAATCTCTCTTTCATTTTACAAGTTTTGTGACCACCCATTCCACTTCATTCCACTCCATTCCACTTCATTTTATCTATTTCATTCCATTTCACCAATAAAATTCTTTTTCATGACCATTTCCATCTAGTCATTTGTCATCCGTTCATGTTCATTCACCCAAATAATAGCTGTGTCAGTTTCCGCAGCTGACACCAGTTTCCACAGCCAGAAGCAGATTCTGCAGCTACCAATCTGTTTTCAAAAAAAATGTACAGCCATATGTTATTTTCATAACCATGAAATCAAATGCAGGTGTGAGGACCAATTATGAAGACATGGGGCATTCAAGATATCAATGAGGAGCAACTAATTGAAGACAAAGGAAAAAGGCAAGAATTCCAAGGTATGAGTAAAATTTATTTCAAATAGCATTGAAAACACATTTTTATATAGTTATGAACCATAAGCTCCATTATGTGCAATGATTATATTGACAAACTCTGTAACCCTTTCACGATCTCCATATGATCCTCCCACATTCATTTTCAAACGGTCCCATAATTAAACCTCCGATCTTCACTCAAACTCCGATACTCCACCTGTCACAATGAGACGTAGTTGATTTGACTACGGCTTCTTTCAGCCGCATAAAATCCGTAGCCGTTATTTAAACGTGCTTACATTTATTCTGCAGCCACCAAATTTCAAACACTGCCGGATGTGTTATACTCTTCCTATTGTTCTATTAATCTCACAGCCACATTTCCGCCGTGCTCACGTAACCCTTCTCTGTTCCGCTTCATTCTCTGTTACGTTACAGTCTGTATATCCATTCTCTGATATCTACCTGCAGTCATCGTGCTCATTTCCGTTCATTCAGCCATCCTACTTCCATTGAACCACTTCACGCAGACAATTTTTTAAAAAGCAGAAAGAAGGATGGGTAAATTGTTGAGAGCAGAACCAGAAGGACCTAAATTCATGGAAGGATATCCGCAAGTCAGGGATATATTGAAGAAGGCAAAGTGGTTGTGGTTTATCCAAAAGTTTAGAGGCTACCATAAAGAAGTGACAAAAGCTTTTGCAAGGTCGTTCAATGGCCTGGAGGTAGAGATTGGAGACCTTAAGTTCACGGTGAATGAGGCATCTATAGCAACTGCCACAGAACTTCCTCAAGAGGGTGAACGTTGGTTTAAGAACAAAAGCATTAGTGATGAAGCCTGGAGAATAATCTTACGAAACCCAGGTATGGACATAACTATTTTTAAAAGAGGAATTCCTATTCATGCTTTGAAAGAGGAATGGGCTACTTTGCTACTAGTTGTTCAAAAATTCATCACCTGTGAAGGCCGTTTTGGGTCCATGTATATGTACCATACCAGATTGCTGATGAATTTTCTAGATAATCAAACTCTCAATCTCCCATATTTTCTATTAAATAGTTTGAAGAAGATGTATGTGACTGTTCAGAAACATTTAGGAGATGTAGAACCACATCTATATCACCACGGTCTTGTAAAAATTTTGATTGAAAAAGAGTTAAAGGAGAAGAAAGACACATGGGAACAATTTTTGATTAGAAATTTCTTTGAGGAACCTCAGGAAATTCCTGAAGGTAGCATATCAAGAAGGAGTAGGAAAAAGAGAACAAATGATGAAATTCAAAATACTCCTACTACTACAATTGAAAGAACTGATAGGGAAGAGAGACTGTCAAAGAGGAAGAAGAAAGAAACTAAAGGTAAAAATCCAATAACATCAAAAGAGAGAAAAAATATTGAGGCTATACATCAAACTCCTTCTTCCGAAGAAGAAGATCATCAAGTGTTATCTGAGAGATTGGTTCATCTTCAAGAACAGTTATCTATAGCCAAGAAGAAAGAGAAAGGGAAACAAAAGCAAAAAGATAGTGGTCCACAGCGTGTGAGAAGAAGTTCCAGGCTTAAGGGGAAGTTGAGGAAAACACAAATGAAGGGACCTCATTTTATCGATTTGGGAGAAGAAACATCTGAACAGTCCCCAGCTGACTATAGTCCATCTCACTCTCAGTCAGTCAGTGAACCTGGTTCATTTCATTCTCAGTCAGACATTGAACATAGTCCATCCCATTCTCAGCCAGATGTTGATGTGAGCCCTTCTCAGCCAGATGTTGATGTGAGCCCTTCTCAGCCAGATTTTGAAGACAACTCTCCTTCACGGCATTTTGAGGACAGCCCAATAAAAATGACACCTGATATAGACCCCAAGCAGCAAGAAGTATATGATTATATAGAATCTTTAGAAAAAGCAGCTACAGGTCCCAGTACTTCGTCCATTCAGCCTCACATATCACAAAATGATCTAGTCCAATCACTGAAACAAGAAGTCTTTGAGCTAGAGCTTTTAAATAGACACATTAAAAATGAAAATGAGACATTGAAGGAACAAATAAAATTGGACAAAATCATTCATGATAATACCATGCTACATCTGGGAATATGGCAGAAGAAGAACAAGAAATTGAAAAAGAAATGCCAGAAGTTAAGCAGAGCACTAGTTAATATCAAATTTAGATGCTTAATGAAGAAGCCCAGGATGTTGGCAGCACCATAATTAGGTCATTGTGGGATATTGGACACAAATTTGTCTTGGAGAATCCAAATCAGGTTAGACCTATGGCATTCGAAAGAGAACTCAGAGGGCTATGTTAGCACTGAAATTAAAATATTAAAGTGCTACAATCACAAAGATAATCCAATTTCAATATCGACCTCCTCAAAAGCAAGAAAAAGGTGTGTATTTCTTTTTTCCAAATTGCATAGGTCTTGTTTGAAGAATCAATTTGAATTGGTTCCAAGGGCATATTGTAGAATAGATATCAGTATTGGATTCTAAAATATGCCTCGTAAAAATAATTCAACACCCACTAAGCCTTCAGAAGGCTCTACTATGACTCATGAAGATGAAGAATTGTAACATGATCTATCAAAATTACAAGAGCAAATGCACCAAATTTAGCTCTCGCAAAGAGCAACAAAAAATGAAATGGAAGTTTTGAAGAAAGGCATGGAAGCTAAGATGGATGGCATGGAAGCTGGCATGGAAGCTGGCATGGAAGCTAAGATGGATGACATGAAAGACAACATGGAAAACATGAAGAACGATCTAAAAGCAGACATGGAAGGTTTGACAAAGTTGATACAAAAAATGTTTCATAATGGTGAAAAGATAGTAGAAGAAACTCATGATGAGAACAAAACAAATGTTAATTGTGATTTCATAAACTCTAATGCTGGCAGGAAGAACCACCATATTCCAAACATGGAGATGAGGAAGTTTGATGGAAAGGATCTTGTAATATGGATACTACATATGGAGCAATATTTTGATCTCCATAACGTGCAAAACAGACAAAAGGTATGCATTGCAACTTTACATTTAGAACAAAATACATTTGTATGGTATCGATGGCTTTGCTCCCGTAAAAAAATTGTGACTTGGTCAATTTTTATGGAGGAAATGATAGCACATTATGAGGATACAAAGAGAAACACTTTCTTTAGCCAATTGATAAATCTCAAACAAAAGGGTTTAGTGGGGGAGCACATTGAGGTCTTCCAAAAACTGAATATAAGGGTAACTGATATTCCAAAGGAACATAGGATTGATCTCTTCGTAGGCACTTTAAAGGATAATATCCAACATGAAGTTCACGTTTTGAAACCTGATTCATTAGAGAAGGCATTCAGGTTGGCAAGAAAAATAAAATGTAAAATTATGGCGACAAGGAAGCCTACCACTCACTTCTATAAAGAAGGAAGTGTTTATATGCCTAGATTTCTGTTGAGTCTCAAATCTGCATCTTTCTTATACATCTTCCTAGACCTTTTTCACTCACCTGAACCTTCCAAGTTGTCAATATCATTGTATAATAATTGCAAAAGAGCATCTATAATGGTTTTTAACTATATTTTGTGTCTGCTGTTTGATTTAGATTTTTGCTCATTTAGCTGCGGAATCTTGCCACTTTCCGCAGCTGCTGCAACTTTCCGCAACCATTTTGTGAAAGTCTATGTTACAGGTGTCTTCAGGAAAAACGAGCCACATGGGCAAGTCAGAAATGATGTGGACATGGATCGTGTCCTATTGGCTCGAGCAAATTCACCTAAGGAGGCTGCGGTCAAAGGTGGCCAAGTGGAAGTCAACCGTAGAGTCCCACGGTGACAGGACTCTGTTTCTCATCACGTGAATATTTATATGGCCGTTTCTGAATTGCGGGAGACACATCAACACCTGTACACGGCTCCATAAGCCGAATCCAACATCCACTCCTCATAGATTTACTCCTCACTGTGGCCATGATGCTGGATCCCTGGACGTGATGATTTACGTGTCTCCATCAGCACAAAATTTAGGGAATTAGTTATGTTACCTTTGTTATAAATAACGTGTTTGCATACGCACATTAGATTAGCCTCCAGATAGCTCTGTAATGTAATTACGTTGCCACTGTGGCGTAATATCACCTTTCTGTTATGACTGCATTTTAATATATAAGAAGACTCTGTTTCCAAGCGTAATTCGTACTTGAAGGCTGTTGCCAAGGCTGGTGCAGAGGGCCCCTGCACACGCTAAGGTTTTGTGCATTATTGTATAGTTATTGTTTTATTTCTTTAAGTTCATTGTGCCATAAGTCATTCATGTGTTTATACACTGCATCTTTCATGGTATTTATGCTTCATCTCTGTTTATAATCTTTCATGTTTTACACTTTACTTCTGTCCATAATCTTTCATGTTTTATGTTAACTGATCAGTGTTCTTGTTTCAGATTTCAAATAGGAAGCCCGGGCATTTGCATATCCTTTGACTAATGACATGGAATCAATATTGTTCTGCTGCTAATTTAATTTTTTTTTAATTCCAGCACTGCTTTGTTTATTTCAGTCTTGCACATTTGTTTCAATAGTTAGATTTAGATATATTAAATTGCTCAGTTCATTTTCAGTTACCTCCGAAAACCACAGCTGGACTGATGGTGAGGGATTGAAGTATGAATGTGTAGTTTGATATTAGTTTACTTTCTACAAGTTAGATATATTAAATTTCTCATGTCATTTTCAGTTACTTCCGAAAGCCACAGCTGGACTGATGGTGAGGGATTGAAGTATGAATGTGTAGTTTGATATTAGTTTATTTTCTGCAAGTTAGATATACTAATTTGCTCATGTCATTTTCAGTTACTTCCGAAAGCCACAGCTGGACTGATGGTGAGGGATTGAAGTATGAATGTGTAGTTTGATATTAGTTTACTTTCTGCAAGTTAGATATATTAAATTGCTCATGTCATTTTTAGTTACCTCCAAAAGCCACAGCTGGACTGATGGTGAGGGATTGAAGTATGAGTGTGTAGTTTGATATTAGTTTCTTTCTCTGCAAATTAGATATCAGGTTGCTCAAGTTGTTTATGGTTACCTCCGAAAGCCATAGCTGGACTAATGGCGAGGGATCATAATATAAGTTGATGTAACTTGATTTAGATTTACTTTGTTGCAATTCTTGGATTTCTTTAAGCATAGTTTCTTTTGTGTTTAGACAGCAGCAAGGATAGTTTGGTTTTCATGCTCAATAGTTCATTGTTTTGATTTACTAGGTTAGCAGCACATTTTCATTTCCTTTCAAGTTTTGTCATTGTATGTTTCAAATTCCTTTTGAAGTTTCAAGTTGGTAAATCATTATAAAGGATATCATTGCCTTGAATAATCATAACCATACTTGTTTTTATTTTTAGAATTTCCATCTCACATTAGAAAACTAAA
>CM076580.1:1631938759-1632161415 GCA_034641835.2 Pinus albicaulis | reverse complement strand
CCTGGGCTCAACATCGGTAGATCCTTTATCTTCTTACTTTTCTGTCACTCCTTTTGATGATGCACATGTGAACCTCTCTTCTCATGATGATGAGTCAAGTAGCTTTGCCACGTCAGGTGGTGTTTCTTCCACCAGTCACCCCATCTTCTATCACGATGATGACATTATGGATGAAATCCCCACCCCTGACTTTATCTATTCCCCCTTACATCGAAACCATGCGTTCGAACCACATGCACCTTGTGGCCATTACATTGAAACCCAATATTTGGGTAAGGGGGCACCCATATTCGAGAGACCAGGAGAAGAAATTATCCAAAACTCTCCTCATGTCTCTGGTTGTGTTGACTTTAGTACCATTATTCTTCCACATTTCGAAGAACCTCTAGAGTCCCATATCACTTTAGATCACTCTAGGGATGATACCCCTTATCGTTCCCTCATCTTCCATCAGCAACCCAATATCTTAGACATTGTTGTTGACCAACCTATGGGTTTTCTAGGAGAGCATCAGTTCATTATCTCCAAATCCTCTCTTTGGGATAGTGACACCAGGTATGTCAACCCGAAAACTTAATGTCCATTTGCTTCATATATGCAATACTAAAAGAGATTGGTAATCCTCCATTTCCTTTCTCAAACTGCATAACCATAACAAAAACAAATGGCACACCACATCATTAAAATGTGTTTAGATTCCCCTTTTTCTAAATAGATTTTCGCATGACCACACCATGCTTGGGGGCACCTATGCCCATCAACCATAACCCTCCTCAAAATCGAATTTCTTCACTTGCAACACTCATACTAGGGGCACCATTTGGCCTCCATACTTATCCATGCTCATGTTGATGTTCGTCGTGAGTTACCATCTTGTACTCATGTTTTCATGGTCCCCCATGGGACCTTTTCTATGTGGCAGCACCATCGAGTCGCCCTTGTTTAGAGCATCCAAGTTGAGTCATCGTCACATTCATGGAGTCTATCCCGAGTCCCTTTGTACCCCGCTATAGTACTCCATCCTTCATTGCTTGGTCCCTCTCTTGTGTCGCACATTATGGCCTTCAGTCCCACTGTCCCCTATCCCTCATGATATTGTGTCATTCGCTGCCATGTCATTCATGCCCTTTATGCTCTAACAAGGGAAGTCGTCCATTCACTACTCAGTCCCCTCCATTTCATCATCATCATTGGTATTAGTCTGTCTGTCATTCTACTATTTTATCTCATGCCTTAGTTGAGGATATCTCATTGCCTCACCTATGGCGGACCTCCTTCTGTCGACATCAGCTCCTTCATTCCAGAAGACAGGTCTAGAGGGCGGTGTACCTTGGTTCCAACTTCCACTCTTGTTCGGTACCTTGGATCAGGCAAAGGGATCTCTCCTTCCCCTTTGACTTGATTGTTTCTCCACTCCAGCTCCTTCCAGCATGATCGAGATTCGTATACTTGATGGCTCAGTGATGCAGCAGCAGCTCTTGGTGATTCCCGGGTTTGTGTGAGATGTCTCAACCCTCATGAGGGGGTGGCCCTATAGGTAGCCCCCCACATGCCCGGATGACCTCTTCCTTGCAGCCTTCGATGAAGCTCCATATATTTGATGATGTTGGCCTTAGCCACTTGCAACGCCTCTTTGATTTGCATGTATCAGTCAGATTTTGTGAGCCCTTTCCCATTTACAGGGGGCATTTGGGTTGTATTTGTACCTCATGTACTCAGATATTATTGTATAAGTCCTGGTTGTTATCCCAGGCACAACATGTATGTGGGATCCCTCATTGTATTTCTATCTGGCTCATGTTTATGCCGGTTGTACTTTATGGTTCGGTCCCTTGTTTACTGGACACACTATTCTTTTATACTTTGTCTCGGCAGGCATAGGTATGCCTCCCCCGCCGCCTTTAGCACAGGTACCCTCTCATAAAAAAATACTTGTTTCACCTGTAAGTCTCGTCTCCTCAGGGTCTAGTTCTTCAGCACATTAGTCTACCTCACATTTCTCTCTCTAACTTCCCTCTTGATGTCTGGTGATTGAGTTCTTACAACGTACTTCGGTCATATGATTTGCTCCTAACACTCGGACGCTGGGGGGCAATCTGTTACACCATTTTTTGGTCATCTAACCTATTATCATTAGATGGACCCAAGTACACCATGTAAGACCAATTTTACCCTAAGTAAAATTGCTTTCACTATGTAAAATAACTTAATAAAACACATTTATTAGGTTGTTTATAGTCTAAACAGGAAACCCCAAAAGGAAATATTAAACAAACCTATATTTGTTTGATTTTCCTCAAGGAATAATTAATTAAACAATAATTTAATTATTATTCCTGGACATGTTTAACCCAAAACAAAGAAATTAATTAGATAAATCTTTATTTATCTTATTATTTTCTAGGAATAATTTAATTCCTTGTTAAATATGACCAAATCACCCATAAATAATTAAATAAATCATTATTTATTTGATTATCCTTCAACCACTTCCTTAAAATGATAAATAAATCATTTATTTGTTTATTGTTCACAAATAAAGGGATTTGACCCAAGTCAAATACTTTTTCCCTCCAACAAATATAATAAAATATTCCATAAAAGGTGGATCTAGATTTGGTTAATGTTATTTTAATCATGCACCAAGATCTAGAATGACCCAATATTTTGTTATAAATAGGAGGTTTTTTCCTACCATTCTTCACCTTTTGTTGCCTATTAGATCACTCTGGATCTAAACTCTCTTGGTCTGACTTTGAGCCATTATCATTGTCATATTTTCCATTATTTGCTGTGTGAACTCCCTTTGAGTTCTATCTTTGTCTGGGTTTTCTACACCAACAAGAGAGAGAAATGCTAGACCTGAAGTGCTGAGGACTTCCAAGAACCCATCCCATTGAGGAGAATTGGAAACTCCTTCTAGTTTTCCTCCCAGATGCCCTTAATACAAAAATTCTTTCAAAAATATTGTTCTTGTCTTGTCTATTGGATATATGGAGCAAAACCTTGTTTTTACTTCTTAATGTCTTTTTATGCATAGATATGGTTTTTGCAGCACTTGTCTTGATCAACTAACTGCATATCTGAAGATATTGGCAGCCATATTTGATGTTAGGGCTATTAGTTATGCGTAGCTAAAGTGGTATTTTTTCGTACACTTCGACAAAAGATTCATACTAACAACAACTTCACCAATGCAAGAAAAGGAAGGTTTTGACAGCAAAATGAGTTAGACAGACCCTCAAACTAAAGAAGGACCATTTAATCTCTCCAGAAAGCTTCCACCAAGAGGAAAAGAGCCACTTAACAGTTTTCAAGTCTCCTGCATAGAAAAAAAGGTCAAGGGATTATCAGTCAGATGGAAAAGCTCAAAAAACATTAGCAAAGTGGGTTCTTTGATTTAAATTTATTTTCCTAAATATATAAAGGACCTTTTTCTCTCCTCCCATATCATTTTTCATTTACAAAAATAGTCAGAGAATTTAAGAGAAATTTGGGCATTTTCCGTGAAAATTAGGGTAAGATTGTTTGGCGCTATGCTTACAGCACCTGATGCTGCGCATTGGGGATATTTTGTAGTGTAATTTTACACTTCATTGTGCATACAAGGGAAAGTGTTGTGCGTACATGCGGGTGCCACCTGTTCGCCCATAACTACTCAGCAGTGGCAATGAACGCACCTGGCGCTGCGCTCAGGGAGCCCGACAGGCCCAAAGGACGTTCAGAACTATGCTTCGAGAGCCTAATAGGCCCATAATGTGCCCAACGCTACGCTCAGGAAGCCTGACAGGCCTGCATGTGTGTAGGTGTTGCACCTAGGAGGCTCGACACCTGACAACACGTTCAGGCGCTACGCCTAGGGCAGAAGCAACCCAATAGTGTGTTCATGCATTTTACCTAGGGCAGAAACCCTCCTCCACTTGAAAATTGCCTAAATAACCACAAAAGAGCACCTCCAAGCTGCATCCAAGGACTTGCAAAGAAGATAAAAATTCATAGGTGCATGTTTTTCCCTCTCCTCTAGTGAAATTCATGATTTTATGCTTAAGGGAATTGACTAAACCCTAGTGACTAGAAACCCTAAGTCCTCACGAAAAAAACTCTCTTTTGACCTCCAAGCAAGAAATTATCAGTCAAAAAAGGTGTCAATTAGGGTAATTACAGTGAGTTCAAGTTAACCCTTCATCAAAGCTCAAAGGGGAATCAGTCATAAACCCACACCTCCATCTCACTCACTTACAAGAACTGTCTTTCACCATCATTTCATTTCACTCCTCCTACCAAGTTTCACAAGTATGCCCAGGGTTGTTTAGAGGCAGCACTAATCACCATGTCAGGAGAAGAAGGGAGTGTTAGCAGTGAAGGAGGTCAAGTGCCTATGAGGCAAAAGCATAAGGGTGGGAAGGTGTTGTAGCTGCTACAACACCCTCCAAAAATTCACCATCTAAAATTTTTTTGAGCCCCCTTGAGCATCGAAAAGCGAGGTCAAAACCTAAAGTTTAAGTTTTTTTTCAAAAAGCCTTAGGTCGCTAAGTTTTAGGATAGGTCTTTTTCCAAATTTTTGACCCAGCGACCCTGCAACCTATTAGGTTGCCAAGTCACCAAGTCACACATTGCACTCAAAATTAAATAATTGCGACCTAGTGACCTTGTGACTCCGCAACCCCAAGGCTGCAAGGTCGCAAGGTCGCGAGATCGCACATCTCATAAATGTGGGATATTTGCAACCCAAAGACCTCATTTATTTCCCGCACGTGCAACCCTTTTATAAATATAAGGGTCGTTATGTCGCATTTCACCCACGCGACAAAGAGCAAAAAAAACACTTCTGACAGACCAACTAGAGCGCGATTTTCTCGGGTAAGTTGCCTAATCCTCCTAATGTTTCCATTTTTTCTATTTTTTGCCTCTTTCCACTTACCTTAGCCCTTTTTAAGCCACCTACCATCTCCCATTTCAGATCCTTTTGAACCTAAGTCTTGTCCAATTTATCCAAACCCTGCCATTCCTAACACATACTTATAAATGGAACCAACCAGCCTCCCCTGTGTTTGTCTCTGCCCCTAATGAACACTGTATCCTCATTTATGGTTTTCCTCACTCAAGCCTTTGATTTCTTTAAGTTAAAGATGAAAAAAAAGGCCACGCCACCATCGAAGTATTCTGCCTAGCCCTAGCGTGACCTCCGACCCTACGACCTTGCGACCCCCGCGACCCAGTGACCCTGGTCACTAAGTCGCTAAGTCACATCCTCCTCAAAAATGGATGTTTGTGACCTTGTGACTCAGTGACCTAGTGACCCGGTCGCAAGTCGCTAAGTTGCAAGGTTGTGCCCTCATGAATTGTTAAACCAATGCGACTTCGTGACCCAATGACCCGGTCGCAAGGTCGCCAAGTCGCAGGGTCGCTCCCTCCTGAAGTTTAAACCTCTGCGACCCAGCGACCTAAGAAATAGGTTGCTGGGTCATAGATCCACCCTTTCCTAGATCTCAGTTGGGTAGAGTTAAAAGCAGTACCTAGGCATTTATTATTATGGCATCTGTCTTATTCTGGGATCGTTTTATGAACATGCCAGGGAACCTCGAAGAAGAGTTAGAGTGCGTCTCCATCTCTTCAGCCTCAAGTGACATGGGGCCTCCGGTAGTTTGCAATAAAAATAAGAGCCTAGAGATAGAGATCACAGAAATTGAAATACCAATGTCTCCTCCCCCAATCTATGGGGACACCGCATGCACATTTAGCAAAAGAGAAAGCATGAGTTGGTATCAAGAGTTCACACAACTAGAATTTCCAAAGGACCTCCCCGACCATCAAGTTTATGTGCGAGTTAAGAGGTCGAAGCTTCACTATGTATGGGCCCACCCAGCCATATTCCCATGTGTGGAAATTATTGAATGGATCATATAGAAGATCGACCCCAGGAAGTGGGTAATTCGGGATTACAAGGGAAAGGATTTCGCAAATCTAAAAGGCTCGGATGTCGAGTATTATTACACACTTCCAGAATGGGAAAAAAAGTTCATAGAGGAATGGGCCACCACCCATGTGGTCCCCATAGCAAACACCCTGAGAGGATGGTGGGAAGAGCTCGAGAAGTTCAAAATCAAGAAGGATCGGGAGTATCCAGTGGCAGGCCTTAGAAAGGTCTATAAGCTGGCGGCAGCTATGCTTTGTAGGATATATGGTCGTCCCAACGCCACCATGTTCAGTGGTTCTTGAGTATCCCTGATGCATTTTATCGTTGTTTATGGCACCCGTTTCAATTGGGCGAGCTTACTAATAGCAGCCCTCAAAACAAACATATTTGCAGCATTAGCACCAGAGGATGGATACTCTTCCAAATTTTACATGGCCTCCTATCTATTGGATGCAGTTTTTTCCAGGTGCTACGTTGAGGGATGGGCTCACAACAGGGATCAGGAGTGGGCATTCCCAATTCAAAAATAATTTCAGGTATTTTGGGACTCTAAATACAAGTAGGATATAGAGTCAATCTCACACAGTTTCATCCCTACACTCTACGGGAAATTGTTCGGTCAGGATACCCCATGCATGTCCTGGCGAGCCATGGAAACGTTAGTCAATGTAGCACATTGGTTCCCATTTGCAGAATGCACCTTTATTCGAGTCTTCAGTTCATTCAAGACTCCCCATGCTCTGCCCCGATTCGCCACTGAAAAGATGCTTCTTCAGGATGTATGTTATCAGATGACTTCCGGCTTCTCAAAGGTCCTTACTAAAGGTAAGAAAAATTCATGGCCCACATTGCCACTTACCATTGGTGCTTATACAGTTAAGTATTTCAGGGAGGTGGAGGCGGAAGCTGAATAAATCAAAGGATTCTACCTGGGGCCTTTGGATCACCAAACATACGATCCTGAGAGGATAGTCCCTGACCACTGCAAACGGGCCAAGTTCAAATGGGGCTACCAACATACTAAACGCCCATTTGAGGACATGGAAAGAAACTGGTATAAAAAGGATAGGGAACTCACCCCAGGAGCATGGACCAATTAGGAGGATCAAGATGATCATACTCTAGAGGAGAGAATCCACGAGTTGGGAGGCACCTCTTCTTCCCAGGCCAAGAAGCCCCAAACTAACACAGGCCTTATCTCCACTGCCCAATAGAAATAAAAGGAAATAGAAGCTCCACAAGAAGCTGAAAAGAAAGCCAAAGAGGATTAAGATAAGCGTAAGAGAAACCTGAAGACAGAACAGAAAAAGAAACAGGCAGAGGATGCCTGGAAAAGGAAGGAAGAGCAGGAAGAAAAAGTAGAAGCCGAACGACAGCTCAAGAAAGAATTGGATCAGGTAGAGGCTGAATGGAAAAGGAAGGAAGAAGAGGAAAAAAGGGCAGAAGATGAATGGAAAAGGAAAGAAGAAGAAGAAGAAAAAGCAGAAGAGGAACCCAGGCAAAAGGAAAAATAGGATAAGGCAGAGGTGGAGCGGCTATTAAAGGAGGAAGAAGAACAAAAGAGAAAATAGGAAGAGGATCAAAGATCAAAAGACGCCGAGACACCTCCCCCAGTAACATGAGTACAGACCAATATGCCGCCCATAGAAGTACCTGCAGTTAACACATGTTTTGTACTCTTAGAGCCAGGTTCTTCTGAAGGGCAGGAGGAGGAGGTTTTCAACCTGACGAGATTCACGTATGATCAATTCACCTTCAAAATTTAGTAGGAAAAGAGGATATGCCTAGCACAAAACCTTGCCGCCCCATTCAAAGCCACGATAGAAAAGGATATATTCCTAGACACTAGGACCAACCAAATGATGATAGCATCAACCAGCACTACTTTTTCCACAGCCACAGAAGAAAATGTGAGCCAGATGAGTATGGAAATCCTTTCCCTAAAAAATAGATTACAGGAATCTGAACAAAGAGAAGCTAGGTCAGAGCAAGAAAAGAGAGCACTAAGAGAAGAAAGTGTTGGAAATGTTGTCATTGATGGAAAATGAGATGGAAAAGGAGTAGAGGAAGCAAAAAAAGAGCATGAGACATGAAGCAGAGGCAGTTGTAGAAGGGTCAGTTGATTGGAGATATGGAGAGGTAGCAGAGGAGCATCAGGAGCAAGGAGCAGCATCAGTCAAGGAGAGAAGGTATTTTTTTGACATATATATATATATATATATATATATATATATATATATATATATATATATATATATATATATATATATATATATATATAATGAGAAACTGGTTCTGAATGTGGGAACATATTATAGAACAAACATTTGAGGTTTTGTGGCAAAGTTTTTTTTTATGGTATTCTGCAGAAAATTGAAGAAAATCTATAAATTGTTGAGACAGGGTTGACTGTGAGATCGATAATGAATAATAAATTGTGTAAATTCAATATGGGCCATATATGTATCCCTTGGTCAAAACTTGTGTGATGGAACCCTATGATTGACTATGTGAATAGAAATTGCATTGTTTTAGAGTTCGTTGTTATGTTGACAATCGTATGAGGGTCCTACCTCACGGTGTATTGATTTGTACAATGCTGTGTAGAAAACAATTGAACTGTTTCTGTATAGAAACTCAAGAGGCCGACTCTGTTCATGTGGCATAGCAGAGTAAACCTTTGTCATTTAAAGAGAAAGGTGCTATAATGGTTTGTAGTGAATCGGGGTTTAAGTTACAATTTTAGATCACGGTTTATAGAGCATTCGAAAGAGGAGATTGCACATTCTACCGTGTAATTTCATTCAGTATTCATTGAGAGGTGAAGTACATAGCTACTGTGTGTAACTATTGAAGAGAGGGTTTGCTCTCAGGTTAATGAAATGATGTATGCCTTGATGAAGCACGAGATTGAAGGGCAAAGGTTCAAAATTGCTCGATACAATGGAATAGTGAATAGCGTGGTCAATTCATATAATGAACCAGCATTGAAGAGCCTAATCGAGATCATTGGGGACTGTTATATCTCAAATGAACCACACAATGGAATGTGTTTATAATAAAACGTTGAATCATTGATAAAACAAAGGTTAACATATAGATAGGTAGAATTCATATATATAAAAGCACAGAAGAAATAAAGTAGAGGCGTAGATGGAACCCTGAGAACAGAACAATGAGGAACAGTAAAATTGGAGGGTCACAAAACCAAAAGGTTTGGACTTTTTAAAAGTGGTAAATGGTATTCGAAATAAAAACGCGATATATGTCAGAGCAGGACACGTGTACTTGGGCGGTATTTGAAAACCACAAATTTCGCGTCAATTTGAAGCATTAAAGCTCGAACCAATAAAAAATTTGAAATTTCATTACAGCCGTTGGATCATCGAAATCGATGCGATTAAACAACAACCGTTGGGTGCGAGGGGTATTTTAACTACTGGGGCCCAGTTCATCACGCGATTATGGTAATTTAACCCTCGTGCAATAAATTAATGTGATATTCACGTTATCCGTTGGATCAAAGGATCTGGGAGATCTACGGTAGTCGCATCACGAAGATGCGTGAAGGGTAATGAGGTATGTATACACTATGGTGGACCCAATATGTTATTAAACATGGTTGATGATTTCTGAGTTCTGGAGATTTGATTCGAGTGTGGGGCCTGAAAGGTTATGTGGATATATATTACTGTTGGGTTTTAATATAAGTCCACGGCGCATTAATGTTTGTAACAATTGAAGTGGGGAATATATATATATGGCGACATATATATATTGTTCGATATGAGCCAAACAAGCTATAGTTATTGGTGCTTTACACAAAGTCAAAGGTTTGTTAAGGGTTTCTTAATTTTTGATCTCAAGAATATATATATGTTGATCTATATATATTATGACGAAACCATGTGCATGTGAGAGTTTGTATATGTGAATCATATGATATGCTGTGGGGCCTGAGGACATTATATAAGCATTCAGTGGGGATTTAAATATGAAACCAAAGGGTTCATTAGAATGTTGAAGGCGTCATATATGTTAACATATGTGAAAAGCAAGAATTTACTGTTGGTTTGTTATATGTAATATAGATCAACATATATTATGAATAATTGGGATATGCATTGAATAACCCTGTGGGCCCGATATACATATATGGTTGCATAACCATATATTAAAGTTAAAGATCATTTGGGATATGTTATGAGCGCCAGTTGTGAGTATGTTAAGGTTTATATGTAGTTGTGGGTTGTGCTTTAATTCTGGGATTGAAATAAAACATTAAATTGATTTTTATAAGAAGAGAATATTATGTACTTTATGGGTATTATAATCGTGAGTATAATAAGCCTTCGCAGTTAATTAAATTTCCAGCCCAAGAGATTAGAAACTTGAGAGTTTGCCCAAATTTAAAATCAGCAGTTATATTAAAAGACAGTTATATGTGTAGCAGTTACAAAACTGAAATGAAGTGGAGAGCGTGCAAAAATGAAAGAGAGAAATACAACTGATGAAGAATGAACAGCGATCCAAAAAGGCTAAATGGATTGATTTGAAAATGATATTATATAATGAGCTTTATGCAAAAGTTCATTTGGATGCCCTGAGGGAAGAAGTTGGAATGAAGTTGTAATATGAGTTTTAACCATTAAGTTTAAGTTCAAATATGGACAGAGAGTGTGTAAGCAGGCAACCTGAGCACAGAGATTGATAATGAGCAAACATTGCCCAGATTTATATTTATTTGAGGATAAACTTGGAAAATTAGTTATATATGTAGCAGGTGCACACAAGTACAGTGAACATGTGAATAAACATAGGGATGAAAATGTGGGCCTGATAGAGGTAAATAGAGAATGTAGGAACTAAAAAAGTCATAGGGCGTTTTACAGGCATGATGAATAGAAGTATGCAGATCAGTTATTTAACAACAGTAGAAAAGAAAGGCTAGAAAAACCAAAAGCTAGAAAAGGGGCTGAGTGAAATTAATGTGTGTTACTAAAATTGTGAATGTAAATTTTTTAAATTGACTTTATATTGTTTGTGATGCATTGGTAAGTCTCCGGAGGAAAACAAAAATCCCACTGTAATATTGAAATTAATACTTGTTGTTGTTACATTAACAAATCTGCTTGATACTTGCTGCTCACAAATTAAGATTGCTCACATATTATGTTTAATGAAAAGTTTCAAAAATTCCATGAATGTGTTAAACTGATTCACCCCCCCCCCCCGCTTAGTTTAACTAAGGGTTCAACAATTGGTATCAGAGCGGGTTCCTTTGGTGTAAGCTTAATAGCTTGAAGGAGATCTGGTTGAGTCATGGACCATCAAAAAGTATTTGTGTTAAATACAAAAAACTTTCCTGAATGGAGAGATAAAGTTAAAATAGGATTATTGGCTTATGAACCTGAGGTATGGAAGCTTGTATGTGATGGTTACTACACAGACTCTCCCACGGTGAAAGAAAAACAGAGGAATGCCAAGGCAAAATGTGTGATATATAACAATCTTCATAACAAGGATCTTGAGTTAATAATGGATTTAACCTTTGCAAAAGAAATCTGGGACAGATTGCATTTCATGCATGGAGTAGACACTGAGGATTGCATTGTCAAGAAGGAGAAGAGAATTAATAAGAAGAAAAATTCATGTCAAAAGGAAAATTTTCAATCAAATGAGGTACCTGCTAGTGTGAATGGCAGTAAGAACCATGAAGAAATTGCAGCTGAAGAAAAGGCCAAACTTGACACAGCCTTGACTGAAATAGAAATATTTAAGAATGAAAACAAATACTTTAAAACATTGGTGCAAATATGTGATGAGAAAGAATATGAAGATAAGAAAGATATTATTGGCCTAAAGAGACAACTTGAAGAAGCAAAGAAATTAGAAGACACTCTGCTAGAACAAATGAGAGAGAAAAGGCTGGAATGTGAAAGATTGGAAGAAGAAGTAGTGAGCCTAAGAAAGAACTTAGAAAAGGCCCAAAGAGAATTATTAATGAATACACCTCTAATGAAAAGCTCTGGACAGTTGGACCAAATTCTCAATGCTCAAAGGTCACCTCACATAAAGGCTAGGATAGGATATGAAGGAGAAACTAGCAAGTCCAAGGTTAAAGATAATAGGAATGATATTTTTTTAAAAGCGGTAAAGGACAGTGAAGCAGCTCAGCAGATTCCTACAAAAATAGAAGCCAGCAAGAACAGGATTTGTGAAGAAACAAATAGAATCAAGTAGCAACATGGTAGAACAGAGAATGAAAGGATGAAACAGTCATCTAGAAAAGGCTCATATGCTCTTGAATATGAAGTGAATAAATTTGGAAGATGTCAAAGGAGGTTCTTTCCTCCCATGAAAAATATCACATGTTTTTCCTGCCACAAACCAGGACATGGTGCAACACATTGTAAGACAAAGAGAATCAATGCTAACCAGCAAAAGATGTAGAAAATGAGAATAACACCTCAATCAAGCAAAGGGAAAAGACAATCTTTCACCAGGTACACAAATCATTTCCATGGCTACTGTTATGCATGCAATAATTTTGGATATAAACTTGTTGATTGTAAATTATGTTCAAAAAGGGAAACAAAATATTATACTCTAGCTCAAATGTACTTTGATAAAATAAGATGTTATGGATGCCTCAATCTTGGTCACAAAGCAAAAGACTGTAAACTGCCATATGAATTAAAGAGCTCTAGAGAGATGGTGGAATCAAAGAAAATCAAACAAAAATATGAATCTAAAAGAAGTGCAGACATTATGATGAACCCCAATAAAGTATGGAAAGAAAAGAGAAAGGGGGAGCCTATTATCTCAATCACTTAATGAATCCATTATAGTCTCAGGGGGAGCTTCTCTAGGAAGCAATGCAAATATCTAATTAGTGACAAATGTGAAGAAACATCACAGGGGGAGAGCAGTTCATAAATAGTCCCCATGAAAGTAGTTTAAGAAGATCTCCTTGGAATGAAATCAGTTATAAGATCAGGAAGGGAAATGAAAATTCCTCTAATAGAGAACTACAGAGGAGGAAGACTATTAGAAGCATTCAATAGCTGACAGATTGTTGGAAGAAGAGAAGGCAACAAGAAGCCATGGTAATAGAAAGAAGACATCAGCACCTTAAATGATGATCACATTGTGCATCATACTGCTTGAATTAACAATAAATCACATTAAGAAGAATGAGTAAGAAAAGTGCATGTCATCATTAATATCATTACATCACTCATCTATGAAAAGTCCTCTTGGAGGAGTACAGTTAAGTAAGTGATAAATCTCTGAGTGATCTACCCATGGAGATTTCTAATAAAAGAATTGAAGATGTCTTCCTGAAGATTATTATGTTAGAACAAAAGAACAACTAAATTGTATGTAGAGCAGCAATGATTCTGGACCAGTCCTAGAAAGGAAAATGCAGTGACATTCCTTTAAACTAGAATGACAGACCAAGAAAGAGGTTAATAATGACAAGATCAGATTTAGCATATTGATTATTGTTGGTGTGAACAGTGGAAAGCTCAATAGTAGAATTCATGAAGGATGGCTTAACTATGGGTTTATGTGCAAACTGAAGTGAAATCTCTGCATGGTTTATCAAAGAAGTATAAATTGGGATTTGATACAAGTAGCCTGCCTATCAACAGTATACCAAATGGAGCAGTGGAATGGTACAGGTCCTCAGGATCATTGGATTAAGGAAAAAGAACATCAAGGCAGTATACCCAACGTTTTCTGCACTATTCAAGCATGAAAATATCAACAATAGAGCTAAAGGATCAATATTTTGTTTACAATTGAAGCATTATATTGAGCATTGAAACAGTATCCGGTTCTATATATAAGTGCATGCTTTCCTGAAGTCAGTTCATATATATCAGGCCTCTCTCTTGAGATTATTCATAAACTGTGTGAAGTATGTTGGCTGAAATATCAAGTAAACAACTTGAATATGTTTTTGCGAAAGATCGTCATGAAAGAATAGTTAAAACATCCGAAGCATGAAGGACTAGCTGTGATTACTATTTGAAGTTCAAAAGTCTGTTATTAAATCATCAAAATCCTACTTTAGCATAAAGGATTTGCTGGTAATTCACCATTAAAGAGATATTGATCAATTGACATACATACCTCCTTATGTCATAAAGAAAATTGCATGGTTGATAAGAGATACTGACCAATACATTGAAGTGTTCACATCAGCAACAATGACCTTTCAGCTTTTATGTGTAATATCATTATCAGCATCCTAGCTCATATCATCACCAACAGGCAAGAAAAGTGAACCACAACTATAAAAGATATATTGGCATAATTGAACAAGTGTTGTACTGCAGATGTGTATTGTATAAGAAGACATATTTCATCTACAATCTTCCTCAACATATGTGTATTTCTGATGAAGATAATTCTAGAGACAGAAGTGTATTTGAAGCATTCTCAGCATGTTACCTTTGGTCAAATGAAGCATCTCTGATTATATGAGTATGATGATATATGATTGTTCTATCATCACTTACACTCTACACAAGAGCAAGGAATCTATGCTTATTGTATCAATTTATAGTGTATAGTCAAGTGCAATAATCCTTAAAGAGTTCTCTCAACAACTCTTGTACACCTTTCTAGAGCAGCAAGGTACAAAGTCAGAAGAAGAAGGCCTAAATACATCTCAGAGAGAGGAAATGAAGAGATAGAAAGCACACTAGAAAATGTGCAATCCTTTTCCATTGATGTCAAAGGGGGAGGAAAAGAAAATAGGGCAGAGGAAGCATTGGATTATTGGTGGATGTGTTGCCATCAATGCCAAAGGGGGAGACTGTTGGAAATGTTCTCATTAATGGCAAAGGAGATGGCAAAGGAGCAGAGGAAGCAAAAAGAGAGCATGAGACATGAAGCAGAGGTAGTTGTAGAAGATTCAGTGGATTGGGCCTTCGGAGATTATATTAGGAGCATCGGGGGTGGGGGGGAAACATCAGTCAAGGAGTAGAGGTATTTTTTTGACATATATATATATATATATATATATATATATATATATATATATATATATATATAATGAGAAACTGGTTATGAATGTGGGAACATATTATAGAACAAACATTCGAGGTTCTGTGGCAAAGTTTTTTTTAATGGTATTCTGTAGAAAATTGAAGAAAATATATAAACTGTTGAGACAGGGTTGACTGTGAGATCAAGAATGAATAATCAATTGTGTAAATTAGGTATGGGCCATATATGTATCCCTTGGTCAAAACCTATGTGATGGAACCCTATGATTGACTTTGTGAATAGAAATTGCAGTGTATTAGAGTTCTTTGTTATGTTGAAAATCCCCTGAGGGTCCTACCTCACTGTGTATTGATTTGTATAATGCTGTGTAGAAAAAAATTGAACTGTTTCTGTATAGAAACTCAAGAGGCCAACTCTGTTCATATGGCATAGTAGAGTAAACCTCTTTCATTTAAATAGAAAGGCACTATAATTGTTTGCAATGAATCGAGATTTAAGTTACAATTTGAGATCATGGTTTATAGAGCATTCGAAAGAGGAGATTGCACATTCTGCTGTGTAATTTCATTCAGTATTCATTGAGAGGTGAAGTACACAGCTGCTATGCGTAACCAATGAAGAGAGGGTTTTCTCTCAGGTTAATGAAATGATGTATGCCTTGACGAAGCACGAGATTGAAGGGAAAAGGTTCGAAACTGCTCTATACAATGGAATAGTGAATAGCGTGGTCAATTCATGTAATGAACTAGCATTAAAGAGCCCAATCGAGATCATGTGGGACTGTTATATCTCAACGGAACCACGAAATGGAATGTGTTTATAATAAAACGTTGAATCATTGATAAAACAAAGGTTAACATATAAAACGACAGAATTCATATATATAAAAGCACAGAAGAAATAAAGTAGAGGCATAGAAGGAACCCTGAGAACGGAACCATGAGGAACAGTAAAACCAGAGGGTCACAAAACTAGCGGGTTCAGACTTTTTAAAAGTGGTAAATGGTATTCGAAATAAAAATGCGATATACGTCGGAGCAGGACACGTGTACTTGGGCGATATTTGAAAACAACGAATTTCGCGTCAATTTGAAGCATTAAAGCTCAGACCAATAAAAAATTAGAAATTGCATTACAACCGTTGGATCATCAGAATCGATGCGATAAAACAACAACCGTTGGATGCGAGGGGTAGTTTAACTACCGGGGCCTAGTTCATCCTGCGATTATGGTAAGTTAACCCTCGTGCAATAAATTAATGCGATATTCACGTTATCTGTTGGATCAAAGGAGCTGGGAGATCTACGGTAATCGCATCACAAAGATGCGCGAAGGGTAATGAGGTATGTATAAACTATGGTGGACCCAATATGTTATAAAACGTGGTTGATGATTTCTGAGTTCTGGACATTTGATTTGATTTTAGGGCCTGAAAGGTTATGTGGATATATATTACTGTTGGGCTTTACTATAAGTCCGCGGCGCGTTAATGTTTGTAACAATTGAAGTGGGGAATATATATATATATATATATGGCGAGATATATATATATATATATATATATTGTTTGATATGAGCCGAACAAGCTATAGTTATTGATGATTTACATAAAGTCAAAGGTTTGTTAAGGGTTTCTTAACATTTGATCTGAGGAATATATATATATATTTGATCTATATATATTATGACGAAACCGTGTGCATGTAAGAGTTTGTATATGTGAATCATATGATATGTTGTGGGGCTCGAGGAAATTATATAAGCATTCATTGGGGATTTAAATACAAAACCAAAGGGTTCATTAGAATGTTGAAGGCGTCATATATGTTAACATATGTGAAAAGCGTGAATTTACTGTTGGTTTGTTATATGTAATATAGATCAACATATATTATGAAGAATTGGGATATGCGTTGAATAACCCTATGGGCCCGATATATATATATATATATATATATATGGTTGCATAGCCATATATTAAAGTTAAAGATCATTTGGGATATGTTATGAGCGCCAACTGTGAGTATGTTAAGTTTTATATGTAGTTGTGGGTTGCCCTTTAATTCTAGGATTGAAATAAAACATTGAATGGATTTTTATAAGAAGAGCATATTATGTACTTTATGGATTTTATAATCGTGAGTATAAGAAGCCTTCGCAGTTAATTAAATTTCCAGCCCAAGAGATTATAACCTTGAGAGTTTGCCCAGATTTAAAATCAACAGTTATATTAAAAGACAGTTATATGTGCAGCGGTTACACAACTGCAATGAAGTGGAGAGCGCGCAAAAATGAAAGAGAGAAAGACAACTGCTGAAGAATGAACAATAATCCAAAACGGCTGAATGGATTGATTTGAAAATGATATTATATAATGAGCTTTATGAAAAATTTCATTTGGATGCCTTGAGGGAAGAAGTTGGAATGAAGTTGTAATACAAGTTTTAACCATTAAGTTTAAGTTCATATTTGGACAGAGAGTGTGTAAGCAGGTAGCCCGAGCATAGAGATTGATAATGAACAGACATTGCCCAAATTTATATTTATTTGAGGATAAACTTGGAAAAGTAGTTATATAGGCAACAAGTGCACACAAGTACAGTGAACAGGTGAATAAACACAGGGATGAAAATGTGGGCCTGACAGAGGTAAACAGATAATGTAGGAACTAAAAAAGTCACAGGGCATTTTACAGGCATGATGAACAGAAGTATGCAGATCAGTTACTTAACAGCAACAGAAAATAAATGCCAGAAAAACCAAAAGCCAGAAAAGGAGCTGAGTGAAATTAATGTGTGTAACTAAAATTGTGAATGTAAATGTTTTAAATTGACTTTATATTTTTTGTGATGCATTGGTAAGTCTCTGGAGGAAAAAAAAAATCCCACTGTAATATTGAAATTAATACTTGTTGCTGTTACATTAACAAATCTACTTGATACTTGCTGCTCACAAATTAAGATTGCTCACATATTATGTTTAATGAAAAGTTTCAAAAAGTCCATGAATGTGTTAAACTAATTCACCCCCCCCTCTCAGTTTAACTAAGGGTTCAACAGAAATCCAACTGCTCCAAGACAAAAACACTCTTATTAATGAAGTACCGCTTACCGTCCAAAGAGAGTTGGTGACACTGGAAGCCACCATGAAGCAGGTTTACAGGGAGATGTTCACCATAAAGCAAACAGTCGCACCCCTCCTAAGAGCCCAAGTGGAAACGAAGAAGAGAAATGATCAACTGAAAGATACCTCCCGCTTTGGATAGAATGGTAGAATGGACAAGAAGATATCCACGGGCTCTAGAAACCTTTCCCAAGAAATATTGGATTCACACTCAGAATGATAGGGTCTAAATTCGAATGAAGGTGCAATCCAAGGAGAAATTATTTAAAGATCTAGAGAAAGTGATGTCCGCATATGAGCATTTGATCAGTGGTATTGACTCGATGCATGAATTGCACCATATTCCTTCTCTAGGGCATTGAGTGAGTAAAAGACATGGAGAAAGGTAGATTAGGAGATTCAGGCATTTCTACAGCCTATCAGACAAGCCGCCACTACACCCGATCTTCCCGCATCACAGGATAACTTGGTTAAGTTCGCCGTAACGCCAGTTTGGATTTACACCAAGCTGGCTTCCTTATATAACCAGGTCACAATCAAGAGGGAAAATCTAATTTTGAATGCTTTAGAATGCCTACACCAATTAAGGGAAGATACTCCTTTTATCTCCCCAATCACTGCAGATTATTGTGCATGGTAGAATTTCCTTAAAGAGCAACAAGTTGATGTTCTCAACCTAGCAATCACACACACACTCCCAGGATCAGATTGCAAGGCACAGACTATAGAAGGGGTTGCAGGTAACACCTTCCATGATCAGGTCGCAGGTCGCACCATCCATTCAGGTCACAGGTCGCATCTTCCATTCAATTCGCAAGCCAGCCCAACAAACAGGAAGGTGAAGAGTCAGGCCCCCCCCAAAGGGTCAATTTTATCTTATATATACCTTGTTTGGGGACTTGTAAATGACCTTTTTTTGGGATTCCAAAGAGGAGAAGAGAGTTGTAAAGCATTAAACAACCTATTGTGAATGAATACAAGAATTTGTTTTAAATCCACTACTGGATCTGATGAGTATCAATGTGTCAATACTATGAGTATTTTTTCGTATATGTCTGATATCTTGTGATTAATTGATCTGCGTTTTCTGATTATACTCTTTATACATTTCAACCTAATATATGTGTATATGATGATATTTTGTTTACATAGGAGATGTTAGTAACTTTATTATTGGCATCTATCTCGTTCACAAAAACGTCCAAGTACGCATAAGTTGTTCTTACCAGGCAGAACTATTTCTTCTATGGTTTGAACAATCTTACGAACACGACCTTAATGATATGCTGCTAACAAAATCTCCCTGAGTTTCGTGTTTTCTTTATATCTTGCTATTTGAAGTGTTTATGCTTATTGAAAATCATCAATATTTGTCTTGTATCACTCAATAACTGTACACCTATAACTCCGCAGAGCTCATTTGCGTCTAGTAGAAGGAGTATTCAGCAGTAGCTGGACCCACACCCTGGGACGGGATCCCTATCACAAAAATTTCAGAGTCTAATTGGGACTTTCTACTGGGGAGATCCCCTACTGTTGGATAGACAAATTTTCCCGTCAACAGAAGGTTAATAGGTTTGAACCCTAAGGCACTATGGAGCTTATTACCTCTCCCATGATTCTCACATGCTTTCAAAATGTAGGGTGTTTCTAGTTTTGTGAAAAGGTCCAATAAGTACAAAATCACCCAGATCTCACAATTTTTTTCATTCTCAACCTACATAACAAACAATCAAGCTTTCCAGGGGTGACCTTTGAACTCTCATCAGATGCCAATTTGTAATATTTCGAAATGGGGAATGCAGTAATATAAGAAAGATATGCTGGAAAATAGCGCAAATCATAAATGTAAGAGTAGGAGGCCAATATGGAGACCCTTATTTAACATTTACAACAACAAATTAGATGTAAAATGAGGCCCATAAGATGTACAATAGGAAATAGAAGTCTCCAATGGAAGAAAATCCTCAAAAAGAGGTGTTGCAATCACATGTATAGACTTAAAAAGGCTTGATAGTGTTATTTTATTGAGCTGCAGTAGCTTTTGATTACACTTCAGATCTAAAGAAAATCATTGCATGAAAATTCAGTTCTGTAATAGATCCATACACTAGATAGGCTCTTCTTCAAAATCCCCTTGGGGTTTTCAGCAAAAGATCAAGTACAAGGAGTAGATCTGAGATCTAAATTTGCAGATCTATAAAATTATTTATATATTAAGGAATATTCAGATATGATCTGATATGTACAATCAAATGATCCTCTTCAATGGATCTCAAAGGTGAAGGGAATATCCCCAACACTTTAAAATCACTCCTCCAAAATATGTGCCAAAAGACCCTGCAGAAGTACCTACAGGAATAATGCAGTTCTGGAAGCAATAATGTGTTGTAGGGTTTAGATAATGTTTGGCCACATGCCAAGATCTAAAATTGATGCTCCAATGATCCAACACTCTCTTTCCAATGGGATAGAAGCCTTCCCCACTGAAAAGGAGCACTAGAATGGTCTAGATCTGAGTAGATCTAGCCTCCACTTGCTGCAGCTTTCAAAGACAACCAAACCCTCAACATGATCTGCATTGTAGTTGGAAGAAGAAGCTTAGCCTCAAGCCAGATAGTGGACTATGCAATACAAGACTCTCCCAATATCTACTCAATGAGAAGAGGTGGGATTCTCAATCAGGAACACCCAATGCTAAACAACATTTGCAATCTAGGATAAATAACCAAATAAAGCTGTATGTCTAAATAGAAAATACTTCAGAAATCCAATATCATTCAACAACCTTTTCATGCTGCCATCCTCTTCTGTTTATATGTTAAGAGCTTGTAAACCTAAACCACCTTCAATGAAATAGCTTCTTGCACACAAGCCATCTCCATCTAAAATTGCATTGTGCCTCATTGATGGCCACTCCAAGACAACATTGTAGATTTGGTCATGGTTGACCCAATCAAAATATTCAATCCCTTTTACACCTAATGGTGCTTTCTTACATAGCCAAGATATGGCATTTTTCACATTTGGCATTGATTTATTTACTGTTTAGGAGCTTTATGAACCTCCTTTAAAATTTTATTCATCAAATAGAAAAAAAAAATGAATATTCCCATTAGCTTAGGACTAATTGGGAATATTACAGTCCTCCCCTCCAAAATGTTTCTTGTCCTCAAGCAACTGATAAGGTGAGTGTTGCAACTCTTCTCCTCCTCCAGTGGTGACACCATCATGAGATAAGATTCCTCCATAAGATAATTTTTCACCAATCCATCCCTCCATGAATTTCTCCTCCAAAGTTCTCATGAGATGTAAACATTTCATCCCACAAGAAGACAATAATTCAAATGAAACAAACATGGCTAGCCCAATGCTCTCCCTAAAACATGTAGCATAAGAAACATAAAGAGTCTCCATCCCATATGGTACATACATACCCCCCATCCTCCCTCCATACATTCCCATAAAAAGTACAAGTATATCATCAATGTATGGGAGAAAAACAATGTACAAACAAACAGAAATTTGTGCATATGGAGGTGGGTCATAGTCCCACATGTGGAACCAACGCAGTGCATCTCCTGCTTACATCAGATCTATATGTGGTAAGTGGTTTCCCCACCACTTATTTTTTCACATGTTATCTCACTATGGCTAAAAGTGTGAGATATATTTGGTGCCTTAGGAAAGCACCCATCATGAAACAAGATCTCCCTTTGTCCACCAAGGGAGTGGCCAAGTTCAGAAATTTTTGTGGCCCAATGTTGGCCACGAAGTTTACAAGATAAGATACTACTTGTTGGAGTCATGGCCTGCATAAACATGGTGAAAGAATGCATACAATCAGAAAATAAAAAATGTTTTGCATGAGCATGTTCTTCATCAACAATCCTCCTCATACAAATGGAGTGGTGTATAAATCTATCTCCTCTCTCAAAAGAACGAAGAGATAGCTGAAACAACTCTTTCATAGAGTCATATTTCTGCCCCAACTCCACATGTTCCATGCATTCTTGAAAATTCTGATGTAGTTCTCCTCCAAAGCCTTCCCATTCAAAGCTTCTCATGATGATGTTGTAGATCCTCATAGAATAGGTGTGGTTGAAACAAAACTCTTTGTAGGCCCTTTGTAGCAACTTCTCCTTGAGCTTGGAGGCTCTAGATAAGAAGATCCTACCATGATGATAGATGAATCCTTCATGGAATAGATATCCTCTTCATGCAGCTGGTCATCAAGTATCATACAAGTGTGAATATCCTTGGAATAACCCACCAACAATTGGGATTTCCAATATGGATCTAAATTTCCCAACAATGACAGTGCAAATGATGTATCAACAGAAATGTATGTCATGTTTTTTCTCTCCTCCTTGACATATCCCATGCCAAAGGTGTATGTTGGAAGGGCATTCCTTCCATTTTTCTCTTCCCACAACGCAGAATTAGAAATGAGAGTGGGTGATGATGATAAGGGAAGAAAATATCCCTCCTCCTTGAGCCTACCCAAGCCTCCCAACATTGTATCATTGTCTTCCAATGCTCCCATCCCTCCTGGATCTGAATTTGGAGCATCATGTGGTGAGAGATCTCCCACAAAAACTGAATCAGGTGGCCTCCCAAGTGGTTTTCCACTAGATAAGAGGGCCCCATGCAGAAATCTCATAAGCATGATAGATGGGACTGTAAGGTCATTTCTTCCACTACAAAAATCCATCTCTGATCTTTGTGTGGGAGTGGTATGTGAGGGGTATGTATGCATGCCTTTGATCATTTTAGTTTCACCACTCTTATTGTCCACCCATTCCATTTGCAAAGCCTCCCAATCAGTGGTGACTCTTCCCAATGTAATCAACCATTGAACACCCAAAATCACATTGGTTTCAGGTATGTCAACCACAAAGAAGTGATCAACCAAAGTATAAGTTACCATGGTGATTGAAAGTGATGGGACATAATGCATGCATTGCATTATTCTATATCCTGGGACCAAAATAGAGAATCCCTCAAAAGTATTAGTGGGTATTGCCCTCATTTGCACTAGGTGGGCATCAATGAAATTGTGGGTTGCCCCACTATCAATCAAAACAGAGACCCTATAATTCAAGATGGAACCTTGAACTCTTAAGGTCAAGTACTTAGGTACTCCTCTCAAAGATGCAAGAACCCCTCCAATGGGATCAAATGCTCCATCCCCATCTCCTAATGGTGTTAGCTCTCCTCCTGCAGTGTCAGCGCTGTGACCTCTTCTTGGTTCATCTTCTTCTTCCTCCTCAATATCTGAGAAGACCTCTATGTAATGTGCTTTTGCAACAACACATCTATGTCTAGGTTCCCATGATACTTGGCAAGTGAAGCATAGCTTCCTTTTTCTTAGATCTCTCAAGACTTCTTCATTAAGAGGCTTCTTGTATGAGCTCTCCTTGGAAGGAGCCGCTTTTTCTTCCTTTCCCTTTGAAGGAAAAGATGGCATATGCTAAAAGATTTCCTTTGCTTTTGTTAAGGCATATGGAAGATCTCTAGCCCTTTCAATAGCATCATGCAGGGTAGTGGGCTTGGTAGATTTAACCAACCCATGAAGAGGTTCATCTAAGCCATCAATGAACATATAGACCTTTCTTGCTGCAGACAAATCAAGAACCATAACAGATAATCTTAAAAATTCAGAAATGTAAGACTTTGTATTAGCTAATTTTTTTAACTTTGCAAGGCTCATGAATGATGCCTCTAGATCTCTTTTGTCAAATCTCTCCTCCAGCCTTCTAGTGAAATTTGAATAAGTAGTCACATTGGAATGACCCAATGTAAACAAGCCATGGAACCACCAATCATGCGCTTCACCTTCAAAGTGCAGCGCTGCAATCTTGATAGCCTCCATCTTTGGAACCTTGTAAACTAGATGTCAAGTTTTTCTACCCATTCTTTGGTATAACTCTTGGATGACCCATAAAAATTGGGTAAAAATAATTTTCCCATAGAGTGATGTCGATCATGTTTCTGAATGAATTCACCATCTCTATGATGATGCCTTGGTATTCTTTTGTCATTGAGGTGAAAAAACTCCCGAAAACTCAAGTGATCTTTGAATCTCTGATTTTGAGATTCATATTCTTTAAAATAGTATTTAAGGAATTCTTGCTCTTGAAACCCTTCATTTCCCATAGCCAAAAAGGTAGGCATGGTAGAGCGTTGGGAAACTTGTGGTTGATGCACTGGTTGATCGTTCCAGTGGTGAGACATGCCAGAGCTTTCTCCAAGATGAAATCTCTTAGGAGATTCTTTGATTCTATCCAATCTCATCTCTTTGATCTCTCTAGCAAGATCTTGTATGGCTCTCAAAAGGATCTTAGCAAATTCCTTTCCTTCTTCTTCATTTCCAGATGCAGGGGCTTTACCCTTGTCTTCATGGTCATTGGTGTAATAAAATTTCTTCTGTCTTCTCTTTAGATACCTCTTCTCTCTGTCAGTAAGAGGCTCCTCCTCTTTAGAATACATATTGGCTTCTTAGAATTCACAGGCTGTGCCAAGATGATGCTCCGATACCACTGTAATATTCCCAAATGAGGAATGCAACAATATAAGAAAGATATGCAAGAAAATAACGCAGATCATCAATGTAAGATCAGGAGGCCAATATAGAGACCCTTCTTAACATTTACAACAGCAAATTATATGTACAATGAGGCCCATAAGATGTACAACAAGAAAGAGAAGTCTCTAATGGAAGAAAATCCTCAAAAAGAGGTGTTGCAATCACATGTATAGACTGAAAAAGGCTTGACAACATTATTTTATTGAGCTGTAGAAACTATTGATTACATTTCAGATCTAGAGAAAATTAGTGCATGCAAATTCATATTTGTAACAGATCGATAAACTAGATAGGCTCTTCTTCAAAATCCCCTCGAGGTTTTCAGCAAAAGATCAAGTACAAGGAGTAGATCTGAGATCTAAATCTGTAGATCTACAAAATTATTCAAATATTCAGGAATATTCAGATCTGATTTGATATGTACAATAAAATTATCCTCTTCAATGGATCTCAAAGGTGAAGGGAAGATCCCCAACACTTGAAAATCACTCCTCCAAAATATGTGCCAAAATACCCTGCAACAATACCTATAAGAATAACGCAGTTCTAGAAGAAATACTGTGTTGTAGGGTTTAGATAATGTTTGGCCACATTCCAAGATTTGAAATTGATGCTCCAATGATCCAATACTCTCTTTCCAATGGGATAGAAGTCTTCCCCACTGAAAACGAGCACTATAATGGTCTAGATATCAGTAGATCTAGCCTCCACTTACTGCATCTTTCAAAGACAACCAAACCAACAATGTTATCAATGAAACGGGAACTATTACCTCAAATGGGAACTCTAGCCCAAAAAGACTCAAAAAATATGAAAAAACGCCCCAAAAACAAAAAGTGTGTTTTCCATAACGCATTAGTTATTTTCTCAAGGTAAAATTTCACTTTTTTATAAAATTATACTAAAAACGAAATTGTTTCTTAAAAAAATGATTGAAAAAACACCCTCAAAACAAAACGAGTTGATGCTGGAATAACAAAAAAAAACATTGTGTCACACTTTTCACACATTGTAACAATGGAATTAAAGACAACTTATTAGGACATTGAAAAATCGTAAAATTCTAAATTTATTCTAAATTTTTTGATAGATGATGTTAAATATAAACAAAATCATGTCTGAAGGGCTTATAATTTCGAACAATTTTTATCCATGTTGTTAAATATAAAATATCTTGACTCTAAACAACCCTAAAATTGTAAATATTTTCAACCATAACATTAAAGATAAAATTTCGTAGCACATAAAACCTTAATGACAAGTTGTAAATCTCAAGTTTTTAAATCTTAAGTTTTCAAGATACTTGAACCATGATATTATGGAGAAGTTATATGACTTAAACAATTTTTTAAAATGAACAAGTAAATGAAAAATTTATTATTCATATATTTGTTTGTTTATATATAGAAACATATTTTTTAATTTTTTTATTGTTTTTCTATATTTTAAATTATAATTGTTTTAGTTTTAAGAAAATAAAAATTAAAAATTAAAATGTTCTTATATATGCTTGTTTATATTTTAAAACATATTTTAATTTTTTTTTTAATTGTTTTTTTTATATTTTAAATACTAATTGTTTTAATTTAAAAAAATTAAAATTAAAAAAACATTTTTTTTTGTTATATTTGTTTGTTTATCTTTTAATTTGTTTTTATTGTTTTTTTATATTTTAAAATTTTAATTGAATAATTTTTTTGTTTTTTTTTTTTGTTAATATATTAAACAATACATTTTTTTTTATTATAAGAGTTTTTGTTTAAAAAAAAATTAAAATTGTTAGATAGTTTGTGTTTGAAAAAAATAAAATAAAATAAAAATTAATTTGTCACCCGCTGGGGGTTGGAGGCAGGTTGGGCAGCCCTCGACAGCGCTGCCCGGCCAGCCTTTGGCCCCTGGCTAGGCGGAGGGTGATTCTCGGAATCGCCCTCCGCCCAGCCGGGGATGATTCTCAAAATCATCCTCCACCTAGCTGGGGGTGATTCTCGGAATCACCCTCTGCCTAGCCGGGGGTGATTCTCTCCACCCAACCATGGGTGATTCTCAGAATCGCCCTCTACCCAGCTGGGGGTGATTATCGGAATCGCCCTCCGCCCAGATGGGGGTGATTCTTGGAATCGCCCTCCGCCCAACCGGGGGTAATTCTTGGAATCGCCCTCTACCTAGCCGAGGGTGATTCTCGGAATCGCCCTCCGCCCAGCCAGGGGTGATTCTAAAAATCACCATCTGCCCAACAAGGGGTGATTCTCGGAATCGCCCTCCACCCAGCTGGGTGTGATTCTTAGAATTGTCCTCTGCCCAACTGGGGGTGATTCTCGGAATCACCCTTTGCCCAACCAAGGGTGATTCTCAGAATTTCCCTTCGCCTAGCCGAGGGCTGGAGGCAGGTCGGGCAGTGCTGTTGAGGGCTGCCCAGCCTGCCTCCGGCCCTCGGCTCGGTGGAGACAGGCTGGGCAACCCTTGATGGCGCCACCCAGCTAGCCTCCAGCTCTCGGCTAGGCAAAGGGAGATTCTCAGAATCACCCTCCGCTCGGCCAGGGGCTGGAGGCTGGCTAGGCAGCATCGTTGAGAGCTTCTCGGCATGCCTTCGGCCCCTAGCTGGGCAGAGGACGATTTCGCCCTCCACCCAGCCGCGGGTCGGAGACAGGCTAGGCATCCCTCGACAGTGCCTCCCGACCTGCCTTCAACCCCTGGCTGGGTAGAGGGTGATTCCGAGAATCACCCCCGATTGGGTGAAGGGTGATTCCAAGAATCACCCACAGTTGGGCGGAGGGCGATTCCGAGAATCACCCCTGGTTGGGCGGAGGGCGATTCCAAGAATCACCCTCAGCTGGGCAAAGGGAAATTCCGAGAATCACCCTCTGCCCAACCGGGGGTGATTCTCGGAGTCGCCCTCCGCCCAGCAGGGGGCTGGAGGCAAGCTGGGCATCCCTCGACGGCGACGCCCAGCCTGCCTCCAGCCCTCGGCTGGGCGGAGGGCGATTCCGAGAATCACCCCTGGCTGGGCAAAGGGTGATTCTTGAAATCTCCCTCCACCTAGCCGGGGGTGATTCTCGGAATCACCCTCCACCTAGCCAAGGGACAGAGGCAGGCCGAGCAGTGCCATCGAGGGATGCCCAGCCCGCCTCTGACCCATAGCTGGGTGGAGGGTGATTCTCGTAATCACCCTCTGCCCAGCCCAGGGCTGGAGGTAGGTTGGGTAGCCCTCAACGGTGCCACCTGGTTGGCCTTCAGCCCTCGGCCAGGCGGAGGGTGATTCCGATAATCTCCCTCTGCCTAGCCGGGGGTCGAAGGCCAGCCGGGTGGCACCATCGAGGGCTGCCAAGCCTGCCTCTGCTTAGTCGGGGGCTGGAGGCAGGTTGGGTAGCCCTCGACGGCGTTTCCCAACCTGCCTCTAGCCCCCGGATGGGTGGAGGTTGATTCCGAGAATCACCCTCAGTTGGGCGAAGGGTGATTCCTAGAATCACCCCGACTGGGCAAAGGGCGATTCCGAGTATCACCCCCAGTTGGGTGGAGGGAAATTTTGAGAATCGCTCTAGGCTGGGTGGAGGCCGGCCGGGTGGCATCATTGAGGGCTGCCCAGCCTGCCTTTAGTCCCCAGCTGGGCGGAGGGTGATTCTTGGAATCTCCCTCCACCCAATCGAGGGCTGGAGGTAGGCTGGGTGATGCCGTCAAATGAAGGATATTGGGTTTTGGATCTATTTTCAGGTTCAGGTAAGTTTTACTATACAAATTTAAATTTAAATATTTTATTTTTTACTTTATATGTCTTTATACTAATTTTATTACTTCTTTTGTACTTGATGATTAGGTACAACACTAGCATGTTGCCTACCAAAAGGAAGAAATTGCATTGCCATTGAGAAAGACCCAGTGCAATGCAAATTTATTCAACAAAGAATTAATGCTCTTGAATTTCTTCCAGATGCGAAGCAAGAAGTTGGTTTGAGGAAAGGGGATTTTAATGAATCACGTGTGGCAAAAAAATCAAAGGAACCTCAACCACCATTATATGGAATTATTGGAAAGGGACACTTTGGAAGATTTGCAGACATGAAAGATCCATTAGAAGATGACAATGACCAAAATGAAGTAGAAAATGTCGCGGAAGAAGCCATCAATGATGTTCTAGATGATGTTGAACATGTATTAGTTGATATTGTTGAGGATCTTTAAGTTATGCTTGCAAATAAAACTCATTTTTAGATCTATTAATCAGTTTTACTTGTAATGTTTAAACTTTGATATTTTATGAGAATAATCCTTATTTTTTGCAAAAAACATGTGATTACTATTATTTTTTGACATAAAATTCAATAAAAATGCTATTTTCTTAAGTTTTTTTGTTAATATTTTCCCAAAAATTAGTTTATTTAACATGTTTTTTTTAACAAAAAGTCTCTAAAAGTGTGTTTTTTGCATTCTATTTGTATTGAAAAATTGTATTTTTTTTTCATATCATTCAAATATTTGTTTTTTAGCGACAATTATTTGATGTGCATTGAAAAATTAATTAGCAATACATAAACTTGTAGAAAATACAAACTTTATAATATTGACTCTTTTTTAAATTTTTTATCTATGTGAAAAAGTGAAGATATCATTACAAATTTTTATTTAAAATATATATATATATATATATATATATATTTTTTTTTTTTTTTTAAAACACAAGTACATAAATGCACTTAAAAATAAACATCTCACGGAAGAAGAAGACATTATAAAATGTATAGTGTCAAAATCAATCCTCTAAAAAAAATTTGGTGATGATATGCCACCACTATTCAAAATCAACATAAAAAGCATCACAGAAAAAAATAAAAAAATAAAAAAAATTAAAGTGCCAAAAACATGCTAAAAAAAAAAAACTGATTCTGCATCACCACTTTTCAAAATCGGGTGTTTTTCTTTCTACGTCAAAAATTAGGTACCAGTGTAGTTACCTATTTCATTAATAACAGTGTTAACCATCAACAGGATCTGCGTTGTAGTTGGGAGAAGAAGCTTGGCCTCAAGCTAGATAGTGGACTATGCAATACAAGACTCTCCCAAGAGCTACTCAATGGGAAGAAGTGGGATTCTCGATCAGGAACACCCAATGTTAAACAAAATTTTCAATCTAGGCTAAACAACCAAAGAAAGTTGTATGTCTAAAAATAAAATACTTAAAAAATTGAATATCATTCAACAACCTTTTCATGCTACCATCCTCTTCCTTTTATAAGTTAAGAGCTTGTAAACCCTAAACCACCTTCAATGAAATAGCTTCTTTCACACAAGCCATCTCCATCTAAAACTGTGTTGTTCCTCATTAATGGCCACTCCTCCAAGATAGTGTTGTAGATTTGGTCATGGTTGACCCAATCAAAATATCCAACCCCTTTCACACCTAAGGGTGCTTGCTTACATAGCCAATATATAGCCTTTTTCACATTTGGCATTGATTTATTTACTGTTTAGGAGTTTTATGAACCTCCTTTACAATTTTATTCATGAAACAAAAAAATAAAACAAAAATGAATATTCCCATTAGCTTAGGACTAATTGGGAATATTACACATTTCTAGTGCTACATGTATACTTGATGTTGGTGAAAAATGGTTCAAAAGGGAAAAGTTCAACATGAGATGCTATGAGCCATTTCTCAAGCCTAGGTACAAAGAAGGCTGCAAAAATATTTTCCCTTTCTCACACTTGCTGGAGAGGTATGCACCCTTAATGAGGGTCATCATGAAATATTTTACACGTCAAGGGAGATACTCTAGGTTCTAATCCTACCATATCAGATTACTCATGCATTTTACTAGGGTTAAAATGATTCATTTACCCTACTACTTGTATAGGAGTATCGACAAGATGTCTTCTATGGTCTGAAGCAGGAGTTATTCCCAGAAAATGCAGATTTTTTTCCACCACTCCCTGATGAATATGGTGGTGGTGCATCAGTTGGAGAAAAAAGGCATACCTTGGGAGGTGTTCATTGCTCATGAAATATTCATAAGCCCACAGCCCCATCATCAGCCAAATTTACCCTCATCATCTCATCCTCATCCCTCTTCTCCTCCGTCACCTCCTAATGATCATGCCTCATCATCTACAAAAGTATCCTCTCCTCAAGAAAAACTCCCTTCCTCATCTTCTCATAATGCATCAGATCGATAAGGAAGTGGTAGTGAACAAGTAAGTGACCATGAGGGTGAGGATGAAAATGAATCAGACCAAAATGAAGATGAGGGTGATTATGGGTCGATCCAACAAGAAACAGAAGACATGGAGGTGGATAATGATGAAGATGAGGCAAGTGATAAAGAAACAGAGGATGATCCTAAGGACAGCAGTGAGACTAAGAGCCCTAACGACAGTCAAAACAGTGAGACTCATAGTTATGAAAGAGATAAGGGAAAATATGAAGAGAGAAGCCAAAATGAAGATGATAATAGTGCAGAAAATGAAGAGGCTAAATATAGTAGTGACACCAATGAAGCAAAAATTAGTGAAGAAGAAGACAGTCATGAAAGTGATGACAAGAGTCATGACAATCATCAAAACAGTGAAGAAATTGAAGATCACAGTAACGACGAGGCAAGTAGCTACAATGAGGAACAAAATGAAAGTGCGGAAATCAATGAAGAGGCCAAAAGTGAGGTTGATGTTGAAGGTACGGAGGTAAGCAGAAGTTCAGGTGATGAAGTGGAAAACATGGAAACAAATGATGGCAGCCATGATGAAAACACCAAAATGAGCAGAGTTGAGCCTTTTTCATTGGTATACCAAAGAGGGGAAAGACATGTGTTTGTTGCCTCAAAAAGGAAAGGGGCCATGCCTTCCTCTTCTACCAAGAAGCTAGATAAAGGAAAAAAAAAGGTGAAGAAAGGTAAGAAAGTTAAGCATGACCTTGAACAAGGATTTGACATCATTGACCTTGACAGAAAAAATGAAGATAAGGAAAAGGTCACTAGCATTTTTCTCCAAAGCAAGGATGCCAAGATCAGAGATCTAGAGAGACGCCTTGGCATGGAGATGTATAACATTAACTATTATAAATATGAAAACAAGTAGATGAATAAGGAAAAGAGGGACCTTGACCTACAAAAGAAGATGACCAAGCATTATGCATTGCAAAATCAAATTGCAAGGGCCAAGCTCAAAGGAGCCCTTGCAGAAATAAAATAACTCAAAGAGGAAAAATACCAATAAAACCTTGGAATATTGGTTCAAGCTTCTCTACAGGCCTCCCGAACACCATAAGGGATACATCCACCAATTTTGGGAAATTTTTGACAAATTTTGGGTTTTTGCAAATTTTGAGGCCTTTAAGCGCAACACCCTTGGTGCAACGCTTTCACCTCATGAATACTCAGGAGGAAATATTTTCATTTTTGGAATCCTCAGCTCAATTATAGTATTCTCACCAAATTTCAAAGCATTTGGAGCATTTTTGACCCCTCAAAAGGCCAAAAAACACCTCAATTTTCACCTTTCTGCCTCATTTTTAGGCCTGGCGCTTCGCCTAGAGAAGTTTTGGGAAATTTTCCTTTTGGATAGGTTAATGGAGCTCAATAAAAAAAATAAAGGTATATTTGGAAAGCTGACTCGGCAAGCTTTCCAACAGGCCATCACGGAGCCAATTTCAATCAAAGCTTGGCTGCAAGTGGACCCAATTTCTCCCGTGCATGGCACTATGCTTTCAAACCTCACTATGTGTTTTTGGCCAAAAAGTCAACAAAAGACACTCATTTATGGAAAATTTATATTTTAGTGTTTTTTGAGGAAAATCACTCCAAAATTAGGTGGTAGGAGTTATTTTTGCATTTATTTCATGAGATATTTTGTGCCTTGGGCCTTGCATGGTCTCTTAGGCGTAAATGACATTTATGGATGATTTTGACATTTTCAAACCCTAGTTAGGGTTTTTTCCCTCCTTTTCTAGATAAATAGAGCATGAGGGACTTATTGTAAAATTTTGGCATTTGATGACTCTTGAGAGCAATATATGGTTTTTTGGAGATTGAAGAAGAAATTGGTGTTGTGGAGTTTGTGAATGGCTTGTTTTGACTAATGATGGAGAAGGCTTGCTTGCAGGATCCCTGACCTTAGTTAATGGTGACGTGCCTCTATTCAGTTATTGTTTTCTTATGTATTATGTTGTTTCATCCTTCCATATTGCAGTAGGAAAAATGTTTTAGATTAAGAATTTTTTTTCAAAGGCACCTTAGCTCTATTTTTTCTTCACTACCTCTATGTTTTCCTCTGCTAGGTCAGTTTAGAGAATTCTTAGTTGCTCTCTAGACCCACCCAAGATTGTTTATCTCATGAATGGTTCAATATAGTAGGTATCAAATATGTTTTATGGTTATCCTTGCTTGTTTGATGTCACTAAAACATTGTTCTTGAGATCTTTCTCTGAAGTACCACTAATTAGGTTTGCCAAAGAGGCTATGTTTTGATCGTACGCTTTGTCTATGATTGAGTAGTTTTTTTGGAGATATTTATGGCTATGATCAATGATGTTGAGGAGTTCCATCTTCTTTGATTAAAGTTATATGTTTGTCTTAAATGTCTTCTAAACCCTAAAGGTGAAATCACTAGAAGTTAAATGAGTTTCTCGCCTTCTATAGTTCACCAGATTGTTTGTCTTAAATTCTTATTTGCTTGAGTTTAATCAAGGAGTTATTGGTGTGCCATGTCTTATGATTACTTCTTTATGCTAAATAGTGTTGAAGGCCCTTCTTATTAAAGTATTTGACAAAGGATTCTTAATTTCCATTTTCCCTACTTTGTTCACAAACTTGATGTTCATTTCATCTCACACAAACCTTGAAAATCCATTTGACCATGCTAGATTTTCCCTATGATTCTCCCTGATTCATTATTGAACTTTCCAAGACTTTTATTGACTCCATAGCTGAATGAATTGAATATTTCCTCACTCCATTTATTCTACTTGATAATCTACCCAACCAAAACAAAAAAAAACCCTAAAGTTAACAACTAGCCTAAAATCAAACCCTAAAAGCAAACAAGTTCACATCCTTTGCACAAAATAGAGAGAGCCCTCTCTGAGTCTAGGAAGGCTAGGTCCTAGGACTCCAAAGACTGTTCTGATGTTACCCTGTGCATTTGGTCTTACCAATTTTCCAAAGCATGGGAACCTAACATAATGACGATCACGGTGGGACCTTATGAGTTAGTGACAATATAAGTACTCCTTAGGACTTCAGAAACCCTTATCTAATCATAGAAAAATAAACTGTTAGCCAATAGTAGAATCCAATTATCTCACTATTCTAGAAAAATTATGACTCAACTGGAGGACACTCATAGAAACCTTAGGGCTACATAAAGGAACTCAGAAAACCCCAAACAAATTCCTTAGATTGGTTTTTTGTCAATTATTGGTGGTGGACCATAAATACATATATTTAAAATAGAAAAAAACATCCACCTGGCGACTCCACTAGCCTCCAGTAAGCCTTCTAACTTTACTATTCTTCATAGACTTCCCTAGGATTGTGTCAAATCAGACCTGATAAGTTTAGAGGCATAGTCACACACTGTGTGAGTTTAGCAAATACTAAGAGAGGTCAGCCTTCTGAAAATAGTCATAAAATTTTAGCCTCTTTATACTTTGAGTTCAAAATCTGGCTTCACAAAGGTTTAGTACCAGATCTCATCCGGACCCAAATCCCCCTACCATAGTTGATGACCTAGAAAATATTTTGTGGCAAACTTCTAAAACTAAAGACTTAACTACTGTTAGGACCATTCATAGAGCAATTTATGTCCCTGAACATCTCACAGCTTTGCAAGATCCCCAGTTTGACTTGGACCATACAAGAAACCTTTTTCGAACCAAGTCACAAAGTGGGATTGACCAAACCAACTTTGATCCCATAGATTTGCAGCAGAGTTTTGATAGAGGAGCCTCTCCTTTCACTCCTCCTGACTTACATCTTCTCCATCACTTTGGATCTTTTTATCCCAAGTTTTCTCAAAATCAGTTTGCTGGTCCTAGTACCTCTACCACCCCCATCCACACATCCACTATTGAAACCATTCCACTTCATCCTCCACCTCCTCTCACAAACCCTCCCCTTGTAAACCCTCCTTGGATCCCATTCCCTCCCATCATGGCAGCATGGTATGCCCCCCTGGCACTGCCACAACCTTTGTTACCTTTTCCAAATGACTACCAATCCAAAATCCCTCACTTTACCAGAGCTGAATCCACCACTGCCCAATAGCATGTAGATAAGATAAATGATGCCTTTGATTACATGAAATTAGAAGAGGAAACCATAAAAATGATGATGTTTCACAAATATTAGGAGGAGAAGCCAAGAAATGGTTCAAAATATTTACTCCTAACAGCATACATGATCTCCCCTCTCTTTACCAGACATTTATAAACAAGTGGTAAATAAAAAAAAACCCTCTCCAAATCCTCTCAGAATATAAAAACCTTAAGAGAAATGTCGGGGAAAGTGTCCAAGACTATTGCCCTAGGTTCAATAGTGTTTACAATTCCCTACCACCAAACATGAAACCCCCACAAGGCTTAGCTTTAGAAAAATTTCTAGAAGGTTTTGACCCAAACATGGCTTATCAATTAAGAGAGAGAGGTCCCCTAACTTTAGAAGACATGCAAAGGGGAACTATGAGTGTAGAGGCCAACTTGATTGAAAAAAGGGCTAAGATGAGATCAAAAAAGAGAGTCACCTACAAAGATGAAACTATGGCCTCAACCTCCTCATCTAATGCCAAAATTTACAATTTAGTGAGGGTAATGGAAATAATGATGGAAAGGATAAACTTGAGTGAAAGAAAACCTCCTAGGGAAAACCAAGCAAATCCCAAAAACAAAAATAGGAATCCAAACCTCAAAAGAGAACCTCACAAAAATAGACAAAGAGAAAATGATCAACAAATTAGGCCCCCTTTCCAAGACAATTGTGTAGATGAAGAGGGAAGAGAGTGTAAAGAATCTAAAGAAAACCATGTAAACTTGATAGGTTCTGATAATGAGGGTGATGTTTTTCTCACTGAAGAAGAACAAGTTTTTTTTCCTCAGATCAAACTAAAACAAACTGAGGATTCTGAAGACTACCAATTGGGATTTGAAAATTCCATAATGGAGGTTCATAGGCAATATGACCTTAGGAGAAAAAAGAACCAAGAAACCTCCAAGAAGAACAAAGTATATAATGTTGTTAGGAAGGCCCCTGAAAATACTCCCAAGAGGATAGCAGACAGTACCAACACCATGGCTAAGAAGACTGATCCAAATAGAGACAAAAATAGCCAGCCAAGTGGTGAAACAAGCTGCCCTAATGCATCTACTAGTGGCCCTGAGAAAACTCTTTTTCCCAAAGTCCCAAATCAGAATCAACAAACTAAACTTGTAGAAAAAATTATGGCTGATAAAACTTATGTAAATATGCCCAAAACACAAGTACCTTTCAGTTTTGAGGTAGAAATTGCTAAAATCAAGATAAACACACCTCTCACTAAATTGATAACCCAAGATATGTACAGGTCCCAAGTTCTGAAGTTTTTGAACATGGGAAATGATACCGATACTCTAAATTTGATAGATGACAAACCAGAGCTGTTTTTTGGACATGAAGTAGAGGGAAAATACCAAGAAGGAGCTATTCCCCCTTCTATGTTAGCTTAAACATACATGAAAAAATATTACATAATACCATGCCAGACTCTGGTGCCTCTCACAACCTCAAGCCAAAGGTAGTGATGGAAAGATTAGGCGTAGAAATAACCAAACCTTACAAAGACCTGTATTCTTTTGATTCAAGCAGAGTCAAGTGTTTGGGTCTAATCAAGGATCTATGTATCAATCTAGCACAAATCCATGCTAAGGGCCTGGTCATGGAAATAGTAGTGGCTGAAATTCCCCCCAAGTATGGCATGCTTTTATCTAGATCCTGGGGAGCGAAGCTTCAGGGGAACCTCAAACTTGATATGTCATATGCTACCATCCCTTTTTTTAACCAAACAAGGAGATTGTACCGGTAATCACACATGAAGTTTATGGTTAGCAACCAAGAAAGGCCAAACAACACACCTCTTTATTCCATCCATTCGGATCTTGAATCATTCATTTTATATAATGAAGAAGACATTGATGAAAATTTAAATGAATTTGAGATAGATCCAAACATGCCTCAACAGTCATACCAGGCACTGCATGAAGAACTCAACAGCCAAAACTCTAGCAACCCGGAACAACAATATAATCGCAGAGCTTATCTCAATTTTATACAATCTGAAAATAAAATTCCAATGCCAAAACCAAGCTTAGAGTCTGAACAAGCTTTCTAAAATAAAGAACAAACATCAAAAACAGAACCATTCCCTTCTGCCAATGTAAAAACGCTGGAATAATTTCATATAGCAGAACTTTCTAGGAACATGGATCAAAAGAACCTTAAGGTCTTGCAATACAAAGACAACTCATCACCAAAAGGTTTTGTCACTTCAGAAGAGTTGTTGAATTCCAAAAATGTTGTTAAGGAGGCTAAATTAGTATCTACCGAGACTGATATAGAGGAATAGAATGTAGGCAGCCTAGAAAAATCCAAAATTATTAAGTTATCCAAAAATTTGCCACCTCATAAAACATAAATACATAAGACCGTGCAAAGAGTTTCAAGATACTTTTGTATATGGGGATGAAATCTTAAGCCTTGTTACACAAATATTATTCAAAGAAGGTTTGCTTTCAAGAGAGACAAGGAACATTTTGAGCAAATTGTGTCAGTAAGGAAGAAAGAAAAGGGAAACAGGCTATGTTTAGACTTTAGGTACCTAGACAAAACCTCCTTGAAGGAAAAATACCCTTTTCCTAAGATAAATCATGCACTACAAAGGGTAAAAGGTTATAACAAGATGTCATTGCTTGGTAGTGTTTCAGATTACAATCAGGTGATAATACTTCCAACTGATCAACATAAAGCCACTTTCAAAGCACCTTGGGGCACCTACAGGTATGACCAAATGCCTTCTGGGTTAGGGAGTGTGGAAGCTACTTTCCAAAAGGCCATGGCTCCTAATTTGAGTTACTTTACTATGATATACATTGATGACATTATTGTTTGTTTTAAAACTAATGAATAATATCTTTTTCACCTCAGAAGGATATTTAATAGAAGCAAAGTTTGGAAGCAAGAATCAAGGAGAAAATACAAAGGAGAACATGGCTAGTTTGAAAATTTGTGGAAAAAACCTTACAGTATGCATTCAGATAGAGGTAACCATGTTTTCTATTTACAAGAGCTGGATGGAGAAGAATTATTTGGAGATCTTGTCAATGGCAGGATGCTCAAGCACTATCTTTGTCAAGATTCCTAGTTTCAAGCTTTCATTCATTGTACATAACATTGCATGATGAGAGAAACAAAGAAAGAAGGAAAAAGAGGGCATGAAAAGAAGAGGTACAACCCCATAACCAAAAAAAGAGTACTGTTGAAAGTGTGCAAGTCTAAATGCCACTACTTGTTAATAAAAAGAGTCTTGTTCAGTCATCTAGCCTAATCATGGTTGAACATGTTTTAAATTTATACGGATAGGTTAGTGAAAGAAGGCTTTTCAAATCATTTAAGCTTGAATTTTCAGTAGGAATAGGTTAGAAAGAAAATATGTTGGTTCTCAATGCTCAAATTTGAACCAAAGAGAAATATAGGGATGACTAACAAATGATGAATCATATCCCTCGTACTTTCTAGTTTTGTTTGTACAAAAATAATGTCTTTGTGGAGCTTGTCCCAATGCCACAGCCCATGGTAAATCAAATAGTTTAATCCTGGTTTAAATCATGTTTTCAATTTCATGTCAGTATATTAGAGAATGAATTCTGTTAAACAGCTTAATCTTGACAGATGAATAGTCTAGGTAGAGAATAAAATAGTTCACTAGCATAATCTGAACTCTTGGAAGTGATAAGGGTACAAGTAGATAGATTTTTTTTGCTTTCAAAATAAAAATAATGTCAAGGGTTTGCCAGTCCAAGTGCACCCAAAAGAAGAAAAAATGATAGGCAATGGTATGATGGTTAGGTAGAGATGAGGTTGAAGAAATCATGTCTTTCAGATTCTTGAGATCGCAGCTTAAAAGAGAAACATTAGCAAATGAAAGAAGAAAAATCTGCCCAATGGATGAGGCACTGGTCTTCATAAACTCAAAAATTTGATATCTAAAGTTCTGGACACCTCCTGAACAAGAGATGCCCTCCCTAAGTGGAGCCACTATTAGTCATTAGTAATTTTTTCTATATGTAGATGACTAAATACTTGTCGTAGATTTCTAAAAACAAGATTTATGAATATTGTGAGTTTTAGGAATCTCACTGCCTTCATTATCCTTTAAACAAAATTTTCACTATTTTACTACTTTGCCATTCCCTGGTTAGACCACCATTCCTGAAAGACCCCTTGTGGGCTCATGCCATTCATATTTATCCTATTTTCCCAACCATAACCTCAACACTCTGTTTTTCCTTTGCCTCACCCCTCCATTTGCTATCTTGGATTACCAATCAGCCTACTCTTCCCTGTGTTCACCAAATGACTCAAGAAATGATGATCTTAAATCTATCTCTATAGGCTCTTTAGATAAATCAAGTATATTGGATTTTGGATCTTCAATACATCAATTTGTCATTTACTCTTTTTTTCACATGTGAAGACCCCAAACCAAGTTTTTAGTCAAAGAAAAAGTCAAAGGATCCTCCCACTAGGTCATTAGGGTTTCATAGGTTGTAGGGTTATCCTTGGTGTTCTAAAGAGTTGTTTTTCATGTGCTAAAAGCTGAATCAATTGTGAAAAAATATCAACACCTGTTTGTCCAAGATAGATCAGAAAAGTCTCCAAGGAAGGCCTCCTTATCAAGTTCAAATTATGCAAAGGACAACTGTTCTTTTTTGACATTTCTGTAGGAGTGTCAAGGCGACTATCAACAGGAAAATTGGTAAGGTAAGAGGCCTACTCCTCATTAGATATATACACAAGAAAATGGAAGAGGAAGCAACCTATGTTCAAGAAAAATTAGGGTTCCTAAGATTGATTGGGCCAGCAGCGTGCCCAACAAGGATATAATACAATAGAACACATGGAGGAGGCACACCATAGAACCAAACATGGAACAAGATTTTTAGAAATCATAGATAAAAAAGGGAAAAGGGTGAGGTGAACTAAACATAAATGAATGAACTTGAAAGGGCTATAGCGAACTTAGAAGACAACACTAATGATTCTTCTCAAACAGCCCAGAAACCTAGGGTTTTGGAATTATAGTCAAGGGAGATGAAATGAAGATGATGGCCCTCCATGATGACAACAGAAAGAAATTTTGAAGAGACTGTTGTAGGTGACTTCTAGGTTTTTCCAAGGTAAAGTATCTCACTACCTCAACAGAAAGAAAATGAAAAGAGTATCAGTGAAAAAAAGTTCAAGCTCCCATTTTTAGTCATTTACACTTAATGATCAAAGGAATAAAAACATAGGGTCAAGCTCCAAGATTGAAGACCAAGCTGATTATGAGGTTGCTACTATATGACTAAATATGTCAAAAAACCAAGAACATCAGAAAGGGCTAAATTAGTATGTCATGGAACCTACATCAAATCAGAAGTAGCCAAAGAGGAGATATGGAAAACATGATTATATTCATTGTAAAAGGTAAGTTTATCATGCCCAAAGATCATTGAAAAAGGGAAAAAACCATGTTCTTAAGTCACCTACACTCATAAAAGTCAAAAGGATTAAAACATGATTACAACTTCACCAATGCAAGAAAAGAAAGGTTTTGACAGCAAAATGAGTCAGGACGACCCTCAGACTAAAGAAGGACCATTTCATTTCTCTAGCAAGTTTCCACCAAGATAAAAAGAGCCACTTAACAATTTTCAAGTCTCCTGCACAAAAAAAAATGTCAAGGGATTATCAGTGAGATGGAAAAGCTCAAAAAACATTAGAAAAGCGGGTTCTTTGATTTAAATTTATTTTCCTAAAGATATAAAGGAAATTTTTCTCTCCTCCCATCTCACTTTGCATTTACAAAAATAGTTAGAGCATTCAAGAGAAATTTGGGGATTTTCAGTGAAAATTCAGGTAAGATTTCATGGCGCTACGTGTTCATGCAAGTGCTACGCTTACATCACCCGCCGCTACGCATTGGGGATATTTCACAGTGTAATTTTACATTGCGCTGTGTGTACAAGGGAACACACTACGCGTACAGGTAGGCGCTACCCATTCGCACAGAACTACCCGGCAGAGATAGTGAATGTGCCCGATGCTATGCTTAGGGATCCCGACAGGCCCAAAGGATGTTCATTATTGCACTCAGAGAGCCCGGTGGGCCCAAAACGTGCCCGGCGTTGCGCTCAGGAAGCCCGATAGGCTTACACGTGTGCAGGCACTACGCCCAGGAGGCCTGACACCTAACAGCGTTTTCAGGTGCTGCGCCTAGGGAAAAATCGACCCGACATTGCATTTAGGTGCTACACTTAGGGCAGACACCCTCCTCCACTTGCAAATTTCCTAAATAACCACAAAAGAGAACCTCAAAGCTGCATCTAAGGACCTGCAAAGAAGATAAAAGTTGGTAGGTGCATGTTATTCCCTCTCCTGTAGTGAAATTCATGATTTTATGCTTAAGGGAATTGACTAAACCCTAGTGATGAGAAGCCCTAAGTCTTCATGACAAACACTCTCTTTTTACCTCCAAGCAAGAAATTATCAGTAAAAAAAAGGTGTCAATTAGGGTAATTACAGTGAGTGCAAGTTAACCCTTCATCAAATCTCAAAGGGGAATAAATAATAAACCCACACCTCCATCTCACTCACTTACAAGAACTACCTTTCATCATCATTTCATTTCACTCCTCCTACCAAGTTTCACAAGTAGGCCTGGGGTTGTTTAGAGGCAACAATAATCACCATGTCAGGAGAAGAAGGGAGTGTTAGCAGTGAAGGAGGCCAAGTGCCTATGAGGAAAAATCACAAGGGTGGGAAGGTTAATAGGTTTGAACCCCAAGGCACTGTGGAGCTTACTACCTCTCCAATGATTCTCACATGCTTTCAAAATGTAGGGTGTTTCCAGTTTTGTGAAAACGTCCAACTAGTACAAAATCACCCAGAGCTCACAAGGTTATTCACTCTTAACCTACATAAAAAAAAATCAAGATTTTCAGGGGTGACCTTTGAACTCTCATCAGATGCCATTTATAGTGCTACATGTATACCTGATGTTGGTGAAAAATGGTTCGAAAGTTAAAGTTGGACATAATCTGCTATGAGCCATTTCTCAAGCCTAGGTACAAAGAAGGCTGCAAAAATACTTTCCCTTTCTCACACTTGCTAGAGAGGTATGCACCCTTAATGAGGGTCATCATGAAATATTTTACATGTTATGGGAGATACTCTAGGCTCTACTCCTACAAAATCATATTACTCATGCATTTTACTAGGGTTAAAATGCTTCATTTACCCTACTACTTGTATAGGAGTATCGACAAGATGTCTTCTGTTGTCCGAAGGAGTTATTCCCAGCAAATGTAGAGTTTGTTTCACCACTCCCTAATCAAGATGGTGTTGCTGCATCAGTTGGAGCAAAAAGGCATACCTTGGCAGTGTTCATTTCTCATGAATCACAAGCCCACATCCCCATCATTAGCCAAATTTACCCTCACCATATCATCCTCCTCCCTCTTCTCCTCCATCACCTCTTACTGGTCGTGCCTCATCATCTACACAAGCATCCTCTCCTCAAGAAAACCTCCCTTCCTCATCTTCTCCTAATGCATCAGATCAAGAAGGAAGTGGTAGTGAACAAGCAAGTGACCGTGAGGGTGAGGGTGAAAATGAATCAGACCAAAATGAAGATGAGGGTGATGATGAGTCGATACAACAAGAAATAAAAGGCATGGAGGTGGATAATGATGAATATGAGGCAAGTGACAAGGAAATAGAGGATGATCCTAAGGACAACAGTGAGACTAAGAGCCCTAATGACAGTCAAAATAGTGAGTCTCATAGTCATGACAGAGATGAGGGAAAAGATGAAGAGAGCAGCCAAAATGAAGATGATAATAGTGAAAAAAATGAAGAGGCTAAATGCAACAGTGAAACCAATGAAGCAAACATCAATGAAGAAAAAGACAGTCATGACATTCATGACAAGTGTCATGACAGTCATTAAAACAGTGAAGAAAATGAAGATCACAACAAGGATGAGGCAAGCAGCTACCATGAGGAACAAAATGAAAGTGCAGAAATTAGTGAAGAGGCCAAAAGTGAGGCTGATGTTGAAGGTATGGAGGTAAGCAAAAGTTCAGGTGATGAAGAGGAAAACATGGAAACAAATGATGGAAGCCATGATGAAAACAACAAAATGAGCAGAGTTGAGCCTTTTCATTGGTATACCAAAGAGGGGAAAGGCATGTGTTTGCTGCCTCAAAAAGGCAAGGGGCCATGCCTTCCTCTTCTACCAAGAAGCTAGATAAAAGACAACAAAAGATTAAGAAAGGTAAGAAAGGTAAGCATGAGCTTGAACAAGGATTTGATATCATTGACCTTGACAGACAAAATGAAGATAAGGAAAAGGTCACTAGCACTTTGCTCTAAAGCAAGGATGCAGAGATCAGAGATCTAGAGAGATGCCTTGGAATGGAAATGTATAAAATTTACCATTATAAAGATGAAAAAATGTAGCTGAAGAAAGAAAAGAGGGACCTTGACCTACAAAATAAGATGACCAAGCACTATGCATTGCAAAATCAAATTGTAAGGGCCAATCTCAAAGGAGCCCCTGCAGAAATAAAATCACTAAAAGAGGAAAAATACCAATAAAACCATGGAATATTGGTTCAATATTCTCTAGAGGATTCCCAAACACCATAAGGGAGACATCCACCAATTTTGGGAATTTTTTGACAAATTTTGGTTTTTTGCAAATTTTGAGGCCTCTAAGCGCAACACCCTTGGCTCTACGCTTTCAACTTAGGCATCCTCAGGAGGAAATATTTGCATTTTTGGAATCCTCAACTCAATTACAATATGCTCACCAAAATTCAGAGCTTTTGGATCATTTTTGACCCCTCAAAAGGCCAAAAAACACCTCATTTTTCACCTTTCTACCTCATTTTCAGGCCTGGCGCTATGCCTAGAGCAGTTTTGGGAAATTTTCCTTTTGGATAGGTTAATGGAGATCAATAAGAAAATAAAGGGTAGATTTGGAAAGTAGACTTAGCAGGATTTCCAACGGGCCATCACATAGCCAATTCCGACATTGGGAAGGTCATCAAAAATTGGTTGCAAGTGGACCCAGTTTCTCCCGTGCATGGCACTACGCTTTCAGACCCCACTGTGTGTTTTTGGCCAAAAGGTCAACAAAAGGAACTCATTAATGGAAAAATTATATTTTAGTGTTTTTTTATGCAAATCACTCCAAAGTTAGGTGCTAGGAGTTATTTTTTCATTTATTTCGTGAGATATTTTGTGCCTTGGGCCTTGCATGGTCTCTTAGGAATAAATGACATTTATGGATGATTTTGACATTTTCAAACCCTAGTTAGGGTTTTTTCCCTACTTTGCTAGATAAATAGAGCATGAGGGCTTTATTGTAAAAGGTTGGCACTTGATGACTCTTGAGAGCAATATATGGTTTTTTGGATATTGAAGAAGAAATTGATGTTGTGCAGTTTGTGAATGGCTTGTTTTGACTGATGATCGAGAAGGCTTTCTTGCAGGATCCCTGAGGTTGGTTAGTGGTGATGTGCTTCTATTCATTTCTTTTTTCCTTATGTATCATGTGTTTCACCCTTCTATATTTCAGTAGGACAAAGGTTTTAGATTAAGAAACGTTTCTCAAAGGCACCTTAGCTCTGTTTGTTCTTCACTGCCTCTCTTTTTTCCTCTACTAGGTCAATTTAGAGAATTCTTAGTTGCTCTCTAGACCCACCCAATCTTTTTTATCTCATAAATGGTTCAATATAGTAGGTATCAAAGATGTTTTATGGTTAGTCCTGCTTGTTTGATGTCACTAAAACATTGTTCTTGAGATCTTTCTCTGAAGTACCACTAATTAGGTTTGCCAAAGAGGCTATGTTTCGATCATACCCTTTTTCCATGCTTGAATAGTTGTTTTGGAGATATTTATGTCCATTATCAATGATGTCTAGGAGTTCCCTCTTCTTTGATTAAATTCATATGTTTGTCTTAAATTTTTTCTAAACCCTGAAGGTGAAATTACTGGAAGTTAAATGAGTTTCTCACCTTCTATAGTTCACCGGATTGTTTGTCTTAAATGCTTATTTGCTTGATTTTAATCAAAGAGCTATTGGTGTGCCCTGTCTTATAATTAATTATTTATGCTAAATAGTGTTGAAGGCCCTTCTTGTTAAAGTATTTGATAGAGGATTCTTAATTTCCCTTTGCCCTACTTTGTTCAAAAACTTGATGTTCATTTCATCTCACACAAACCTTGAAAATCCATTTGACCATGCTAGGTTTTCCCTGTGATGCTCCCTGATTCATTGTTGAAATTTCCAAGACTTTATTGACTCCATAGCCCAATGAATTGAATATTTCCTCACTCCATCTATTCTACTTGATCATGTACCCAACCAAAACAAACAAACACACCCTAAACTTAACAACTAGCCTAAAATCAAACCCTAAAAGCAAACAAGTTCACATCCTTTGCACAAAATAGAGAGAGCCCTCTCTGATTCCAGGAAGGCTAGGTCTTACCAATCTACCAAATCATGGGACACTAACATGTCAGTTTTTCAACTTTTCGTAGCGTTTTATACAACAAAATAATAGTTTTCGCTACAAAACCACCTAATAGTTTCATAGAGAAATTGTCAGAGGATAAGCTAGATACACTACGAAAACCTGTTTTCTTACCTATCTTGTCAAATTTGATATGAAATGTCATTCCATGATTGGAGGAGTTAGGGTGGAGGTCATTCGAGTTTGTTATGGTTAATTCAAAGGTACAAATCCGTGTCTAAGGTCATCATTACCATTTTAGGCATGCATGTGTCATGATAAATGCATGAGCTTCCATTTAAACCATAAAAGCTTACCCCAATTAGCCTTTTTTGTCATACTCCACTTTATCTTTGGATGTAATTATATTTCTAGAGAGTTGCTTCATCGAGTCAAGCAGGTTGCTGGCAGATTTAAACTTTGTAGGTGTCTTCAAGCAATCGAGGCTGAGAAGATATAAAGCACCCATGGTTGTAAGGAAGAAAAAAAACAAAGGTGGTCATTGCCATAGGTATGAGACCATGGACATGAATTTTCTCAATGAAGACCCAACTTCCATGAAGGTTTTCAGAAGAACAAGTTGCTTGCAATTATGTCAAAGTTTGCAGGGTTGTCATCTACAGGTTTCCAAGGATTTTGCTAACAATTTCACAAGAAAAACTTCAAAAGTGGGAATGTTGAACCTTACAGTGACACCAGACAACATTTCATCAGCAACAAGAATCCTTAGAGGAGGGGAACAGTGGTTTAAAAGCATCAAATTCATAATGCAATATTGCAAAGAGTTCATCAAACCAGAACACAGTGAAATTGATTTGACAAATGCTATCCCTAGGGGTTTCATGAAGGAGAATTATTCAAAGCTGTTGATGATCATCCAGAATTATTTTACCTGTGAAGGACAGTTTCATATCGTCTACTCCTATCACCTCATACTTCTACTGCATTTTGTGGGTAAGAGTCTTGACTTGCCTTTTTATTTATACAAAAGTCTAGGGAAAATGTCAGATAAGTTTCAAATCAAAAAATAAGGCAATGAAACTTCTCTTTTTCATCATGGTTTGATTAAGCTATTGGTGTTAGAGGAATTGAATAGACTAGAGATAGATTGGACTTCCTTTCTATTCATGAGTGATTATGAAATTGATTTTGTCACTCCTAAGAGAGCCTCCAAACCTAGAAACATTTCATCGCCAACTGTGGTAGAGGAAGTTGAATAATGGAATAGATCATCTCCTCCAGAACCAGTGAGCATGGAGGAAAATACTTAATAGAATATTGACACACCTAAAACAACACCTGCAAAACATAAGAAAATAGTCAGCAAAAAAAGCAGCAAGAGAGTTACTAGGAGCCAAAAAGTGGCTACAAGAAACTTAGAGGACATCTTTCATACAATTTAAATTGAAGAAACTCCCATTGTCCAAGCTAAAGACATTGAAGATGGAGGAAGAAAGTTGAAGAAAGGTAAGACTACTAAAAAATTAGAGTTTGCAAGTGATGATGTTGGTTTCATTTTTCAACCTAGGAAACCAATGACCAGACATGCAAGAAAGGTCATGGAAAGCGACAAAGTGATTGGGAAGGTTAGTGAAACTGCTCAGCCACCAAGCATCATAGATTTGTCTTCACTTGAAAAAGAAGAGCTAGTTATCAAACAAAGAAAGGGTAAAGAAAAAATTAGTGAAAAATCATAAATTGAAACCCTTAAAGAGAAGTTGAAGGTGGTAGGTGAGGATATATCAGTGTTGAAGCAAGAGGAAAAGAAACACAAAGTTGACAAATTTCAATTTGAGCAAATGAGAAAAATCTGGGAAGATCAAGTCACCAATGTTTCAAAGACCTTGGACAATATAGAAAATTTGATAAAGTGGACTCAGCCACTAAGAGGAGAGGTCAAACACATCAAAAAGATAAATTTTACTTGCAATCCAAGCACAGGGCATTAAAGGACAAATTTCAAGACCTTCAGAAGCAATTGGATCTGATTCATGAGGGGTTTGAAAAGAAAGGATTGAAAATGATAGTGGTAGAGGAGCCCATTAGTCAACTGATTGTGAATGAGGAGGAAATACCACAAGATTAATAAGGTAAGATGGAAAATTTTTTAGGAGGTTCATAACATGTAGAGAACCCAAATTTTTCAGTTGGAGGACAATTTTTGAAGATAATCTTGAAAGGAGCAATTTATGGTTTTTTTTCACATTTTCGTAGCGTACCTTAGGCTTGAAGCCAGAAATACGCTACAAAAAAACCTGCAGGTGCTTTTTTGCTTTTAAACTCATTTTTGGCATGTTTTAAGGAGAGATATTGATGGTTTCAAGGTGTCATGACATGATTAAGGTGTTGGAACAACAAATAAGTCAAGAATATTATCGAAAAGCCATTTTTCTGACGCTAATAAAACTCACTATGAAACTGCCCTGTTTTCGTAGCGAGAAATTGTTGAACGATTTTGAGCATCTTAAAAGAATTTCTTGCCAACTGGAGACCTCCAACATGTCAGTGGACCTTATTAGCAAATATTTGTGACTCAAAGGGAGTTCCATGTAGCCAAGTCATTAGTCAAAACATCGTTGAAGATGAAGGTCATCCATTCCTAAAAAGCAAGGTTATGTTCCATAGATCTAGGGGTGCTTTAATTATGTAAAGTGGTGGTGAACTTGGTCATGTGTCCTTTGAGCATGTGACATTCATTATGTAACCATCATGTAACTATTTCACAGATAGGATAAAGGAATGTAATAAATAGGAGATAGAGTCCTATTAAGAGTTTTTTGCTTTAAAGGTAGTTGCCAATTTTCTATTTTAAGTTATTAATTTTAGTTATGAAAGGTGTCATAGTAGAATTTAAGGATCTAGCCACCAGGAAGATCATTCATATTGTAAATAATGTCTATTTATATACAAAACATCGAAGAAGCAAGGAGTTGCAGAATACTTGCACCAAATTGTTGCTTGTATGTTTTTTACCATTATCAGTAATACAAAGTGACATTCTACTTACAGACCTGAGATTATCATGAGGTTTTTGATGTCTTATTGATCTATATTTTATGTTTAATCACTGGTAGTAGATTTCATCTCTAATTACTTATAATTCATAATATTATGCTCTGAATTCCTTTAGTGGTGAAATGACTATGTTTTCCTATGTTGTGTGTGAATTATCTCTGTTAAAAACCTCTATTTGCCTCAGTTTCCATGTGAAGAACCACTGTCACTACAACTAGTGATTGTTGACTCCATAAGCCCAATGGTAACAAGCCTGCATTTTTCAACCTGCAATCATACAAAACAAGTTACAATTCCATAGAGTTAGCCATCTAGTACTATCTTTATTCAAAATCGTAAACCCCCTTTGAGAGAGCCCTCTCAAACTAAAGAGGAAATTCTTCAATTAGAAGTGGTTTGAAAGAGTTACATTGAGTTGATTGATGAGTAGCCAATCAAGATCAATTTAGTGATAACAAAGAGGAAGAGATGGAAAATTGTAATTTGGGAACTCAACAAGAGCCCAAAATGGTGAAATTATTCAAATGTGTTCCCAAAAATTATAAAGAAAGATATATTGATCTCTTTAAAAAGTATAGGGATGTGTTTTCTTGGTCATATGAAGACTTGAAAACGTACAATAAAATCATAATACAACATAAGATCCAATTGAAAGAAGGAATCAAACCACACAGACCAAAGCTCAAATAGATTAATCCCTTACTGTTAGCTCCAATTGAAAAGAAAGTGAAAAAATTGTTGTAAGAAAAAATATAGTCCCTCTCAGATATTCAGATTCGGTTTCTAATCTGGTTCCTGTGAGGAAGAAAAATGGAGAGATAATAGTGTGTGTGGACTTTAGGAATTTGAACAGAGCATCTCTAAATGATAATTATCCTTTACCTAAAACGGATTATGTCTTACAAAAGGTGACAAGAGCTTACAGGATATCTATGGTTGATGGGTTCTCTAGATATAATCAAGTGGCAGTGGATCGGGAAGATTAGAAAAAGACATCTTTCACGACCCCCTAGGGCACCTTCATGTATGCAAGGATTCCATTTTTTCTTATGAATGCAAGTGCAACTTTTCAGAGGGTCATGGACATAGCATTTCTTGGAGACAAGTATGTGGTTATATATTTGGATGATGTAACTGTTTTTCCAGGATCAAATGATGAACACCTAGAACATCTACAAAGAACTTTCGAAAAGTGCAGGAAGTATGGTCTATCACTAAATCCCAAAAAATCTTTGTTTTCCTTGGAGGAAGGTAAATTCTTGGGTCGCAAAGTTTAAAAACAAGGGGTAAATATTGATCAAGCAAGGGTGGAGGCAATTCAGACCATTCCTTTACCCAGAAGAAAGAAACATATTAAGATATTTTTGGGAAAATTAAAGATATTTTTGGGAAAATTAAACTTTTTGAGAAGATTTGTACCAAATTATGCTAAGATTGTGAGAAATATAACTGACATGTTGAAGAAAAATGCAAAAGTGAGGTGGGATAAAGAAGCAAGAGAAGAATTTTCCAGAATAAAATAAGCACTCCAATAAGCTCTTGTTTTAATAAGTCCTAATTATCAAAAGGTATTTCAAATATTTTCATTTTCTTCCCCCACTACTATTGCTGCTATGTTATTGCAAAAAAAGTGGATAGTAAGGAACAAACAGTGGCATTATTCAGAAAAGTTCTCAAATATTCTAATCTCAAATATAACATTTTGGAGAAACAAGTGTATGCGTTGGTCAAAGCACTCAAAGCCTTCAGCAATTATGTGCTACAATCCCAAATAACCGCTTATGTACCTAATTATGCTATCAAGAACGTGTTGGTTCAAAGATGAGTATGACTTGGACATTAAACCCACCAAGTTAATCAAAGGACAAAGTTTAGAAAAGTTGCTAACAGAAACAATTTTTCAAGCATTGGGAATTAACCTGTTGGCACCAGTGGATGGAGCTGACAACGAAGAAGGTCAGAATAAGCCCAAAACAAGTATTAAATACAATTTTTTGTGTTTATATTGGTACAAAGATGTTGTTCATTACTCGCGTTTATTTTCTTTCACACCTTCACTGAATAGAACCAAATATAGAGCTCTCAAGCTTAAATCTCAACCATATGTCATAGTTTAAGTAAAGTTGTATTCAAAAGATCCTGCTGGTATTTCGATGTTGTGTTTAACTGAAGGTGAATCCATTGAGGTTATCAAGGAATATCATGAAATTCTATATGGACGACAATACAGTTGAAACTTCACAACCCATAAAATCCTCAAGTCAGGTTTCTATTGGTCCACCCTGTTTGTAGATGTATATAGATTAGTCAAAATTTGTCTGAAATGTTAGTTGTTTGCTGAGAAGAAAAGACTTTCTCTATTACCTCTTATCCCTGTATTCATAGAAGAGCCCTTTAGGCAGTGGGGACTGGATTTTATTGGAGAGATAAATCCACCATCAAGTGGGTAGTTTAAATGGATTCTAACTTCCACTGATTACTTCAAAAAGTGGGTTGAAGAAATCCCCACCAAGAAAGCAAATGACCAAGTGGTGATGAAGTTCCTGGAAGAGAAAATCTTTCGTAGGTTTGGTTGTCCAGTCAAGATTGTAACTGATAATGCTCAGATATTTAATTCTACTCGATTCATTAATTTCTTCCAAACATATAATGTAATCTATTCACATTCCACAACATATCATCCATAAGGGAATGGGTTAGAAAAATATTCAAAAAAGACCCTAGTTAGGATTTTGAAGAAGAAAATCACTAAAAATCAGAAGGAATTGGATTCAAAGTTGAATTTTTCTCTTTGGGCAGTCTGAGTAACCACCAGGAGGTCTACTGGCAAGTCACCCTATGAATCAGTTTATGGAACTCATGCACTATTTCCTACTCAGTTGGCCAAACTAGTGATTTATTTCCTTCAAGAAGCTCAGGAAGAACGTAATTCTCTAATGAGAATATTGAACAAAGTGATTGAATCAAGGGAAAATAGAAACAAAGTTAGATATAACTTGATTTCTTATTAGGAAAATATGAAGCCCATATTTGACAGAAAAGAAAAATAAATCCTCTTCCAAGAAGGAGATTTAGTAATAAAATGGGACACCAGAAGGGGGGATAAAGGAAAGCATAGTAAGTTCGACCCTCTTTGGTATGGTACATATAGAATTTATGAAGCCAGATCAAACAATACTTTCATCCTAGAAGGTTTAGATGGAGAATATCTGCAGCTGCCTATGAATGGGTAGTATTTGAAGCATTATTTTGAGCATTAAAAATAAGAATTCCACCATTTTAAATACCAGATTGGTCATTGTTCATAGCTCACCAAGCAATATTTCACTCCATGCCCAATGGATAAGGCACTAATCTGTGGTTCTTAGTGCTTTCATGGAAAAAAACACTGTCGCTAAGTGGAGCTAGATGTTGTGGCTCATTTGCATTTACTTTTGAAATATTTCTCAAAACAACAAAAACAACACATATGTTAAAAAATGTAAAAATTTTGTATACCAAAAAATAAATTTTGATTTATATGTTGGTGTATTTAGATTATGTGTGGAGATGTGAAGGTGGGTTGAGTCGGGCTGATTCGTGTGCAGAATATTTCAGGAGAATAATTCAAGAGTTGGCCCCGATTGATGCATTCAGAAAATTGCACAAAGGTTAGGGTCGAGTTGTGCAAATATACATGCAAAACAATGTTCAAAGGCTTAATCGCAATTGCACGTGGAAGTCCTGATCGCATATCGCAAATTGAAATCACAAAACTTAGGAGGAATAGAACAAGGTTAAATTGTCGAAATGCGAAATGCGATATGAAGACCGGATGTGATATAGTTCAAAGCCCGAATCTAAAGTATTTAAAGTCTGACTGTGGGACGCTATCCCACATCCCACATTGCACATCGCAAGCTCAGGAGTAATGCCGTTAAGGAATATGTTATAGAGGTGGAAGTGTGATTTGTGATAAGTTTTATATTTCTGATTGTGATTTGCGATCAGCCCCACCTCCACTTGCCATGTCATCCCTACCTTTATCGCATATGGCACGTTACAATCACAAAGCTCAGGAGGAATGGTGCTTAGAAATATGTTATAAAGGCTAGAATGCGATAAGGGGAGGATACTATGTAGTTTCAGAGTTAAATTTCAAAGGATCTCAAATCTGGAAGTAAGGACCTTTCCTTTGAGAAATCGCATCGGAGGTAAGAGGAGGCTTATAATGGAGCAGCATGGAAAGCCGAAATTTGATGGAAAGGTGGATGCGATACCATTCAAAGGTTAATTTAAATACTTAAATTCCAAGGTTATTTGTAGTTGCGTTATTTTATGAAGAAACGTGAATGCGAGTAGTAGACTCGAGTAACACCCAACCCCATGCAGAATAGTGTGGTATGCGGTGGCAACTTGTAAATAAATGGAAGACTAAACAAAGTAGGCACGAGAAAAAGAGGAAGAGTCGGGCAGAAGGGGACATGATAAAATTGTTTGAAACACAGAGGCATAGGAATAGTCAAGCAAAAGGAGCATATATTGGCATTGTTGGAAACACAACATCTGGGTGAAGTCGGGCAAAGAGGTGTCATTGCAAAACTATTTGAATACCACATCAGAAATAGAAAAGATGTGAAAGCAAGAAGAAAAGACAAATATTGAACTCTAGAAGAAATGCAGGGCAAGGATGTTCGATCTATCAGGGAGACACATTAGCAACAAATCAGATTTAGCAAAAAGAATAATATTTCAAATTTTAATTTGTTTTCTTTTTTTGTTAAGATAGAAGCTATAGTAATGTCCTCAATTCCAACGTAGTAAGTAGTTTTATAAGTTGAGGTAGTTGAAGTAGTTTCAAGAAGTTCTAGCAGTTACGAACTGTTTTTGATGTATTTAAACAAGACAAAAAGAAAGAAGAGAGGTTCCGATTTTTGGACCTCTGGAAGACTAAAGCTTTGGTACTTACTTTTATGAGGAATTAATGAAATAAACATCAAGTTTCCTGCAACTGTTGATGGTGATTCATATTTCCTGTGCCATTTTGTGTCCCCTCTTCCTGAAATAAAGTGAAGTAAATTAGCTATCGGTTTCTTAATTACATCTATGAGTAAGAGTTAAATAATCGTAATTTGCGCTCCTTCACTCCAACTCCTCTCCCTTCAAAAATTACCTCTGGAGCTTAAAAGTAATAGATTCTGTGTTTAAAACATATTATTTTGAGTTTCCTCTCTCGCCATAAATTCATTCTGAAATTTAAAGTGGTAGATTCTGTGTTACAACAAATCATTTTTAGTTTCTTCTACAGTTCTTCTTTTCCATTCAGATATCAGCAGTTAAGGGCATTGTAGAGTCTTTAATTATACCATATTATTAAGATTTTTAAATAATTAGTTTGCAAATGGATTGAATGAAGGCCACCTGATATAATTACTTCTATGACACATTGTTAAAAATGTCTTAAGCACTAATTCCTTTTCACAACCAAGGAATTCTCTCTTAAGATACAACACCCCCCTCATAAATTCATGTCCAAGATGTAACTTGTTGTTATCACAAAATTGCACTTGATTGGCTACTAATCAGAAAACTTTATTTAACTGTTTCAAACCAACTTGTAACTAAAGCTCAGCCTCTTCAGTCTGAGAGGGCTCTCTCAAAGGGGTTAATGATATTTGATAATGATGAAACTAGATGGCTAACTCTACTTGGAAAATAACTTGATTGTGATGTGTGTAGGTTGAAAAGATTAAAAATTTGCAACCATTAGGTTTATGGAGTCAACAAATCAATAGTTCAATGGTAATATTTCTTGACATAGAAGCTGAGGCAGGTAAGATTTTTTTAGTAAAGGTAAATCACACATGGAACATGAAATAACATAGCCATTTCATTAATAAAGGAAGTCAGAGCATACACCTATGAATTATGAGTATTAAAGATGAAATCCAATGCAAATTGTACATATAGAAATATAGATAAAATAAGCACTAAAAAATCCATGATAATCTCAGGTTGGTCAAGAAAAAGTCCCTCTGTATTACTAATATCAATCAAATTACATAAAGCTGCAGTATTACAAAAATCTCCAGCCCTTTACAATTTCAAATATCATCCCTTTAATATACCTTTTTAGATGAGAGATGATCTGAATCTTGGCTAGGTTCATCGAAATTTTCCTAATGACACCTTGCATAATAGGAAAACATGTGCTTTAATGAGAAAATGACAGCTACACTATAAAATAGTCCTTTTCCTAATAGGACTCAAAATGCTAATTATTACATCAACTATATTATCTCTTAAAAATGTTATACATCTGAAAACTAATGATTCACATGTTTGAATGAGCTATTACAGAACTCATCACTACTTGACATCTTAATTACCCTCCTCAAAATCTGGAAATAAACAAAGGTCTATCTTCAATGAGTGATCTAGCTGATGAGTTGTCTTCATTTCATGGTCTTCAAGTCATGGATGATTGTTGGAAAAGTCCTTTGATATTTTGAAAGTATCCACCTGTCCAAAATGGCTCATAAACCTGCTCAGAAACCTTAAAAACATCTCGCTACGAAAGTATGCCAGTTTCGTAGTGTACTTTTGTAGCATACAGAAAATTACCTTTGCAATCAAATTTTCTGCTTCTTTCCTCTTGCATTGTGTTCATGATGTCTTTACACATTTTCAATATCAATTCCTCTTCTTGGAAGCTACAAAAAGTGGTTTTAAAAGAAAAAAGAAAGCTACAGGTGGTTTCTTAGCATTTTCTTGGCTTCAAGCCTAGGAAAAGCTACAAAACTGTGGAAAACTGTGTAAATTCCAAATTTTTGCCTTGTTTCAAAAATGTACCTTCCAGCTGTATAAATATGGTTTTCAACATTCCATTGACCTTTCAAAATATAAACCAACTCAAAATAAGAGTCTTGAGGTGTTTCTTCTTCATTGATGATGAGTTGAGCTATGGGCTCCTCAACTACTATAATTTTTAGACCCTTCTTCTCCAGCTCCTCATGGATCAATTCTAGATGTTCTTGGAGATCTTTAAATTGGCTCTTCAAATTTTTGTTACTATATTTCAAGTGTAGTTTCACTCTTTTGACATGCTTCACTTATTTCCTTAATGGCAAAGTCCATTTGATTAATTGTTGTGTGTTATCTAGGGTCTTTGATACAATGCCAACCTGTTATTTCCAAAAATCTTTCATCTTCTCAAACTGAACCTTCTGAACATTATGTTTCCTTGCCTCCTTTTTCATGACTTATATTTCATGATTAGCTAACCTCAATTGTTCCTCAAGGAGTTCAAACTCTATTTTTTCAATGACTTTCTTGTTTCCTTTCTTTTGCTTGCTGACTGGATCTTCTTCTACAAGTGATGAAAGGTCAATAATGCTTTGTGGTAGTTGAACAGTGTCAATTATTGGATGAACTTCTTCATTTCTTTCCAAAAAAAATTTAACATGTATTTTCATGGGCTTCCTAGCCTAAAACATAAAACCTACATCCTCACCTTCAAACTCTAACTTATTTGTTGATTTATCTTTCTTGAGTTTTTTTCCACCGTCATCTATATCCTCAACCTGGACTATAGGAGTTTCTTCAATATCAATGGCATGTAGTATGTCTTCTAAATTTCCTTTAGCCACTGTTTTGCTCCTTGTAATACTTTTTCTTCCTTGTTTACTCACAGTTGGCTCTTGTTTTGCAGGTTTTCTCATTTTTGACTTTTGTTTTGAGGGTGAAACAATGGGTGTATCAAATATCTGCAACTGCTCTATTTCCATCATCACTGGTTCAATTTTCTCTGCCCCTACTCATTCACTTTGTTCTGCAACTAAAGGTGATGGTATACCTATAGGTTTAGGAGTTCTTTTAGGGGTAATTTTATCCATTTCAAAACAACTAAAAAATAGAAAAGGAGACCAGTCTTTGCCTTATCTTTATAGCTCATCTAAAAGTAGCAATTTTATTAAGCCATGATGAAAAAGTGAGGTTTCGCTTGCTTCATATTTAGCTTGAACTTTATCTGCCATTTTTTCTAAGCTTCTATGCAAATAAGAAGGTAGATCAAGATATATCTTACCAACAAAGTGTAGAAGAATCTTGAGGTGGTAGGAATAGACTTTATGATATCTCCCTTCACAAGTGAAATATTTCTGAATGATAAGCAGTAGCTTTGAGAAATTATCCTTCATGCAACTCCTTGGAATGGAATTTTTAAGGTCAACCTCACTATTTTCTAGCTTGATAAATTATTTACACTCCTCCATGTTGAATTTGAAACCTTTGAACCATTTTTCTTGTCCTCTTGGAATCCCTGTTGTTGCTGTAATGGTCTTTGGTGTTATAGTGAGATTCAACACTCCCACTTTTGTAGTAGTTCCATTGAATTTTAGGGAAAATTATTTAGAAACCTCAACATGGCATCCTTACAATCTTTGACAAAAATACAGACACCCTATTCTTCTGAAAAATTCTACAGCTGTTGGGCCTTCATTTATCAGGTTCATATCTGATGGCTCATATCTAAGACAGTGGCCACCTTTACTGGTCTTCCTCTTTAAAACCATGTTCTTTAATGTCTTCTCTGCCTCGCTTGATTATTTATACCTGCAAACCTTTGAAAATACCAGCCACAACTTGGAATCAGTGGAATAACTCTCCACAGCTCAATAACAGACAAAGAGGGAATGAAGAATGAAAAATGACTCAATTTGGAAAGATTTTGAAGTTCGATGACAACTCAGAGCATAATGATGACTCATACATGTTTAAAATGGTGATGATGACTTCAACCCTGACCATGTACCTTGATCTTTACCCTAACTGACTCGAATGGCATCTAACTTATCCTTTTCAATAATTTTCTAACACATAGCAACTGTTTTGACAAGACAGACATGAAACCTGTAGAAATTTTAATAATAGCTGAATTATTCACTGATATTATCCTAATTACACACTATTTAAGCTTCATGCATAATACATAACCTCTTCTACAATTGATCATCAATTTGCGGAAATAGAAGCAGTCGCATTAATCAAGCACACATATAACACAGTATGTAATGGGGAAAGCTTACAATTGAAAACCCAAAACTATATGTATAATATAATGATAGAGAAAATGTAACAATCATAGTACAATACTCCTCACAAGTACTCAGTACTATCTCCAAAATTTACACACAAACTAGCTTAGATCTGAACAAGTCACAGGTTCAAATCTCCTCCACAAGTCTGCCTGCCTCTATTGCGCAATCCAAGATGAGTAATGATAATATCCAAGTTCGAATCCCACTGGCTTGTACTGCGCAATCCTCATTGGAAATCTCAATCAATGTGTGTGCAAATCTCATGCACAGCCATAGTCACAACTGATAGTAGACTCACCCTTTCACCCACCTCTAACACTGGTCTCCACTGAACTGTCCATGCATTGTAGTTAACTGATGTGTTCTTTAGTTGATTTATGAGTTAATAATTATTGAATTAATTAATAATTAATTCACACCACTCATCACTAGTGTATTTATCACTTAGACTAAATACAACTAGTTCAACTAAGTTAAACCGAACACAACTCCATCAACTGTCTCATCAACTCCACCAAACTCTGCCACATGAGTTCTAACTGAAGTCAACCATGCAATAGCTCAACTAAACCCTAGGAATAGCGTAATTCCTTCTGTCAGCTACATGTGCCACATCCAAGCATCAAACTGAAGTGCTCCAAGAGGATAAGATAATGTTTATAGTCTAAATATTATTAAGGGTTAATAATATTTGACTGTTCTATTTTTAGCTCGGCAGTCTAAAAATAGAAACCACCCAATGTCTAAAAATAGAGGTCCATCTATTTTACCAACTCGACCAATCATCCATAAATAGCATCCTGCAACTCATAGACCATGATCCATATGTCTAAAAATAGACATAGTCTAAAAATAGACTTTGCGCCAAAAATAGCCTGCGGGTCCACTTAGTGAAGGCGACTTCTTTTCACTAAGCTCCATCATCTTGTTGCATTTTCAACAAAACCTTACTTTCGTAGTGTAGCTAGTGTATTTTTGGGCATTTTCGCTATGAAAGTATTAGCAGTTTCGTAGCGAAATGTGCATTTTCTCTGTGTATTTCGCTACGAAAGTGTGGATTCTTGGCTAAAATGACTCTTTCAGTGCTATAAACTTGGGAAGTGAAAAATTTCAGAAAATAATGACATATGTGACATGAAGGATTTAAATGAGGGTGGGTTTAGACCTTAGGATAGGCCAAATAAGAAAAATTAAAAATTTTCCTTGACCAAGTAATGAAAAATTAATTTTATAACCCTACCTTTGACACATGAACTTCTAGGACTTTGTCAAATGATGCTTCATTTTTTTTCTGAGTGATAACAGATGTCATAATGTAAATGTATTGCAAATTGATGCAGTTCATCGTCTACTTCAGATCCTACTCATCACATCATAAATCATCTCATCCAAATATTATCACTATTTTGACTTCATGCTTTAGGGGGCAGCTATTATAGGTCAATTTGGGCATCATCCCCAAAGATGTTGTTAAATTGGGAATCATACCCCAAGACAAATGAATAGGGTCTATCATCCCCTAATTTAGTTTATATATGCCCTAAGATAAGTCATTCCATTGATGGCTTTAACTGTGAGATTTCCAAGGAATGAAGTATAGACTATATTACCCATTGACTCATCAACGCTCCTCTGCATGGACCTAATTGTGTTGTAGTGCACTTACATCCATGAAAAGGTGCACCGTAGTGCACTTCCCAACAGTCAAGGGTGTGTTGGTCTCCTGGGAGAGAAATCATCATTGTTACAGGAATCTCCACATGTCCATTGCCTTATAGAAGAACTCATAGGTGTCATACTTCGAATACAAGTGTTCATAAATCACCTTTGAACTTGGAAACATGTCTCACCTATTATTATAAATCCATTCAATTCCATTTATTAAAAAACTATCATCAATCTCCCTATAAGTTGAGCACTCATCCAAGTGCCAGGGAGGAAGAATTTTGTGTAATGTTATGCTGTTGGATTCTTAATTGATGAGAACTGGAAGTATTGTTATGTTGCTGAGATGATGCTTGATGTGATGAGGATGAAATGAAGTTGGAGCAGGTTGACGACAAATCGATCTATTGGTTGTAATCTTCTCCTCCTACTTTCTTAATAAATATATATGTTCATTTTCTCATATGTGTGGTTATATCTTGTGAATTTCATTCTCAATTGTGTATGTATTCTCATATATAATCGATTCGAATTGGTTAAGATAAGTAGATACTTGTATATTTGTATGTTGTTTGTCGTTCTCTGTCTTTGATTGCAGGTATTGATATAGCGGATTTTGTTGGATTGAGAGAGACGAAAACATCGAAAGAAGAGGAATGAAAGCGAAGGACTCCAAGTAGGTTTCTTTCCCTTCGATCTATGTATTTCTCTTAAGAGAAAATAATAGTCATCTTTCTTCTGTTGTTCTGAGTGAAGGGACACCACACTCAGGGAATCTATTTTATTCGTAGATTAGAATTCCATATAACACAGAGCTATGAAGGTGATACTAAGTTAAAATGTGCCAAACTTCAATAATATATAATTGAGTATGATTCTATTAGAATGCATGATGATGAAAGCATTGCAAGATTTTTCCTTAGAGTAGACGAAATTACTAATACTATGAAAGGACTTGGGGACAAGATAGAAAATGCTACTATTGTTGAAAATATTTTGAGATCACTAACCCAAAAGTTCGATGCTAAAGTTTATGCTATTGAGGAAATGCAGTATTTGATAAGTATTACTTTAGATCAACTCCATAGGATCTTGACAACTTATTATATTAGAAAAAAATGAAATACATCGGGGATGAAATAAAAAACTTTCAAAAGTATATGTAAAGAATAACAAAATGATGCGCCTAAAGATGGTAGTTACATCTTAGATGAAGAAGAGGAAAACTCCATGAGGAAGTTACAAGTGGAAACTGGAAAATTCAAAGGTAAACTTCCCTTTAAATGTTTTTCCTGTAGAAGAGTAGGTCAATATGCAACCAAATTACCATATAAAGAAAAAATGGTAATAAAGAAAAAGGAAAGGATGTATCCAAGAAAAATGTCAAGTATAAATTCTTTGCTAAGAAAATATTTTATTCTAATGATGATATTCAAGACAAATATGATGACCAGGTAGACTCATATTTTGATTCTAACACTAGCTACAAAATACTTATGGCTCCTGAAGACAAGTTGAATAGTGAATCAAATAGTTGTGAAGAAGATGATTTTGATAGACTCATAAATGAAAACAAAGAGCTGGAAACTAAAGAAAGTATAATTGTCAAGGAAATGAATTTCTAAAGTCACATTTAGAAGCATCCAATAGAAGAGACGAATACTTAATGAAGCAACTTCAGGAAAAGGAAAAGTAGTGTGAAAATTTAGAATCAGAAATTGTGACTTTTAAATAAGATTATGAGAAAAAAAAATCACAATAATATTGGAATATCAAATCGGTAAAGGAATATGACATTAGAGAAATTTTGAGGTCTAAAATGGGCCTCCTAAGGAATAATAAGAGTGGAAATAATAAAATAATATTAAATTACATCATAGAATTTTAGAGGGAAAAAAGAAAAACTGCTTTTTCAACTTATCTCCCTATGGTTTTACTCAAATTTAAAGAAGTACTCCTTGGATGAAAAATTTAATTCCTCTTCCAAGGAGTGCCCATGTTGCATACTTTCGATGGACCCTGTTACACGGAAAATGATAAATACATGAAAAAATGTGATTGCACATTTTTTCATGTATTTCTCATTTTTCGTGTAGAAGGTTCCATCGAAAGTATGCAACATGGATACTCCTTGGATGAGCAATTAATTTTTCATCCAACGAGTGCTCCTTATTGAAATTTGAGTCATACAGATAAGTTGAAAATATGAGTTGAAAAAATAGTTTTTATTTTTTTATATTTTTACTATTTTACTCCAAAAATGGTGAATCATTCCCCATGGTTGACATCATCATATTGAATCCTATTTGTTCTTATAATCCTATTATCCTTATTAATTAATTTTTATTTTCTATTAATAAAAAATAATTAATTAGTAATTATTATTAGTATCTTAAGTTTTTAATAAGATTAATAATAGAAATAAATTATATTTATTAATCACATCTAATATTAGATTAGCTAGAATTGAATTGTAATTGAATCAATAATGATTAATGAAATTAACTTATAATAATTATAAATAATTGCCAAATTTATTTACATTCATTGATAATTAATTAATGTTAATTAAAGTAAGCCATTATTTATTTTTATTAAATTATTTTTTATTAATTAATTAATCCTAAAAATTATAATTATAATTTAATTATATTTATAATTTAAGTAAGTTATTAAAAAATACAAAATTAAGTTACTTATAAGTAAGCAATGATATAAGAATTTTTAAAAATTTAATTTTTTTTTTAATAAACTCTAGATCACTTTCTAATTTATTAATAATTATTATTAATTAATATAGCATATATTTTATTAAAAATAAAAATAAATTTATTATGAAAGTAATTATAACAATATAATAAAACTTATTAAATTAAAATTAAAAATAACAAAATTTTAGTTAATCTATCGACTCTTCCTCTGCTCCTCTTTTCTCTTTATATAAACCTTGTCCTCTGCATCCTTTTTTAACTTTTCATTCATCAACTTGTCCTGAAGATGGATCCCAGTTGGGATTCGAATTTATAAAGACTGTTGTTTGATCACACTGTGGATAATTCGGAGATCTCTTCATTAAGTTGATTTTGGTTATACATTTTTGTTGTGAGGCCAATTTTATACCTCAAAATTTCTCTAATGATCACCAGAGAATACTATTAAAGAACATTTATTTCCTCTAATTAATACAAGCATTGGATACAATCACAAGGTTTCAAATCCACAAGATATTGACATGGACCAGTAAAAGTCTCTTCAAAAGAAAACTGAATCAAGTCAATCATAAGAAAGGAAACCATCAAGATCAGTCCCCAAGTATAAAATAAGGTTTTGTGGATATTTTTTTACTTGTAACTCATTTGGGCATAAGGCCACTAATTGTAGGTCTAGCGGATGGAATAGAAGCAAATAAACTTCTCATTATATGACATGGTATAAGTGTCACAACTTTGGAAACATGATAAAAAATTGCAAGAATATTTGGAGGAAGAAGGAGAAACATTCAGAGACATATGGAAGATTGAACCTACTACAATTTTTTATACTTAATGCATACTTCTAACAAGGACCACAAAATTAAATGTGAGGTGTAAATCCTCATGGAAAACAAAGGATGACAATTAGGTGCACAGGATCAATGGTGCATCATCTCAGGGAGAGCCTTGAATTGATGATGATTTCATATGTTGTTATTTTTAGCGATGATTTATGCTACTAATGATGCATCTGTGATGTACATGATAAGAGATTACATGTTTAGGGGAAGTTTCTCATTTAATACAACAACTCATTGTTGGCATTATGGTTCTTACATTGGTTTATTGAAGACTGTCAATCTGATGTTTAGGTGTGACAAGTTATGCATCTTTTGTGATCTGTATTGAAGATGAAGAATTGGCACATGTTCAGGGGGAGCATCTTCTATGCTTCCAAAATGGTTCATTGTTGGAGTTAGGATGGGCACTATCTATCTGATATTTGTATGATCTTTGATGAGCTCATGATTATTGCGGCTATAATCTATCTTCTTATACTAGATCATTGATACATAGATTACTATTAGATACACATGTTGTTGTCACTATGCCATAGTTGATTTTGATCCATAATGAGTTCGTTTTTGTTCTGATCAGTCTTCTTGCATTTCTTAATGATGATTGGAAATTAGGTTTGTTTCTATATTTGTACTTGTCGGTTGGCATATTGATACTATACGACATGGTTACAAAAATATCAGATACTTCCAAGGATTAACATTATGACATTATTTTGGTTGATTCCTAATTATTCTTTAAAGTCCCACTATGTTGATGTATTGATTAGTCATTGATGGATTCCATGTATTGATCCTAAATATGTATTATCATTCAGTACTTTTATTACATATCATTAGAGGGTATAGTATATTCTCATGGGGATCATGGTCATTTGAGATCTTTGTTTCACATCATAATATCATACTAATAATGTTTCACATGTTAGGGGGAGTAATTCTCTCATTTGGTACAACCCTTTTCCATTGATGTCACAGAGGGAGAGAGGACTTGGTGTTTTACAGGCGGTTTCCATCAAGTCTAAAGGGGAAGATTGTTGTCATTATGGCCTTTGTGTTGTCCTTGATGGAAACCTACACTGATGTCAACCTCACCACAATTTTATGGCTATCTCCATGTGTTAACACTGGAAAATTGTACAATCAGAAGATGAAATTATTTAATGTTAGGCAGAAGGATTTATAGGGCTGAAAGACATTAGAGAATCTGGAAAATATTTAAAAATCTCTAAGGTATGAGGAAAAATAAATTTTGAGTAAGTCATAAATGCTTTTGCATGCATAATCCTTCGAGAAGAGTGCCTTTGCGTGCCTTTTAACCTGAAATGCACGCAATCCTGGGAGTGGTGAAAGTCACTTTCCGGGACCAAAAAAATCACACTCGAGGACAATGATTTCACACTTGAAGCCCCCTAAGGACAACCACCAAAGCCTCCTTAGACATCAAGGGAGAACAAAATGGAATATTTGTGGCACAAAGTGGAATCATCCCCCTCTCTTGGGTCACCATACACAATGTACCAAGGGAGGGAAGGAGGATTTGAATTATCCTATATAAGGCCACCAAGAGATGAAGAACTTGAGAGCACATTATTATACTGGCTAGAATTTTCCAAAGCAATACCAGCAGTGTGTGATCCAGAGCTGATATAGAGGGGAATCAATTGTTGGCCATCCAACAAGTTCATTCCACCATAGTAGACAGAGGGAGACTTTGAACTAAGGCAAGCTTGGAAGTAAATACATCCTTGCATCGGGACTTAGAACCCAAGTTCTAAGGGCCCTTTGGCAAGAGGGTTAAATTTTCATCCTCATTTCCTACCAGCACTCAATAAGAGGGGTCGAAAGAGCCACCATTTGGATTATTGCAGTTGTTTGACTCTATTTAGAGATTTTTTTATTTTTTATTTTTAGTTTTTATTTTAGTTTTAGTTTGAATATGCATGCTATTTCTCTATCTAGTATGCTTATGTTCTAACATGTTCCACTAACCTGCTTAACTCCACTTCTTTTTCTGCCTGTGACCAATAATTTAAGAGAGAAAACCACACCCCTTAAGTTGGTGTGATTTTGTACATGCGTGCACCAAACACACTAACACAGGATTGGTGACTCCAGTAATGCTTATTTCCAAGTTTATGTGGTTGTGCCTTCTTTGCAGAGACCTTCGTCTGTGCTGTGGAGTGGGGCTGAATTTCCCCCTTTTTCTCTTGTAGTTCCTAGTTCATCCCAAGTGACAGACTGAAGCAGAAAAGCTCCAAAACTTACTTTTTCAGGAATTTGCATGTGTAATGTTCCCAAATTTTAGCCTCAAAGCTAAATGGAACATTAGAGTTAGCAGTACCTTTAGCCGGTGAATAAATGGGTGGAAAAGCCCTTAAGTCTCCTAAGGAGGAATAAAAACACCTCAAATGTGAAAGGAGGCACTCTTTGCAGCTTAATAAAACACTCCATGTGTGAACAGGGATATTATCAAGTTGATTCAGTCCACTTTGACTAAGTCAACAATGCAATTGTGGAGGAGGAGGAATCAAAGGAGGAATAACGCAGTTTTGGAGGGAGGGGAATATTTTGATAGAGATGACATAATTGAGTGGGGCTAAGGGAAAGAAAAATCATAACTTATTTAAGGAAGAGGATGGAAGCATTTTTCTTCATGTTTTAGATTGTTATTTTGTCTGCTAAGACTTTTTTCTTCCTTTACTGCTTAGCAGGGTTGTAGTGTTGTTTAGCACCGGGTGTTCCCAAGTGGGAATCCCACCTCTCTCCTTGAGGAGACTCATTGGGAGAGTTTGCATTCATCATTACACATAATTTTTTCAGGCCAAGCTTTAGCCTACTTCATCAACGCATTTTTTCTGGAGATTATGCAGTGTTGCTGGATGCAGTCGTGGAAGGGATTGGAATCCTAGTTTCTGAGCTAGTTTCTCATTGGAGGAAGTTTTACTTCACTTGAGGGACCTGTTTGGAGAGCTATAGAGCGTATTTAAGATATTTGGTATCATACCACACATTTCCCCTACATTCCCAGCATTGTTCCAGCTAGGGAATGGGTTATTTTGGAGGCAGCATTCAGCAGATGGTCTAGTGGCTTCGTTGCAGTGTTTTCTTATGATTGAGAGGTCCAACCTTTCATGGACCTTTCATGGGAGGAAGCCCTTGAGGGATATACATTAGATAAATAATATTTCTATCTTCTACACTCTTATGCTTCAGTGTTACAATGATTATTCAGTAATTTTCTGAAAATCACAATTGTATGCAGAGTGTTTGACAAGAAACCCTTGTCAGGTTCTCTTGTATTTTGTATAAGGAGACTAGATCTCTGTTCTTCAGCATTTTTGATAAATATATGAGTAGATATAATTTTTCTCATATTTTTTGATTTAAAACCCTCTTATGACTATGCATTCTCTTTTATGAATTATTTCTGAGTAGTAGTGTCTGGGGTTTTTGGGTCATTTTCAGCCACACTAGGGTGGGAGGTCTGTTTACCTCACCTAGTTTCATTTCTTTCTGATCTCCTCTTGGAATTAGATGATAGATGGATGTATCTAGTGGATCCAAGTGATTATTTTAATTCCTATGGCTTACATTTCTGAAAATGTCTTTTTCTGTGAATGCATTGTTGAGCAGTCCAAAATTGGAATATCTTAAGATATTCCTAATACTGCTTATTTTCCCTATTTTGGGATATTACAGCATGATTTTCCCTCCCACAGATGCACCTAGGGCACGCGTTCAGAGCTGACCCGCACGGAGACATCGCGCCTGTTGCAGCCTTTTGCACGCAAAAGACAGAATGAGAAATTTCTCCCACATTTCTATCTTTCCCTGCTTGTAAAGTGTTTGGCAGCTCATACTACATTTTCCAGCACTATTTGAGGTACCCCATAGCTTGCTAAAGCTCACTCTTAGCTGATTTTTGTAGGCTTAGTGTCAGTTTTATTTCAAGTTTATTTTTGAAAAGTTCACACATAGTTTAAGTAGGGGGGAAATTAACTTGCATTCCAAAAAAAGTTTATGTTTTTAAAACTTAGGTACCAAAACACCTAGATAATTAGCCAAAGTAAGTGGCCCAAGTCCACACATGCTTAGATAGTTTCTTTTTTCTAGTGTAAAAGTTATTAGTTTAGTTCAATTTTTGCACTAGGATTTCGGGACCAGGATCGAATTGTCGATAGAAGAGCAAGTAATATTTGCTGCCTTTTCACACTTCAGTGATGCTGGGAAAGCATATGAACACTCTCTATTCACAACTCATCATCTCCCTTTAGTTGATCACATATATTAACTAGGAAAAATAGAAAGCGGCTCATATCCGCACATATTTTTATTTTGAGCAAGGAACAATACAACATAGTTTAATAGGGGATTTTGAAAAGGATCATTGCATATCCACACGTTAAAACTGTGTGATTGTCCCCTTTTTTCTCACACACATCCACACACTAAGCAAAGAAATGACACCTAAAACTAACGTAACCAAACTCACTAAATTCTCCCCACAAGGGCCACAAAAGAATTTATAGTTTAAGTTAGGATCAAGGGGGTAGGCATCCAATAAGCTTCCTTGATCATTATTCATCTTGAAACATAGAATTTGACTATTTAGGGATATTTAAATCCACCTATTATCCCATGGAAAAGAAAACTCGAGTGTGGTAGAGACCCATTTCAGAGGGGTTTAGGCTTAGGCGCAGTGCGGGCTGGTATTAGTCAGGGCTACCTAACTTGGCTAATACTCGATACTTTTAGTTGAATTACCAAGAAGCCCAAGAATCGAACGCTCACGTGGGGTAGTGGTACTCAGTGGCCAAAACTAGGGCATCCTTTCCCTATAGGTGACGGTGTAGGCAAGTTCTCGATCCGTTACCCTTACCTTGGTGGATTTTCTTCGGCTGACTAGGGGCGTCGCCAGCTCTTACAGGACGTTGTGCTAGCACTCGCAAGATATCTTCTCAAGGTATAGTTACATTTGAGTGTGTGAGGATGAATATGTCTTCTAGGATTTGAGTATCATATGCAAACAAACAAAAACCACTTTTTTGGTTGACTGATCACATAGGATTAATTTAAAGGAAAACTTCATTTTATTCTCGCTTTGTTTTATGTATGCGATCGAAATTTTGTTGTGATCATATCCTCTAAAAATTTTCCAAAGCCATATCTAGTCAACACCAAAACGAACCCAACAAGACCTCGTCAATCTAGGCGTCTTTTGGACCTCCCCCCATTGCCAAGAGGGGTTCCAGGTATTTTTTAATTTAGGCATCAAAGATAGAACACTGCCATCATTATTGGTTCATCCTTTATTGGGGCATCCTTAGTTGGGAACCCTAGTCAGTCTCCCAATGCCACACCACACACCACTCCTCCCATAACCCCTAGAGGGCAGAGGAGTGCGACCCGTTTAGGAAGCCAGTCGAATAAACAGTAGGGTATGTCGCAGACTAACCCTCTTCCTAACCAGAACTTTGTGTTTTCACAAGTTGCAATGGCATCAACCTCCCAATCACCTTTCTTAGCTTCGTTGAATCTATCATATTTTACCAAGCTGAAGAATGACCCCATCACACACAACCCTAATGGCCCCCTATGCCCATAAAGCTCCCTTGTGATATTCCAAAATTCAAATGAAATGAAGCGGAAGACCCAGGTAATGATGTCATGACCTTCCACCTATGGTGCTCATCGAACAGTATCATTGACGACACTATTCGATTGAGACTATTCCAACGCACTCTTATAGGAGTAGCCACGTAGTGGTATGTGGAGTAGCCCTCTGCTACACATGGAACCTTTAGCGCCCTCGCCACCGCATTCCTAACATATTTTCAGTTACCCATTCACCATAATTCCATAATGGAGTTGCTGAAACACATTACACAAACCCCCGACATCCATATCTTAGACCATCTCCATGAATGGAGAGAGCGTCGTAGTTTATGTAAAGCTAAACTTGACGATTGGGTACTCTTAGAACTTTCTCTAAAGACTCTCACTGCAGATATTTCAAAGGATGTGGTGAAACAAAGGCCCACATTTGAAGAGGATTCCATCAGCAAAGCCCAACAACTTGAGCTGATTTATACACAGTCAGGATATATTTACAATATCCTGCCACACACCCTATGCTTGCAAACTTATCAAGAATTTCCAGGCATGTCTAACTCTGCAGATGGTTTCGTTGGGTCATTAACCCAAAGTTACCTAGGAATTAGCATTCAAAACCCCGGTTATACGTATAGTTCTAACCAGAATGTACCACAACCCGGTTTTCAAAGTCATCATATGTCTCAGAAAAATTTGACCAATAGGGCGCCAGTGTATCACTATGGAGGACCCTATCCTTTGACTCAGGGGACCTAGTACACAGAGAGAAATACTAATGAAATATCTCCCCCCCAACATCCAGGTGAAAACTAGGGATCACATTATGCTCAGTACCTAGCACAGAACTCGCCTATGTAGACCAATGCATAGGTGAAATTTTTGCAGCCTTCCCAAAACCAACCACACCAATATAACCAAGAGAACTACCCTCCTAACGTGGTGAAGAAAAAAGGAAAAAACAACCCCAAAAGGAATCCAAGACAAGGGGGAAAAAACTAGCAACGCCCACCACGATCTCAGCCTGGAGGAAACTCCAACCAGAATAAGAACCAGGAGCCAAGCAATGCCCCACGAGGACTACATCATTACCATTGACCAACTGATGCATAGCAAGAAACGACCCCTAAAAAACACCGATGTAACTCTACCCTATGTATACACATCCTCAGATATGATTTCATGGTACCAAGAATATGGCCCTGGCCAGTTCAAACCGTTGTCCGTTCTAGGATCATTCATAGGAGATCCCCCCATTATACCTAAGTCATCACCTGATGTTGCAGGAGCTCTAGTGTGCATGATGTCCACATCAAGCACTGATGTTAGTCAGGACACAGACATAAGCAGTAATGACATTGAGTCTACAGCCATGACAACCTCTCTAGCCTACATCATTTCCCAAACCCCTTTCCTCTACCCCCCAGCTGGTTTTGTCTCCCAGTAGGTTTTGGAAATAGTGGTATTACCAAAAATATTGTTTTCTATACCAGTTTGGTATCTCGTTCCCCCTTCAGGGACAAGATCCACACACATCACTGCCACAAGGTTAAAGCCCCTCAGTCCCAAGGAGACCCCACCCATTCAAGAAACGGTCGAAACTATCCCTGCAAAGGAAATTCCCATTGCAAAACTGATGATTTTGGCTATGAAAACCGAGAAGAGAGAAAAGAAGATGGAGACTCCCACCATACAAAGGGAATCACCATTTTGTGCCATATGTGACATAATAGATCTCCCTACCTATATCTACCAAGATCTGGACAAATTAAAACCACTCCTTTGCTCTGAGGTAGACATCGCGACATCATGTTCCCGTAAAAAGGAACCCACCACCAAAGGTAAAGGCAAAGCATTGCGTACCAATCACGCATGCGTTATCTGCAACAATTATGGGCAATATACTCATCATTGCCTAGGATCCCATGATAAAGGGATACCCTACATGCCATCGAGCGATCCTATCAAAAGGATCCTTCCACCCAGTCTGCGGGTTATGATCCTCATGTCATCATGTACCTAAAGGAGGAACAACGATCACTCGAAAGACTCCCTGCCATACCCCCTCCCCCAGTCGAAAGATGCATACTTTGTGATGAACTTGACCATTTCATCATTAATTTCCTAGCATTGGAAATGTTCCAACGGTGGTATCATGTCCATATAGTGTATCGCGCTGACATGGACATCTATTATTCATGCCAGATATGCAGTGAAAACCACCCAGTACGTCGTTGCCACTACATACTGAGATTTCGTGCAGCACTATCCTGCATGTGATCAACAATAGTCCGCATCTCCCAAGAAGATGGCATGAACTTGGAATCCATGAACAGTTCGACAACCCAAGAGGATGTGATGAGTAGATCCATCCTATTCTTGTCAGCTGAGGAGAAAATAATAAGGGATATGATTCCCCCACCCAAATCCGATGACACAATACACCATATCTGATTCATATTGTCATGTACAGAACTATGACTCAAGTTTTCTGCTCATTTACCATAGGTGTCGAGTCAGCTGCAACTACGAGAGTAGTTGTACCTATGATAGTGCAGACCCAATCTGTTTGCACTCTGTCGACCACGTCTAGTTCCACCACATCAATGATGGAATCCTTCTCGTGTCTCTCAACTAGCTCTATGCGTATTGAACGTATTTAGCATAACCTAGTATCCCCTTAGGGTCCCTATTTCATTTGGATGAAAACATCCTAAAGGCTATGACAGATCCAGATTATCCATGGGATGCAATGCATCACCGTTCACTCTTTTTCCCCAAACATACGTTTAGTTTCAACAAGACAAAAGAAAAAGAGATCTACATGATCAAATCAAAATATTTCCTCCCATCAGGGAAAGTCGATTGGTTCAAAAACCCCATCCCAACGCCCGATGCATTCGAGGAAGGAAATATATCAAACATCTCACCTACCATCAAGGTGAACATATCCCAAAATCCTGCAAAGCCCGAAGAAATCTCGCTGGGGCAACATGCTCTCCAGAATAAATAGCCTCTTATACCCAATTGCTACAAGAGTATCAAGATATCTTCGCATGGGACTACTCAGAAATTCCTGGGCTTATTCCCACTATTGTAGAGCACCATATTGACACTTGGCCTAACGTACCTCCAGTGCACCAGAAACAACATCAACTACACCCATCAAAGGCAGAAGCAATAAAACTAGAAATCGATAAGCTTCACAAAGCCGAGTTTATCTACCCCATTTCCTATACATATTGGGTTTCCAACCCTGTTCCCATCATGAAAAAACATGGCACTATAGGCATTTGCACCAATTTTTGGGATTTGAAAAAATCTTATCCCAAAGATAATTATGCCACCCCATTCATCAACCAGGTCATCGATGCTTGTGTGGGACATGAGGCTCTATCCTTCATGGATGTATTCTCTAGGTACAACCAAATTCAAATCCGCCACACAGACCAGTACAAAACTGCGTTCACCACCCCTTGGGGCACATTCACATACAAGGTAATGCCATTCGGCCTGAAAATTCTGGAGCCACCTTCCAAAGGGCCATGAATTATATATTTCATGACTTGGCACACCTTATCCTCGCCTACTTGGATGACCTGACCGTCCAGTCCAAGAAGTGCTCAGACCATTTTGAGGATTAGCAATTGGTATTCCAATGATTCCGTCAATACAACCTACGCTTGAACCCCCTCAAGTGTGTCTTTTTTGTCAGGGCAATAAGTCTCTTGGGTTTTATTGTGTCCCAAAAAGAGATTTTTGTGGACCCGCTCAAGGTCCAAGCCATCAAAGAGGTACCTCCACCTCGAACCCTCAGGAAACTGCAAAGATTACAAGGGAAGGCCAACTTTGTGAGATGCTTCATCCCAAATTATGCCACCTATGCTCAAGGGTTCCTACGCCTCCTTGCCAGGACATCCCATTCAAATGGGATGAATATGCCCAGCAAGCGTTTGATGCGTTGAAAGAAACTTTATCTTCAGCACCACTCATCAGTCCCCCAAACTATGAGAAATATTATATCCTGTATCTATCAGCTTCTGAATCCACATTGGCCAGAGTTTTGATCTAGGCAGGCCCAGATGGGAAGGAGCAGGTAATATATTACGTCAGCAAAACCTTGTCAGGCCCAACATTAAGATGTGAACCCGAAGAAAAGACTGTCCTAGAATTAATCCATGTAGTCTAGAAGCTTCGCCACTACATTATCTTAAAAACCACTATGGTCATCGCAGATATTAATCCCATCAAATACCTTCTCACCCGCCGCCTAATGAACCATAAGTACACCCATTGGATAGTCATTTTCCAAGAGTATGACTTATAGTTTCGCTCCCCTAAAAGAAAAAAGATGCTTACCTTAGCAGAGTTCATTACAGATCTCCCAGGAGATAGAAAGTGATCACTAGTGAATGATTCAATACTAGATGAACACCTCTTCTTTGTAGCAATCAACAACCCTTGGTACAGAGACATTCTCCTATTGCTGTGAACCAAAAAATTTAGACCTAATATCACTCGAGACGACCGTCAGTGCATACACCAGCAGGCCCCCCGATACGTCCTCATGGGATATATCTTGTACCGACGAGGCATCGACACCATTTTACGTTGATGCCTCACTCATGCCCAAGTGGAACAAGCCCTTAATGACTACCACAAAGGTGCTTGTGGCGGCCACCTATCTGGAATGGCCACCACCCAAAAAATCCTACGGGCAGGATACTTTTTTCCCTTCCTATTTCGTGATTGCATTACTGCAATCAAGATATGTGAGCGATGCCAATGCTTCACCCACAAAGCAAGAGCACCTCTTGCTCCTCTGCATCTTGTAATTGTCACCAAACCATTTTGTAAATGGGCAATTGACTTCATGACCTGTAATCCTGCATCTTCAGGAAACCATAAATATATCATCCTGGCTGTCGATTATTTCACCAAGTGGGAAGAGGCCATGCCCACATACGACAACACTGCAGAAACCACTTCTCGATTTCTATTTAACCACGTCATAGCCTAGTTCAGTGTTCCCAAAGAGTTAGTCTCTGACCATGGGAAGAACTTTGAGAATGAAGTTTTCGAGGAGCTATCTCACCACCTCAGATTCACCCACGAATTCGCTTCACCATACTACCCCCAGTCCAATAGAAAAGTAGAAGCTGTAAACAAAGTACTAAAAAATATGTTACAACACATGGTGAATAACCATAAAACCAAATGGCACCACATGCTCTTTTCCACCCTATGGACATACTGCACGGCCGTAAATATGTCCATTGGTTTAACTCCCTTCCACTTGGTACACGGGGTTGAGGCCTTTATTCCCGTAGAATGCGAGATCTCGAATTTTCATGCCACTATCGAACTCATTCATGATACCCAACCTCTAGAACAACACATAGTACAACTAGAGCTCGTCGAAGAAATCCGACGACAATCACTGCAACATAATGAGGCCCACAAGAAACAGGTAAAAGCATCATTCGACTGCCACATCAACCCTCGCTCATTCACTGAGGGAGAACTAGTCCTCCTCTATGATGTCGAAAAAGAAGCCCTAGGGCCAGGAAAGTTCAAAAATTTGTGGAAAGGATGCTACATCATAAAACATTTCCTCCATCAGGGGGCATAAATATTGACAGAACTGGACGAGACATGCCTCAGCAACCCTGTCAATGGCCTTTACCTCAAGAATTTCTATCCATGAGAGCCAAGATGAACCTACCCTAGAGTGAACGTACACAAACCCAACCCTCTTAGATTTTTGAACAAAAGACTTATTATGAAATTTTCTCAAAGTACCGCCATGGATTACCAACCTGAACCTTACTTCAGATTTGCTAATGGAGCATCAAGATGGTCTCAAAATTTAGCAGCAACTACCTGGGTCATCTATCACCCTGACTAAGCACCACTGTACACAAATGGTGTGTGCATCGATTCAGCAACAAAAAATCAGGAAAAATATGATGCCGTCATCAGACTTATGTGCGACACCCTCCATCAGGGCATACACCATATGCATGTCTACCTCGATTCCCAGTTAGTAATGTCATGTTTAAACCAAACATTTGAGGCAAGAGATTCACATCTATTTAGAAAATATTTGCGTGCAAAAATATTAAGCAGACAGTTTGACTATATTACATTTACACATGTACTAAGGAGTCAAAACCAAACAGTTGATTACATAGCTAACAATATTCTAAATTGGAATGCATCTCGTATAAACCATCATACATAAAAAAACAAAAACATATATATCCATCAGTGTAACATCATCCATAAATAAGAAGCATGGGGCACAACATGTCGAGTCGCAAAAAATATCTTCATATATATATATATATATATATATATATATATATATATATATATATATATATATATATATATATATATATATATAAATATATAATGGTGTCTATGTCTGAGTACAAAAATAATGTCGTTGACCCATCAACCAACCCAAATATACACAAAAATTCGTCAAAAATAGGGGAAGCATCCTCATAATGGGTGCTTTCCCCGTGTACAAGTATAATCTAGGGTGGTGCCCCCTCAAGAGGGGAACCTAGACCCATAAATGCTCCCGGTACCACCACTGGAGCTGTCGTCGAAGCTGAGACTGCCACCCGACGTAAAATAGGTCGATAGTCCCTCTCCCAGGCCATCACCGTCTCCAGCCAGACCTCCTCGAGGTTATCCAAAAAACCTTGAGAAGTCATCCCCTAGGTCAAGAAGTCCACTCAACCCCATGCATCCTCTAGAACTAACACCTAAGTAGTAAACTCAACATTGCGAGCCTCTACCGCATCAGTGCATGTTGCCTTTGCATCAGCACGAGCTCGCTCGGCTACAACTTTGGCAGTAGTCGAGCTACTGCCCTCCCCCAAAGGGACAACACCACCACCAGGTCCTCTAACAGCATCTCATCCCTGCCCTCCACGACCGCCCCAAGGTATCCTAAGAGGACCGTGGCCAACCAATCGAGCCACGGGGTGAACTACCTCGCAAACATCTACAAAAGTAGGAAAAAATATGTCAGTGTCACCATCAAAATACATAAGAACATATATACTCAAAGAAACACAAAAAACATAAAAAACATACCTGTTTGCCCCCACGCATATCCAAGAGGGAGACCTATCTCTGGATCCCCACAGAAGTCCATCCCTGCATATGGGAATGGTAGAAACATCTGAGGGTTGACCTCAAACTAGGCCTTCGATATGGCGTTCGAGTAACGCCCCACCATGCCCTCACGACCTCGTGGCATCACTGAAGCCCATATCCTCATACGAGGCCCTCGTGGCCCCCTAGGAGGCACTTCCAGTACTGGTCTTAGTAGCACTACTCTCTCATAGATAATTCTGCATAAATTACTGGCGTACGCAAATAAATTTGATCCATTATGGACCTTGTTTAGCTGTGTCACCATCCCGTCATAGAAAAAACAGGAAAAATAAAAGAAGTGACCGGACCTCAACTGGCGCAAGACTCCAACCTACGGGATAGATGCCCGTGTGGAGCCGATGACCCTGCAAGTCTCACAATCACTACCAAAGATCACCGCTCAACCAAATCTGTCACTGAAGCAATGGTGATGCACCCCTCCGTAAGGGGCACCCCGCCACAATGATGTGCCTGGAACCTCTCCAAATCCACCCTCCCAGAAGGAAGTGGATACCTCAACGCCTCACCATGAGGCAATAACCCAGTCACAAAGTACACATTCGTCTCAGGATGGATGGCCAGGTTAGTCCCACGCAACACAAACATGTTGCACCTCCTATGCCAATGTTGGATCAAGTAATGAAGAAATTGGTCCTATGAATGAAGAAGCTCGTTCTCCGTGAAATTCAGAAGCCCCCATTGTGCCAGCTGATGGTGCACCCTGGCATCAGTAGCCAATGCAGTTCAAATCTCAGGCCATTTATGCTCCCTCCACAACAACCTGTCATATAAACAGGACCCCATCAACAACAGAAAAGACATCAAAAAGTAGGCAAAAAATCCAAAAAAATTTGCCTCTGCCTTTTGCGCACCTGTCCCTCAAACATGCGCACTCAAGGCATGCCTGTATTTGACACAGGTGCGCATAAGGCATTCCAAAATAGGGGAACAGAGTGCTTAAAGCATGTGAATCCCTTGGAAATGCGCACAGAGGGCGCTCCCTTACCCTGATGGCCTGCGCAATCTAGGAAAAAATCATTCAGAATCTGTACAAATCAAGTTTGTACGGATCTCGACACACTTAGACTGAAAAAATTAAAGTGCAGGATGCATGGAGGTTACTTGGGCATGATATCACTAATCCCTGGTGCTCAAGATGACCGCAATGACAAGAAATTCTCTGCAGAAGCCTTTGACCTCTCAAGAACTCAACAAGCACAAATGAATTGAATTAGGGTCATATTCACCAATATATCGCCCTTTTCAAAAATTTTGGAGGACATAACAAGAGATCAGAAGGTCCATTCTATGAACTGTAAGCAGTGTTGTGATGAACACTCCATAACGAACAGAGGCGATGCCACACATTCACACTCGAAAAAAAAAAATTCAGCACCGGTAGGTATGCCCTCTCTCATCTTTTTTTTTAAAGCTCATGACTTTCAATTTTATTTGATAAAGAAGATGCTTTCACTTTAGGTAGTTTTTTTTGTAGGAAAGCTCGCAAACCATCCATGACTCCATCCACTAAAAGTTCCAGGGCAGGTACCATTCTACCCCCAGCATGACAAAGTCCCAGAAAACTCTACATATCCTGACATCATTTCTCCATCAGAAATCAACCATAGGTTCCCCATATCCGATCGTGTTTATCATCACCTCACCTTGCACATGATAACATCCTCGTTGGTTATTATAGCCTCCCCTCCATGGTGCTCGTCACCCAATAGACCATATATCACAGAAAAATTGACACCATGGTCATATCACTTTATTCTGGGAAGCACCTCATGCTCATCCATTCACCATGCATAAGGTCAAGTTTTACCATATAAAATAAAACCCCTTTCCCGAATGATTAGGTTTTACAAGAAGATCAAAAGTGCACTACCGCACCTCACATTTGGCCCACCATACCTCCATCATCATAATCCCATCTGTAATATTTTTTCATCTTCTTCATCAACCTCAAACATGAGACTAACCAATGGGCCCCCCACCCTCAACAAAACACCTTCCTCATGGCATCAGTGAGCAAATACTTTCATGTTTTGGGGCACCTTTCTCTGTGTTTTGTACAAACCAAACCCCATTATTTTATTCTTTTGGTAAGTGTAAAAAGACCTCAAATTGTGCACTATGTCCCCCACCTACTCATTCATCTTTTCTACCATGGCAGCAGTCCCTAAACACCCTTGTTCGAAGTATCACAACCTCACGCAAAGGCCTCCATGACATTCATAACTATTTTATACCCACCCTGGAAGTCCTACCAACTCCAGGGATTTCCCCACCAGAAATAGTTATGAATACCACCAAGCTACTTATCATACTCTAACCTTGGGCCATTGAATCCCAATCATTAGTTTTCAGTCACCCCTCGCCACCATGCCTATGTTAAACCCATCACATCCAGGTCCCTGACCCTTCATATCAACGACCCCTCATTTGGTTGAGGCTTTCTTTTTGTTGAATTCAACACCATTTTCCAAAAAGGAAGCGGTACCATGGATCACCCCTCTCCATACAAGGGACATCCTCAAGTGGCACTGTGGGAGACATCATTACCCACATATTTCATCGATCCTCCTAACATTCGACTTCACCACAAGCTTTCATGTCAATATGGTATCGTACCTTACAACCATTACACTTTGATCAAGTTTGTCGAAGACCCATGCCTTCATAAGTGTCTCTTTCAACAATGCTTACATAGGAAGGTCCCAACCAGCACCTATGCATACAATGTGCAGTTATACGTTGTTAACACTGGAAAATCACACAGTAGAAGATGACATTAATTAATTTCAAGCCAAAGGATTTACAAGGCAAGAAGACATTATGGAATCAAGAAAGTATTTAAAATCTCTAAGGTTTTGAGAAAATCATATTTGAACTAGTCTTAAATGCTAAACTATGCGCTTAATCTTTCAAGAAGAGCGCCTTTTGCGTGCCTTTTTTCCTGATAAGTGTGCATTCCTAAAAGTGGCAAAATTTCACTTTCCGAGACCACACAAAGTAAAGGACAATTACTCCTTATATGAACTCACCTAAGGATAGCGACTAGTGCCTCCTTAGACACTATGTGAGCACACAAAGGAATACTTGGAGCACAAAATGGAATCATACCTCTCCCTTGGGTCACCATCCACTATGTACCAAGGGAGGGAATGAGGATTTGAAATCCCCTATATAAATCCAAAAAGAGATGAAGAAAGGGTGATCACATTGTTATGTTGGCCAGAATTTCCCAGGAAATACCATAAGTGTGTGACCTGGAGCTGGAGATAGAGGGGACTCGATTGTTGGGCACCCAAAAATCCTAATCCATCACAGTGGAGAGAGGGGGAGACTGTATCAGAGGCAGAGCTTGGAAAAACAACATCCTTGCATCGGGACCTAGAACCATTGTCTAGGGGCCCTTTGGCAAGTGGGTAAAATTTATTCTCCATATCAAAAGTTTAATAAGAAGAGGCCCTGAGCCATCATTTTCATTATTATCATTTTGAATCTCTTTAATAGCTTCTATATATTTGTGTTTTAGTTTTAAGTTTATTTTGAGCATACATTCGCATATCTTTTCCTCTATATTATATGCTTTTGAGCTCCACCACTTTCTGCCTATTACCAATAGTTTATAGGGGTAGACCACACCCCTTAAACTGGTGCTATTTCGTACACCCATGCATCAAATCCACCACAACAAGATTGGCGACTCCACTAACGTTTTACAAGTTTATGTGGTTGTGCCATCTCTTGCAGGAGACCTTTGTCTACACTGGAGAGTGGAGCTGATAGTCCCCTGATCCATCTTGCAATCCCTAGATTCTCTTGGAGTGACAGAATAAAGAAGGCAGCTCCTAATATTTTTACTCGCAAGATTTTTGCGCGCAGTTGTTTCTCACAAATGCACATTGCGCGCGTTCAGGACTGACTTGCGTGCAGGAAAGCGCACTTGTCAGAGCCTTTTGCGCACAAATTATAGAATGAGATTTTTCTCCCTATATTCTGCATTTTTCTACTTGTAAGTGTGCTAGAAATCCCCTAATGTATCTACCATCACTTGTGTTGATACCCCACAGCTTCTGAGAACTTAGTTTTAGCTGCCTTCTGTAGGCTTAGAGTTAGTTTTCATTTAAGTTGGTTTTTTGCAAAAATATTCACATAGTCTAAGTAGGAGGAAAATTAACCATTGCATCCTGAACAATTTATGTTTTGTAAATTATAGTATTCACACTTAGATAAACTATTCCGAGCAAGTGGCCCAAGACCATGCATGCATAGCTAGTTTCATTTTCTAGTGTAGAAATTGTTTAGTTTAGTTCAATTTTTGCATTAGGAATTGCGGGACTAGGATTGAATTGTCGATTAGAGCAAGTAATCTCTGCTATATTTGCACCCTCCAGTGATCCTAGGTAAGCATATGAACGCTCTATATTTACAATTCACCATCTCCCTTTAGTTAGTCACATAGAATAACTAGGAAAATTTGAAAGCGGCCCTTTATCCGCAAATGTTTTCCATTTGAGCCAGAATAACATAACATAGTTTAACTAGGGGACTTTTGTAAAGGATCACCGATATCCATATGTTCAAACTATGAGATTTTTCACCATATTCTCGCACACACTCACCCACTAAGGAAAGAAAGACACCTAAAACTAACTTAACCAAACTCACTAAATTCTCCCCACAGGGGCTACAAAAGAATTTATAGTTTAAGTTAGGATCAAGGGGGTAGGCATCCAATAAACCAACTTGATCATACTTCTTGTTGAAACATAGAAGTTGAGTATTTAGGGAGCTTCAAATCCACCTATCAGCCCATGGAAAATAAAACCTGAGCGCGATAGAGACCTAATTCAGAGGGGGTTAGGCTTAGGCACAGTGTGTTTGGTATCAGTTGGGGCTACTTGACCCGAATGATATTGATTGGTACTGTTAGATGACTACCAAGAAGCCCAAGAATCAAATGCTCATGTGGGACGGTGGTTCTTAGTGGCCAAAAACTAGGGCATCATTTACCCTATAGGTGACGGTGCAGGCAAGCGCCAGACCCCCTACCCTTACCTTGGTGGATTCTCTATGTCTCATTGGGGGTGTCGCCAGCTCTTATGGGACGTTGTGCCAGCACTCGCAAGAAATATTCTCAAGGTTGTAATATTCCAAAATTTGCATGCAGCAATTTGGAATATTTAATTTTGCCATTTTCACTTAGAAGATGAATAAAAGGGTGAGGAGACCCATGCATTACATAAATAAGTATAAATTCCTCATGTTGTGTAAGGGGATCATAATACCAGCTGTATTTTACACTCTCATGTGTGAACAAGGATATTTTGCATGTGGACAAGGCCAAGTTTGACCAAGTCAACAACATAAATGTAGGAGGAGTGGATCAGCAAATAAAAGAGCTCTATGTGAATGAGGCTCAACCTAGATAGCGATATGTGAGCTGGATTGAATACCCTTAGGTGTGAAAAGGGTTGAAGCAAGTTGAATAGGGCAAATTTGACCAAATCAAACAACGCAGTTTAGAGGAGTGACTCTAATGAAGGCACAACACAATTTTGGAGGGAGATTGTTTGTGTGGAGGTGAAAACCCTATTGAGTGGGACCCAAGGTGAGAAGGCTCACTTATTTTATAAGGAAGATAATGGCAGCCATTTGGAGGGTAGCTTATGTATTACATTTTCATTTTTTCTTAGACTTTTTCTCTCTTCGCTGTTTAGCTGAGATTGTCGGTGCTGCTTAGCACTAAGGGATTCCTATTCAGGAATTCCATCTATTCCATTTGGGTAACTCTTGGGAGAGACATGATCCATCATTCCTCATATCCAGAATTGGTGCCAAGCTTCCTTCTATAGGTTCAGTGCAGTTTCTGCAAGAGGTTGAGCTGAGTTGCAGGGTGTTGATAGGGAGGGTTGAGAAACCCATTTTCTGAAGTGGTTTTGCATAGGAGGGAGGTTTAATTCCATTGGAGGATAATTTTAGAGCATTCTTGGGCTGATATAAAATATTTGGAAATATTTCATCACATTACCATCACTTCCAGTGTTACTCCACTCAGGAATTGCATTATTCCTACAAGGCAGTTTTAGCCGTGACTTTTGTGGCTCTTTCGAGGAGTTTTCCTATGATTGGAGGATGGATTCTTCCATGGGGGAAGAACATTATTAATATATGCATTAGATATTCATTATTACAACCTTTTACACTCATATGCTTCAGTTTCAGTGATTATTTATATTTTTCTGAAAATCACCATTTGTATTCAGAGTGTTTGACAAGAAACCCTTGCCGGGTTCTCTTGCATTTTGTATAAAGGAGACTAGATCTCATTCTTCCAAGCATATTGAATAATATAATTCCAGATCTATTTTTCTCTATAATTTTTATGTATAAACCCTCTCTTATACTGCGCAGTCACTTTTATGCAGTATTTCCTGTGTTGCAGTGTTTGGGGTTTTAGCTCTTTTTGGAAATCCTAGGTGTGGGAGATCTATTTAACCCACCTAGTTTGATTTGTTTCATCTCTATTCTTGGATTTAGGTTGTATATTGGATTATATAAAGGATATGAGAGTAAATTTTGTTATTTTATAGCATAAGTTTTTTAAAATACTTTTTTAGTGCATGCTTGTTGAGCTGTCTCGATTTTGGGATATTACAGTGGTATCAAAGCAAGATCTTTGGCTCAGCCTGGGGGCTTCAAACCAAATAATATAAAATAAAGAGCAAGGAAAAAATTATGGAGAGGATGGGATTACTCTCATCCATTTTCAGATCTAATAAGGAAGAATAGAAATGCATTGAAACTCCAAGAGGGTTTCAAGGAGGAGAAAGCTGCAGTGAGACCTCTAGAAGGTTTCACGAGGAAGAAGAAGATGCATGCACTTCCTATTCTCATCGAGGAAGTGGAGAGAAATAATACCACTTAGAACATGATATCCTGAGTGGGTATCTAGAAGAATACAAGTGCCAACCTAGGGCTTTCCAAGAGACCCTAGATTTTCCTCAATTTATTCAACTGAGAGAAGAAACGAGAGCTTGCAGTGAAAGAATGATAAGAGGCAACATATTCCTATTGTCTAAATTTGATGGATCACTCAAGACTACAAGAAAGACTTGGGTGATGAAACTAGCGGAATTCTTCCTACTACACCCAGTAGTGGACAAGGAGGCTGTGGAAATCTCAGCGCTGCATTTGGAGGGCAAGGAAAGATCTTGGTGGTTCAGCCATGGGAATTATGCAAGGGTGTTTATTTTTGCAGATTTAAATCAAGGATTAATCAAGAGGTTTAACAGTAGGAGGTAAAAAGAGGGGGAGTCCTTTTCTCCACTTAAGAAGCCTAATACTAACGTTGTCATACTCATGGAGGAGCAACCACCTACATCAACAATTAGGGCAGCCATGACATTGGAGGGAGGAGCCCTTGCAGCACTACGAGAGGTTCTTGAATCTCACCAAGATATGGGAATATTTCCACTTTTATTTGCTGCAGCAAATCCCTATAAAAGTTGTGGAAATTTGTCTTCATATGACCCAGGGTCAAACATTATTGCTGAGAGAGAGCAGTAGGATTGCACTGTGTTGTGTAAGCTTGAATGGTTCAAGGGAAAGATGAACCATCAACCTCATGTATCACTGTTGATTTTCACTCAACCCTTGAGGTTGGAGTGTAACCTTTTGGAGGATGTCATGAACTATGTCTACCATACAAAAGGACATAGATTCATCTTTGAGTTGGGGCATGAGCCAAACAAAACACCATGGAGGAGAGTTAAAACACTGTCAAGAGGTAGCAGTGAGGAGAATTTTCCTTCAGCTCACTTGGATCCCTATGGATTCAAGATGGTTATTAGTGTGAGGTCTTTTCTAGGAGATCTCCAAGGAGTTGCATTTCAACATCCCATGAAAGGCAATGAAGAAGATATGATATGGAAGGATGGTAATATTCTTTGGAGGAGTACCAAGATGGAGAATGGTAGGAGACATCCATCAGTGGATAAGTGGATGTGGATAGAGAGCAAGAAGCTAGAGAGCTACTTGCAAATATATGATACTGGGAAGCAAGAGTAAAAACTATGTTGGATACTCTTGAGAGAGTTTGTCCATCATGAGACATATCCTTTTTCCAAGGGTATGTGGGAGGAGAGTACTTGGAAAGGTACTTGCATCATGGGGCAGCAAGGAGTGTGGATGCATTATGATGATGTGATCATTATTTTTTCACCACATGGGTTGTATGATGGAGGTATGAGGAGGCAGCATAAACTTTTGTTGCTTTGGAGGATTGGGAGAGAGTAAGGGCAGATCTGCTCTCACACTTGGCATGATGCTGCAAGAGTAGGGGATGGCACCATCATAGTGCAAGGAGGCTACTCCTTAGCCTTAGATGATTTGGAATTACTTCCACCTTGGAAGGAACTTCTTGTATGCAACAACATTATGGGAGGAGTCTTTGACATGGGGCATGTCAAAGAATGGATTTATGAGTTGGCAGGAGCCTATTTGCATAGGCCGACAACGCTGTCACTTTGGAGCAGGGACTTGTTGATGGAGTGCTTCCAGGACCACTTCACATTTGATGCACTGGGTGGACATGGAGGAGATGATATTGATAGAGTAGTGGATGAATTCATCTGTTACTATAGTATGCTCTTCTTGACTTGGACTTCCAAGCATGGGGAGGGGGATCTTTAGGCAGCATATGGTTTATTCCTCTTCATAGGAGTATGTCATATCACTATGGAGGACTCATTTATGGATCCTGTCACCATCTTAATTTCATTGCATGGTAAGAATTATGTTTTTTAATTTATTGATTGTTCAACACAATATTTGCATGCTCTTACCATTTCTCTGCAGGGCATTTCTCTACAAAGGGGCAAGTTTTTATTTAGGCTCCATGGACCATTTTTGGCAAGCTATTATGATGGAGACAACCATCTACTATATGATCTGGGGCAAGTGTTTGGTCACTCCTTGTATGCTCATTTGATACATTCAGCCATCTACTATTTTCTAGTAGATGTGGTGACTTACACAATTAGCCATCTGTCAAGAAAAAACTTGCCATGCTATTGTCTGAAGCTACAGTGGGGAAGACTGCGCTGTGACCACTTGGGAGACTGTTGGTACACTCCATAACCACATAAAACCTTCAGTATTTCTTTAATTATGATGTTGATCATGATCCTATTTGCTGATATTATTCTTGCTTTTATGAGGAGTATGATTGGAGGAGGAACACATGGGGTGGATGTGTTCTTTGGGGAGGAGGATCCCCACACTTTCTGCATTAAATGTTATAAGGGGAGCATGGGAGGAGGTATGGCCACTACAAAAAAATATTTTTTTCTTTATGAGGAGGGCCATGAGATGGATGGGATTCCATATGGTGGTGATTTCTTATCCATCATGTATGAGATGATTTGGGCCAGCTTGATTCACAATGTTGGGGAAGGGATCTTTGGGGATCTAGTTTCCTTCTTGCCACTTGAGGGAAACCTTATTGCAGCCCAAGATCAGAAAAATATCTGCACTTATATTAAGTGGAGAGGAAGACAGCGTGGGGTAGGATACTTTGTCTACCATGTTCAGAATTCTATCCCACCTACTTTGCAGGAGTTTAAGGTGGAGGATGATTTGCATGAGTTACCATTTTGGAGGGTGGCTCATTTTGTATGGTTGATAGCTTGGGGATGGGAGATTCATATGGGGATGGTAGATCCCAATTTATATCAGAACACATGCCTCAATAAGGGGTTTAGACCACCCATTATTGCCTCCATTGATATCCTACTGTCACACAATGATAGCTATTTGGGGTGTACACCAGAATCTAGCTTGTTTACTTGGGAGGGGAAACTTGGAGATATATTTATGATGCATCACCTTGATCCTTGGATAATTTTATATTATGAGGTTGCTACAGGAGAGAAGAGGATTCTCTTCAGTCCTATCCTTGCAGTTGCTTGAGGACAAGAAACATTTGGGAGGGGAGGACTGTAATATTCCAAAATTTGCATGCAGCAATTAGGAATATTGAATTTTTCCATTATCACTTAGGAGATGAATAAAAGGGTGAGGAGACCCATGCATTACAGAAATAAGGATAAAATCCCTCATGTTTTGTAAGGGGATCATAATACCAGCTGGATTTTACACTCTCATGTGTGAATAGGGATATTTTGCATGTGGACAAGGCCAAGTTTGACCAAGTCAATAACATAAATGTAGGAGGAGTAGATAATCAAATAAAAGAGCTCAAAGTGAATGAGGCTCAGCCTAGATAGCTATATGTGAGCTAGATTGAAGACCCTTAGGTGTGAAAAGGGCTGAAGCAAGTTGAAGAGGTCAACTTTGACCAAATAAAACAACACAGTTTAGAGGAGTGACTCTAATGAAGGCACAACACAATTTTGGAGGGAGATTGTTTGTGTGGAGGTGAAAACCATATTGAGTGGGACCCAAGGTGATAAGGCTCACTTAGTTTATAAGGAAGAGGATGGAAGCCATTTGGAGGGTAGCTTATGTATTACATTTTCATGTCTTCTTAGACTCTTTCTCTCTTAGTTGTTTAGCTGAGATTGTCGGTGCTGCTTAGCACTAAGGGATTCCTATTCAGGAATCCCTTCTCTTCCATTTGGGTAACTCTTGGGAGATATCTGATCCATCATTCCTCATATCCAGCATTGGTGCCAAGCTTTATTCTACAGGTTCAACAAAGTTTCTGCAGGAGGTTGAGCTGAGTTGCAGGGTGTTGTTGGGGATGGTTGAGAAACCCATTTTCTGAGGTGGTTTTGCATAGGATGGATGTTTCCTTCCATTGGAGGATCATTTTGGAGAATTAATAGGCTTATATAAGATATTTAGTAGCATTCCAACACATTACCATCACTTCCAGCATTATTCCACTCAGGAATTGCGTTATTCCTGCAAGGCAGTTTTAGTCGTGACTTTTGTGGCTCTTTCGGGGAGTTTTCCTGTGACTGGAGGATGGATTCTTCTATAGGGGAAAAACCTTATTCAGATATGCATTAGATCTTCATTCTTACAGAATTATACACTCATATGTTGTAGTTTCAATGATTATTTAGTAATTTTCTAAAAATCACCATTTGTATTCAGAGTGTTTGACAAGAAACCCTTGCCGAGTTCTCTTGCATTTTGTATAAATGAGACTAGATCTCATTCTTCTGAGCATATTGACTAATATAATTCTAGATATATTTTTCTCTATAATTTTTATGTATAAACCCTCTCTTAGAATACGTAGTCACTTTTATGCAGTATTTCCTATGTTGCAGTGTTTGGGGTTTTAGCTCTTTTTGGAAATCCTAGGTGTGGGAGATCTGTTTAACCCACCTAGTTTGATTTATTTCATCTCTATTCTTGGATTTAGGTTGCATATTGGCTGATATACAGGATACGAGAGTTAATTTTTTATTTTATAGCATAAGTTGTTGGAAATGCGTTTTTAGTGCATGCTTTCTGAGCTGTCCCGATTTTGGGATATTACAAAGGCCCAGTTAATTTTGAGTGTGTGAGGTTGCATAGGTCTTATAGGATTTTGAGTATCATGCACAAACAAAAAAAAATGATATTTTTTTATTGATAGATCACATAAATTAAGTTAAAGGGAAATTTTATTGTATTTTTTATTTGTTTGATGTATGTGGCCATAAATTTTCTTTGATCGTAGACTCTATCCTCTCAAATTTTTCCAAAACCTAACCTGGTTGACACTTGAATGGTCCCAATGGAACCTCGTTAATCCAGGAATCTTTTGGACCTCCCCCCATTACAGGGAGGGGTTCCAGGTCTTTCGCCATTTAAGCGTCAAGGACGGAATGCTACCACCATCATTGGTTCATCCTTCATTGGAGCAACCATAGTTGGGAACACTATTCGGTCTCCCAACACCACACTACACACCACCCCCCCTCGACCCCTAGGGGGTAGAGGAGTGCATCCCATTCAGCAAGCCAGCTGAACACACATCAGGGTACGTAACAAACTTACCCTTGTTCTAACTAGAACTTCGTGTCTTCACACGTTGCAATGACGTCAACCTCCCAGTCACTTTTCTTAGCTGCATTGAATCTACCTGATTTAAATAAGCTCACAAATGAATTCATCGCACACGATCCCTCATGGCCTCCCATGTCCACGAAGCTCCCTTCAGATATACCAAAGTTTGAAGGCAAGCAAGCAGAAGACCCACGTAATCATGTAATGACCTTTCACCTATGGTGCTCATCAAATAGTATCATCGACAACACTATTCGATTGAGGCTATTTAAACACACTCTTACAGGAGTAGCCGCGAAGTGGTACGTGAAGCAACCTCCTGGTTCACATGGAACCTTTAGCACCCTCACTACTGCATTCCTTTCATATTTTCAGTTACCCATTCACCATGATTTGGGAATGGAGTTACTGAATCATTTTAGAAAAACCCCCACCATCCATATCTCTGACCATATCCATGAATCAAGGTGGCATCGTAGTTTATGTAAAGCTAAACTCGATGATCGAGTCCTCTTATATTTATTTCTGAAAACTATGATGGCAGAGATTTCAAAGGATGTGGCACAAAAATACCCCACATCCAAAGAGGATGCAATCAGTAAATCCTAGAATCTTGAACTGATTTATATGCAGTCATGATACATTTACAACATCCTCCCTAATGCCCCGCGCCTACAAACTTATCAAGAATTTTCAGGCGCGTCGAACTTTGCAGATGGATTAATAGGATCAATGACCTAAGGTTACATACGCAGCAGTAGTCAAATTCCTGGTTACACATATAATTCTACTCAGAACATGCCTCAACCCAGATTTCAAAGTCATCATATGCCTCAGCAAGATTTGACTAATAGGGCGTAAGCGTATCACCTAGGAGGACCCTATCCTCCTGCTGAAGGGACCCAATACGCAAAAATAAACACTGACAGAAAATCTCCCCTCCAATGGCCAGGTGCAAACAAGGGATAGCGTTATGCTCAGTCCCAAGCACATGACCCACCAACACAAACCAATGCACAGGTGAAATTTGTGCAGCTGTCCCAAAATCAACCATACCAGTATAACCAGGAGAACTACCCTCCTAACGTGGTTAATAAAAAGTCAAAAAACAAGCCCAAAGGGAACCCTAGGAAGGGGGGCAGCAACCAACAACACCGATCGCGATCCCAGGCTGGAGGCAACTCCAATAGGAATTAGAACCAGGAGCCAGCAATGCCCAACGACAAGGCAAAACACCACCTCTACGAACAAACCACTCTTGTTCAATATGTGGTGAGTATGGGCACTATACTCACCACTGTCCCAATCTCCCTGAGCTAAAAAGGCTAAAAAGTAACTGAGGACAAGGAGGATCTTCCCAGAAACCCACTGTTATGCAAGAACCTTTCCCCCACCAAGGGATAGTCAGCACTTAGCAACAAAACCCAGATGATTTCAGGAAAAGCAACCATGAAATTTACATGACTGGGGAAGAAATGTTTTTCCAAACATGGAACCATATTTACGACACCCCACCAGACACCACTACGTCAGGGGCTAGTACTAGTGCGCCAATTGCACCTTTGACCATTTCAAATATGCCTATAGAACCAGTGCCAAAGCTGGCAAAGGGACGTAATAAGCGAGCAGGTAACTACTCCAAAGCAACCCATAATTATAGCATCGTGGATGATTTAGCTCAATCACCCACTGCTATGACAGCTCTGGAAGTATTGCAGTCATGCCCCAAATAGTGGAAAGCCCTACTTTCTGCATTAGGCACTATCAACCCTACCGATACACATATGATGGCCTTTGACTTAGAAAAATCCACCCCTAGGCTTCCTTCTATGGTCGCCTTCTAGATACTAGTGTTGGTCTAGAATATCACTATTCACTGATTTGTCATTGACGAGGGTGCATCGACATGCATCATGTCGAAAAATGTTTGGGAGAAGTTGGGTTCTCCTGAACTAAAACCCTCGGTCATAATGCTTCAAGCATACAATGGCCATCCCTCAACCCCCGTCGGTCACTACCAAAATGTCCCGGTCTGCTTAGCCGAAAATATGGTGCATATAGAGTTTGAAGTCTTGGACACTCACTTGGATTACAATATACTCCTCGGGCAGAGTTACATGTATTCCATGTCCGCCATAGCATCCTCCGTCTTACACATTATGATGTTCCCCCACGAGGATCGCATCATTACTGTAGACCAGCTGACACACAATGAGAAGAGTGCCCTAACCAACACGGATGTAATTCTACCCTATGTAGATACAACCTCAGATGGTATTTCACGATACCAAGAATATGGCCCTGGCCAGTTCAAACCATTTTCCGTTCTAGGGTCATTCCTAGGAGATCCTCCTATCATCCCAAAGGCATCGCCCGATGCCATAGGGGCCCTGGTGTGCATGATGTCCACATCAAGCACCGAAGTTAGTCAGGATACAGAATCAAGCAGTAACAACACTGAGGCATCAACCACGATAGCCTCTCTAGACTACGTCGCCTCCCAAACCCATTTTCTCTACCCCCCAGCTAGCTTTGTCTCCCAGCATGTTTTGGCACCACTGGTGTTACTCAACATATCATTGGCGTTCCTATTTTCGTACCTCATTCCTCCTTCTAGAACAAGAGCCACCAACATTACCGCCACAGGGTTAAAGTCCCTCAGTCTCGAGAAGCCCCCACCTACTCAAGAAATAGTCGAAACCACCCTCGCAAAGGAAATTCCCATTGCGAAACTAGTAATCACGGGCAAGAAAACTGAAAATAGAGGAAAGAAGTTGGTGACCCCCTCCATTCAAAGGGAATCACCAGTCTGTGCCATATGCAACGTTATAGGCCATCCTACATATATGTTTCCAGAGTGGGACGAGTTAAAACCACTCCTCAACTCCGAAGCATACATCTAGACGCCGCGTTCCCGTAAAAATGAACCTACCACCAAAGGTAAAGACAAACCGCTGCATACCAATCACGCATGCACTTTCTGTGGCAACTATGGGCACTATACCCATCATTGTCTAGAGATACCATGATATAGGGACGCCTTACATGCGATCGAGCGATCCTATCAAGAAGACCCCTCCATGCAGTCTGTCAACGACAAACATCGTGCCATCCTATACTTACAAGAGGAGCATAGGATTGTAGAAAGGCCCCTAGTAATGCCCGTTATATGTTGTATGCTATGCGAAAAACGTGGCCACTACCTCGAAGAATGCGCAACCTTGGAGCTCATTCGTAGATGGTATCCAATTGAAAGGGTGTACTACGTAGGGCTATGGGAAGCACAATTCACATGCTCGTTATGCGTTGAAAATCACCTTTTGGAGGATTGTCACATACCTCGCTTCCGGCTAGCCCTTGCTAGCCTCTACTCAGCCATAATCTGCCTTTCCCAAGAAGACGACATGGATGCTGAGTCCACAGGAATCTCCATGACCCAAGCAGATGAGATGAGCGCATATATCATGTTCTTGACAGCCAAATAACGACCCAGCAAGGAACCCCTAGTTACCCCCAACCGCACTTCGCAGTAACGACTAGCATGTACATTATGCAAAAAGGCGGACCATGCAGTCATCCATTTCCCTGATTTAGTAGCCTTCTGGCACTGGTTCCCCATCAGAACTCAAACTGAACTTGATGGAACCTTCATATCAAAGATATTTTTCCTGATATGTCAAGGTAATCATTATGAGAGACATTGTAATTATGCCTCACAAATTCGTCCCACTATTGATATGATTAATTCCATATATAAGAGAGAGGACAACCTTCGAGAATGGCATAAAAAGTACATCATCGGGTCAATGTCCCCACCTCCGCAATGGTGTATCAAGCCTAATAAAATAACACACCACCAAAGCATAACCTTGGCTAAACCTAGGATAACATGCGGCCTATGTGATCATAATGATCACTGAATCAACCAATGTAGAGAACTCAAGCCCCTTGAAAATAGTCTTCGCATAGTCTCTTCTCTCCCTCATAAACGTCTATCCAATCAAGAGAAAATCATGCGCACTTATTGCCAAATTTTCTCACACTTTCATCATACGATTAAGTGTGTACATCTCCCCAAGCTAAGAGCGGCACGAGCTGCGTTAAGTCTACACTCCACCAAAGAGGAAGACACATCTAAAACAATGATACGGAAATGGAGACAGAAGACAACCTCTTCTACAACCAACCCTTTCCAAGCATCCATGTCCAGAACAAAAAGTAGCATAGAATCCTGCAACATCTACTCCGTTGGCATGGTGATACCATGCACCATTTGCACTGGCCAAAATCATGCCCACTAATGGAAGAATTTAGGCACCTCTGCAGCAGGCACAATTTCCATCTACCGGAAATTAACCATCCTTGCAGGGAAACCAACCTTGAGCCCATACAGAATTCCATTACAGAGATTCTACCCCCGCCAAACATCGATGACATAATCCACCATATATGGTTTGTATCCTCCCATATTGGAGATAGGATGACTACCTCACCCCATTCTAGGATTTCCACCATATTCCTATCACAAAAAACCAACGTACCTCACGCTTTTGCATTTATTTCTGCAAAAACCTGAATGTACATGCTGCTATCGAACTCCTCAATGACATCCAGCCTCTGGAGTAGAACTTAGTAAAACTAGAGCTTGTCGACGAAAATCGACAACAGATGCTGTAGCACAACGAGGCCCACAAAAAAAGGGTTAAAGCGTCGTTCGACCGCCACATCACCCCTTTCTCGTTCAAGGAGGTAGAATTAGTTCTTCACTATGATGTCACAAAAGAGGCTTTAGGGCTAGGAAAGTTCGAAACCTTGTGGAAAGTGTTATCATCCATAAATTTTCAAAACATCATTGTGTCAACTCTGTTTTTGATCATGGTCTCAAAATGGGTTTGAAAGTCATTTTAGGATTTGGTTAAGGGTAGGTTAAATTTTTTATAAATTTCAAGGTCATTATTGAATTCAAATAAATTTTTCTAAAGGTCCATAATGTTTCGGGTTAAATTTCTACAATTAGCCAAGAATCCTCTATTTCGTAGCACCTCTAGTTCAAAAAATTGGATTTGCGCTATGAAAGCACTAATACTTTCATAACGCAAACTGGGAAAAATACACTATGGGTACTACGAAAGCACGATTTTTTAACCGTCTTGTCAATTGAGCTAGGATTTGTTAGAATCCGTTAGGAAATGATAGGATGGTGGTATGGTGAGTCAGTTAGTTATCAAATTCAATGTACTTATCTATATCACAGTCATCATCGTCATGATAGGGCATGAGTGAGGCATCATTCAGTTATGAGATGACATCTTAAATTCAAAATCTTGCCAAATTTGGTCATTCTCATTTTCATTTTCCTCCATTCGAGTTTCTGAGCTCTGAAGCAGTCAAGCTAAGCTCGTTCTTATTCTATACAAAGGCTATCTTCATTCTAATCAAGCGAGCTTGTTCATATCCTAATCAAGTGAGGTTGTTTTATAGATTCAAAAGAAGCTAACAAGTTTTTCTAAGAAGCATGGGAAAGGAAAAGAAATTCCACAGAGCGGGACATTGCTTAAGATATGAGCCTAAAAATATTAAGGCTATAATTGAAGATCAAACAGTGATGGAGGCTTTTAGCAAAGCAGGTTGTCTCCGGTTTTGTGAAAAGCTGCAAGGTTTCCATACACAGGTGTTAAAAAAATTTGCATTGCACTTCAATGGAACAACTACCAAAGTTGGGATGTTAAATGTGCCAATTACACCTAATATTATTTCTTCTGTGACAGAAATACCAAGGGGGCAAGAAACTTGGTTTAAAGGTTTTAAATTTGACATGGAACCATGCATGGAATTCATGGAACCTGAGTATGCAGACATGGACCTAAATAATGCAATACCTAGAAGATGTATCAAAGACACCTATGCAAAGCTGCTATTCAACATTCAAAGATACTTTACATGTGAAGGAAGATACCATAAATTTTATACTTATAATTTCAAGCTGCTTCTGCATTTCATAGGTATGATATCACTAGATTTTCCCTTTTATTTTCATAGGAGCCTTGCCAAAATGGCTGATAAAGTACAAGCCAAATCTGATGGTTGTGAAACATCTTTGTTTCACCATGGTTTGATAAAGTTATTGGTTTTGAATGAGCTTCAGAAAATAAGCAAGGATTGGTCCTCATTTTTGTTTATGAATGGTTTTGAATTGGAAACCCTAACCCCAGCTAGAAACCCTAAAATGAAAGGAACTCCTTCACCACTAGTAGCAGAGTCTAGTCAGCCTGTGGTTAAAAAATCAAAGAGGTTTATAAAGTTTAAACCAAGGAAAAAATTTGAGAAAAAGACAGAGAAGACACAAGTGCTTGTTTCACCAACTCCATCACCTACAAAACAGAGGTTTAAAAGTGTCAAAGAGGCAAAAAAAAACAAGTTGCTAGCAAGCAAGAAATCAAGAGAGTGACAAGAAGCCAAGCAATGGTATTAAATGGAAATGCAATTGTTTCAGTTTCAGAAGATAGCCCAGTAATTAAGGGAAATTTAGATGACATCCTTCATGAAATTGATATAGAAGAGACACCCATCGTGCAAGATGATTTCATTGGAGTAGATGAACACAAACAGAAAAAGGCTAAGTCAGCAAAGAAACTTGAATTTGAGGGTGAAAATGCAGCCTTTATCTTTCAAGCAAGAAAACCTTTAACTAGGCATGCTAAGAGGCCCAAGGAAGGCAGCAAGGAGGTCCAAGAAACTATTGAAATAGTTAAAGTCCCTGAAGATGTGGTTGATCTCTCATCACCAACAGTGGAGCATGTAGCCAATAGGTCAATGAAGGGAAAAGAACACATGACAAAGTGTCAACATCTTGAGAAGAAATTGAGGTTATCAAACCAAGAGATTGCAATGATGAGAAAGAGGGTCAGAAAGCATAGTATTGAAAAAACAGAGTTCAAAATAATGAAGGCACTTTGGGAGGGTCAAACTAGTTCTAGGTCTGAAATTCCAAGCAGCGCAGAACATTTTTTCACATGGATAGTTCCAACCATCAAGGAAGCTAAATTTGTCAGAGTAATCAATACTCACTTGAGAGCCAGTAATAGAATACTAATAGATCAAGTGGAGGACTTGAAGTAGCAGCTGAAATTGACCCAGGATGAGCTAAAAAACAAAGGTGCAGAATGATAATCATTAAAAAGTCAAAAATTAAATCAAGTGAAAATTAAGAAGGAACCTCATGAAAAATGTGTTTTTCAGTTCATATGAATTTTTATATTGATGAAACCAGTGGTATTTTTAGTTTTGGCACATTTTTTTTTCATTTTGAAAAAATCTGGGCAAAACTACTCACTCAGCAATTTTGTAGCGCAAACAATGCAAAAAGAGTGAAAAGCACTACGAAACTGCTGTAGAAGTTTTTTTCACTCTTTCTCATAAATTTTTGAAAAGAAAATATATGTATTATGACTTGAAATTGCTAAAGGAGTTGTGTTAAATGATCATGAAGATAATCCTAGAGGAAAGAAACCAAAATTCTAAAGGAAAAAGGGTTAAAGGGCTGCGCTATGAAAAACGCTACGAAACTGTATTGTTTTCATAGCACAAGCCTACTTCAACTAATTCGAGTAGTTTGATGATGGTTTTGAATAGTTGGGACTTAGTGAGGTTTTTTAACAGGTGTTACTTCATTTCTTAACAGAAAATAACCTTGAAGTGATGGGTTCATGATGGTCAGAGTGTCTCAAGAATACAAAGGACCATATGCTTAGAAAACATGGGACAGTTTCCTAGTTTAATGGAGATCAACATTGAGGTCATAAAGTGTTGAAGCATATCATATTGATTTGACCTTATGTCAATACACTTGGAAAATGATGTAGTCTAGTTTAGATAAGGTTGTTATGAGTAAAGTTGTAATATTCCCAAATTTTTACATCATATTTGGAATATTAGAGTCCTTGATTTTCTTAATGAATTAAGTAAATAAAAGGGTGGAGGAACCCATAATCCTCAGTATGAATAAATATCCACTTTTGTGTGTGTGAATGTGGATTAATTAATCCTAGATCTGCATAATAAGGTGGTTGAGAAACTACTAATGTGAATGAAATTGGAGAACCTGTCTCATTAATGAGATAGATCATGGAGGTTGATATAGTCAACTAAGATCTTGATGAGATCAAACAGAAGGTTGATTCAGTCAACTAAGAACTTGAAGATGTAAAACAAAATATCATGGGACATTCATGATAAAGTGATGGAGGATGTTGTGAAAACAAAGCACACTTGATGGAGAGGGTGTACATTTCACCTAGACATGATGGTTGATTTGGTCAAACAACACAGTCAAACTTGGAGGATCTTGTCCGCATGCACTGCTCAGTATAGATGAGGGCCAAGGCTTGGGAAGGCTCGAAAATTATATAAAGAAGATGAAGACAAGGGTGGAGGTATGCTGGTTATTATTGATGTAAATATCTTTTTAGATCTGGAATTATCATGTGACATTCCATTTCTTTCTCGAGCTGTTTAGCAGAGATTGCAAGTGTTTTCTAGCACAGGGTGTTCCTAGTCGAGAATCCCACCTCTTTCTTAGAGTAGCTCTAGAAAGAGGATTGTATTTCATTCTACATCAGGCATTGGTGCCACATCTTTTTTCCTAATTTCTGCAGAACATTCATATTTAGAAATTGCAGATTTCTCAAGATCAGTTTGGAAGGTGGAATTTGTCTTTAGTACTTCAGCTGGAGAAATAGTGAGGGTTTATTCCTATCACCTTAGGCTTATAGATCAGCACTCATAGAGCTTCATTGAAGATCTGGAATCAGGCAAAAAGTTATTGACCTCCTAGCAGCAATATTTCCTTTAGGAATTATGTTGTCCAATTTGCAGATCAAAAGGGAGGAAGGAAGTTACTAGCATTTTAGCTAGTAATCCTCTGAGGGATCATCCCCTCACATTTCCATTAGTCTTACCATCAGCCTGGAGTTTATTGCATCAATTTTTAGTAGGTATAAGGCCTCTCTTTCCCTCATAGTGCAATTTCTGTTGGCAATTGTGTTACGGTAGTTGTAGTCATTATTGGAGGATTGAGAAGCTAGATCTAGAGCTTCTAGCTTGTAGATATAAAGAAGGGATTAGCCGTTCAAGCTTAGATCTAATATTGAAACATATTTCAGCCATCTACTTGATAGATCTAGCTTCAGATTTTTATTTCCTAGTAGATCAATGATCAAATCCTAGGTAGGTGATTTTCCAAAGTTGTAGATCTGGAAAATCCTTTCTGGATTATCTTGGGAATCCATCACATTGGCCAGATCTTGAATGTTGGCATCATCTCAGCTTTAGTTCTGAGTATATCTGCATTTTCCTTTTTCAGCCTGCAACTATATGTTCATATTCTGTTGAAGGGACAATGCGGTATTTGCTTCAGTGCCTCTCTAGTTACGCTGTACCTATTGTAGCATGTTTCCTTGGTGATTCTAGACCAATTTTTTGGCTAGATGTACTCATATTTTGTACATTGTGTAACTGATTCTTCTCCAATCTAATAAAATGGCTCAACTTCTCTGTAAATTCTAATTTTGTCTTAAGCTATATTTTTTATCTTTCTAAAGTTCTTATATTTTGTTTAAGTATTATTTCATTCTCCCTTTTGAGATATTAGAGTGGTATCAGAGCATGATCTTTAGCTCAGCTTGTGGACACTTCATCTTTTGCAACTAAAGAAGAAGCAGATAGATGAGATCTATCATGGAGGAAGAAAATTATACCACTAATTTTTGTAGATCTATGCAATATCTCTCCAAGGAGGTCTATCAAATGAACGAGGAAAGGCATAAAGAAGATCCAAGAAGAAGATGTGATGAGGAAGGTCCAAGCACTTCCTATTAGCAAAGAAGAAAATTGGAGAATCCTAGACCTCCTCATAGATCCACTATGCCCACTTTCTTTGGAGAAGGTGAGAGGTGTATAAATTAAGGAAGGAATGAACCTGAGACTCATGAGAATTTCAGTCTATATCTTGAAGAGTACAAAGTACAATCTAGAGCATTCAAGGAGAAGCTAACTCTCCAACAGTTCTTCAAAATAAAAGAAGAAAGAGGATCCTATAGCAACAATAGAAGAAAGAGGCATAATAGATTCTATTTGCCTACATTTGATGGATCTTCCTCAAGCACTATTAGAGCTTGGAGGATAGAATTAGATGCATTTTTTAGGCTACATCTTGTAGTTGAAGAAGAGGTTGTTCAAATTGCAACACTTCATCTTTGAGATGAAGCCAATGATTGGTGGTTTGGTCACATAGAGCATGCGAAGGTGACTAAATATTCAGATTTTTTTCACAAGTTGAGGAAGGAATTTGATGAGAGAAGGCCAGAGATGTGTCACAAAGTGATGTTCCCTAAGGAAACAAAGGAGGATGTCAATATTGTCACTCTGGACAAGAAGTCACTACATTCACCACCAGCTGCAAAAGTACTTGCATCTGGAGAAGAGACACTTGTATCTTTGCAAGATAGTCTTGAGCTCTTGACATATAGAGTCCCATGCATGATTCAGGAGATGCATGAGGGAAAGGAGGGAGATTCCAACACTGGTACACTTGGAGAAGAGCAGTCATCACTCTTACCAGCAGTTGGAGGCACTATTGTCCTAGTTGGAGGAACTCTTGTGTTATGTTAAGAGGTTCCCACATATCAGTTGATCCAAGGTATGCATACACATTCATCACCTATTTTTTCAGTAGATCTTATTGAAACTTATGGGGAAATTCCATTAGGGCCAATGCATGACCAAGGGTTATATTCAAACACTGATTTGAAGCAGCAAACTATCATAGCGTAGAGGACCCTTGATCAAATCAAGGAGGATATGAAAAGCTATCCTAGTTTGTCATGGATGAACTACATTCAACCTCTTGATTTGAAGTGTAGGATTTCAGAAGAAGGGATGAGCATGATCCTATGTACAATGGCTGGTTATGAGATCAGTATTATACCTTGCTTTGGGATAGTATATGTATTACCTTGTAGATATACAACGTTGCCACCTAGTAGCAGTGATAGTGATGAGGCCCCATTATTCTTGGAGCATTCTGAAGGTAGTTTCACTCATGAAGCAATGGAGTACAAGATGATGAATGGTAGACATCTAGATATGAGAAATATTTTCTCCTTTCTTGATGACACTTTCTCAATGAGCATCTCACAGCTCAAAGAGAGACTTATACCTATAGCAGATCCAGAACCTCATTGGTTTTGGAAGGTCATGGATGAGAAGAAGGTCTCATTAAGAGATCTCATTGGAGGTGCACTTCAACATTTCATGAAGTGCAAAGTTCTTCATCAGTTTTGGAAATATTGTATTCTACAAAGGGAGGATACCATGATTATGCAGTACATCACTCATCATCCATATTGGGGTGAGTGGGTGAGGAAGATAAGCAAGGGGATGCATGACCACTTGCAGATTCATGACATGGGCTGGAAAGCTTGGTTATGTTGGTTTCCCTTGGGATATTATTTTCATTGCCCAAAGGCTCCTATTTCTTTGATCCATGCCTTGAGGAACACTTTTGAAATAAAGGAGGCATGGCTGCGCGGACTACTCTTGGGTGATTATGGTTACTGCCCAATAGCTCATATTTTTATGATTCATGCCTTGTGTATCAATGATAGAATGCAACAAAAGAAGGCATGTTCATTTTGGTTTCACTTGAGAGAGATTGGCCACCACATGACATCTCCTATGTCTATGTGTTTTGTATTGGGTAAATCTTGGCATGATGCTCTCATGATGTGAATTGGTGTTATTTCTTTGTATTGGGCTGAAGTGACATTACATGTGTCCATTAGTATTTTTTTACTTCATGATGCACATGAGGAGGAGAGAAAGCAGTAAGATCTCTTGTTTCTTTGGTTACTTTTGGGGGAGTTTGGCTTGTCCATCTTACATGGAGGAGATGGAGAATGGCAGCAAAGGGCCTTACTCCGGTGGTTACTATTAGGAGAATATGGTTTGACATATTTTTCTACCCATATAAATCCTTCCCTTCTTCTTTTGCATAATGTTGGAATGATACTTGGATACAACAAGGCCAACAGGGCTAAGGAAGAGAACATGTCAATGCTCAATCAAATTCATAAAACATGGGATGAAGAGATGCATTGTGAGATGGAGCTTTTCCTTTGTGGAAAGAGGTAATTTATTTTATGTATCTCATGTATTAATGATGATGTTGGAAATCATATGGTTGTCACTTGGTACTTCATGGTGGAAGGAGGACATCTAACCATACAGTTAGAGGTCATTCTATGTAATGTTGAAAGACAACTTTGGAACCAAATATACATAACACATTGTAGAAAATGCAGGAAAACTTCCTTATGTGGATGCCAATTGGAGGGGAATAGATGGCATTGCATCTATTTTTGGAGTTGCTTGAGGACAAGCAACATTTTGTCAGGGGGGACTGTGATATTCCCAAATTTTCACATCATATTTGAAATATTAGAGTCCTTTATTTTCTTAATGAATTAAGTAAATAAAAGAGTGGAGGGACCCATAATCCTTAGTATGAATAAATATCCACTTTTGTGTGTGTGAATGTGGATTAATTAAGCCTAGATATGCATAATAAGGTGGTTGAGAAACTACTAATGTGAATGAAATTGGAGAACCTGTCTCATTAATGAGATAGATCATGGAGGTTGACACGGTCAACAAAGATCTTGAAGAGATCAAACAGAAGGTTGATTCAGTCAACTAAGATCTCGAAGATGTCAAAAAAAATATCATGTGAAATTCATGATAAAGTGATGGAGGATGTTGTGCAAACAAAGCACACTTGATGGAGAGGGTGTACATTTCACCTAGACATGATGGTTGATTTGGTCAAACAACGCAATCAAACTTGGAGGATCTTGTCAAAATACACTGTGCAATCTAGATGAGGGCCAAGGCTTGGGAAGGCTCAATCATTATATAAAGAATATGAAGACAAGGATGGAGGTATGCTGGTTATTCTTGATGTAAATATCTTTTCAAATATGGAATTTTCATGTGACATTCCATTGCTTTCTCGGGTTGTTTAGCAGAGATTTCAAGTGTTGTTTAGCACAGGGTGTTCCTGGTCGGGAATCCCACCTCTTTCTTAGAGTAGCTCTAGAAAGAGGATTTTACTTCATTCTACATCAGGCATTGGTGCCACATCCCTTTTCCTACTTTCTGCAGAACATTCATATTCATAAATTGCATATTTCTCAAGATCAGTTTGGAAGGTGGAAGTTGTCTTCAGTACTTCAGCTGGAGAATTAGTGAGGGTTTATTGCTATCACCTTGGGCTTATAGATCAGCACTCTTAGAGCTTCATTGCAGATCTAACAATAGGCCAAAATTTATTGACCTCCTAGCAGCAGTATTTTCTTCAGGAATTACGCTGTCCAATTTGCAGATCAAAAGCGAGGAAGGAAGTTACTAGCATTTCAACTAGTAATCCTATGAGGGATCATCCCCTCACATTTCCATTAGTCTTACCATTAGAAAAGAGTTTATTGGAGAGATTTTCAGTAGGCATAAGGCCTCTCTTTCCCTCATAGCACTGTTTCTATTGGAAATTGTGTTACGGTAGTTGTAATCATTATTGGAGGATTGAGAAGCTAGATCTAGAGCTTCTAGCTTGTAGATCTGAAGAAGGGATCATCCCTTCAAGCTTAGATCTGATATTTCAACATATTTCAGCCATCTACTTGACAGATCTAGCTTCATATCTGTATTTCCTAGCAGATCAAGGATCAAATCCTAGGTAGGTGATTTTCCAAAGTTGTAGATCTGGAAAATCCTTTCTGGGTTATCTTGGGGATCCATCACATTGGCTAGATCTTGAATCTTGGCATCATCTAAGCTTAAATTTTGAGTAGATATGCATTTTAATTTTTCAGCCTGCAACTATATGTTCATATTCTGCTGAAGGGGCAGCGCAGTATTTTCTTCAGTGCCTCTCTAGTTACACTATACCTGTTGTAGCATGTTTCCTGGGTGATTCTAGACCAACTTTTTGGCTAGATATACTCATATTTTGTACATTGTGTAACTGATTCTTATCCAATCTAATAAAATGGCTCAGCTTCTCTATAAATTCTAATGTTGTATTAAGATTTATTGTTTATCTTGCTGCAGTTCTTATATTGTATTTAAGTATTACTACATTCTCCCTTTTGGGATGTTACAAAAGTTAAGGAGTTTGAATCCTATTTGTAATAGGACTGTTTATTAGATTTGCAGTTGTCATTTTGTAATAAATACCATGTCATATGGTTAAGAAAGGTGTCAAAAAGTAGAAATTCGATGTATCTAGCTCAGGATAAGGCTATCCTATGTTGTAAATGATCTATAAAGGTTCAAGAAGTCGAATAGGCAGGGGTTGGACATTTTTAGAAAAAGACTGTGTTTATTGTAAGTGACTAATTTTCAACTTAATACAGAGTTTTCTATTTAGCCAACTTGAGATTCATAAAGAGTTCTAGTGTGTTCTTGTTCTAATTGCATATTTTTACTACCCTATTGCAGTGGGGTTTACTTATTTTACTCAGAATTCATCATTGATGCTCTGACTTCCTTCATAGACAAATTGACTGTGTGTTTTACAGTTTCACATATATATCTCTTGAATAGAACTATGATATGCCTCGACTTCCATGCTAAGTATATTTTTTGGTTTTACTGAAGCTATTTTGACTAAATAAGCCCAATGCACACTTTCTAATGTGATTTAAAACCAATATCTATCATTTATTTTCTTATTACCCCACATAGAGTTAGCCATCTATATTTCTATCAAAAATCATTAATCCTTGAGAGAACCCTCTCAGATTGAGGAGGCTAAGCCTCAATCAAAATATTGGTTTGAAATAATTACATGAGATTGATTTAATTGGCAGCCTATCAGGTCTAATTTTGTGATAACAGAAAGGACCCTACATCATCAAACACTGCCTCCGACAGGGGGCATATATCTTGACGGAACCGGATGGGACTTGCCTCACTAACCCTATCAACGCACTTTACCTCAATAATTTCTACCCATAAGGGCCCCGACGGCCCTTCCCCTAGAGTGAGAGTACACAAAAACCCACCCAATCACCATGGATCACCAAAACGAACCATATTTTGGATTTGTTGATGGAGCATCAAGATGGTATCAAAATTTAGCTTCAACTACCTAGGTCATTTACCACTTTGACCGATCACCCCTATGTTCAAATGGCATGTGTATCGGTTCAGCAACAAACAATCAGGCAGAATATTATGCCGTAATTGGAATTATGTGCGACGCCCTCCATCAGGGCATTCGTCGTATGCTTATCTACCTCGATTCCCAATTCGTAGTATCGCAACTAAACCAAACATTCGAGACTCAAGACACACATCTGTTTAAAAAATATTTGTGTGCCAAAAGATTAAGCAGACAATTTGATTACATTACATTTTCACATGTACCAATAAATCAAAACCAAACAGTTGATCGCATAGCCAACAATATCCTAAACTGGGATGCATCTCAAATAAACAATCATACATAAAAACCAAAAATATATGCATCCATCAGCATAACATAACTCATAAACCGAAACAGGTTATACATCAGGTAGTGCCGCAAAAACATATCTCATATATATATATATATATATAAAATATGTGTACCTGAGTACAAAAATAGTGTCCCTGGCCCACTAGCCAGCCCAAAGATACAAAATTCGTCAAAAATGAGGGAAGCATATTCATAACGGGTGCTTTCCCTGTGTACAAAACTACTCTAGGGGGCGCCCCCTCAAGAGGCACACCTGGACCCACCACTGCTTCGGGTACCACCACCGGAGCCATTGTCACCACCGCAATCGCCACTCGACGTAGAGTGGGCCAATAATACCTCTCACGGGCCATCACTGTCTCTAACCAAACCTCCTCGAGGTCGTCCATGAAACCTCGAGTAGGCATACCTTGGGTCAAGCGGTCCACTCGACCCCAGAAGTCCTCAAGAGCGGCCACCTAAGCTGTCAGTACTGCATTGCATGCCTCAGACACATCAGCACGAGCTCGCTCGATCGCAATCTCCACTACAACCAAGCTACTACCCTCACCAGAGGGACCAACACCATATCTTCCAGGTCCACTGGCACCACCACCCGGTCCACCTGCACCACCTCCTCCCTGACCACCTCGAGGTCATATCGGAGGATCTTGATCCACCAATCGGGCCACGGGGCAACCTACCTCGCAAACATCTACAAGAGTAACCAAAATAATGTCAGTGTCGATAACAAAACACGTAAGTACATAAATACTCAATCAAATGTAGAAAAAATATAACACATATCTGTAGGTCCCCAAACATAACCAAAAGGGAGACCAATGTTTGGGTCACCCTGGAAGTCCATCCCCAGATACGTGTATGGCAAGAAAATCTGTTGGTTGGCCTCAAATCAGGCCTCTGTCGTGGCATTCCAGTAATGCCCCACCATGCCACCACTGCCCCACTACATCACCATAGCCCACCTCCTCATCTGTGGCTCCCATGGCCCCCCAATGGGCACCGCCACCACCGGCCTCAGCAGCACCACCCGCTCGTACATGATGCTGCATAATATTTTGGCATGCGAAAAAGAATTCGATCCACGTTAGACCTTGTTCAATTGCGACACCATACCATCAAAATATAATTGGGCGAAGTCAAAGAAATGCCTAGACCTCAACCGATGCAAAACTCCAACTTGCAGGCCAAATGCTCGATGCAGAGAAAAATGACCCCGCCAATCGCACGATCACTGCCAAAGCACACCACTCTGCCACATCTGTCACTGATGTAATGCTGATGCATCCCTCAGTGAGAGGCACCCCTCCACAATTGCGCCTTCAGACTCTATCTAGATTCACTCTCCCAAAGGAGAGTGGGTATCTCAAAGCCTCCCCCTGAGGCAGTAACTCGATCATGAAATAGATATCCGTCTCAGGACAGATCACCAGGTTCATCCCCTGCAGCATGAACATGTTGCGCCTCCTGCGCCAATGTTTTATAATGTAACATAATAAACGTTCCTGCGACCGCAGTAACTCATTCTCGGCAAATTTCAGAAGGCCCCATGCAGCCAACTCATGACGTGCCCCAGAATCAGCAGCTAGAGTGGATGAATCTCGGGCCAATCCCGCTCTCTCCACACCAACCTGCCAACAACACAGGCACCCATTAGTACAAAGAAAAACATCAAAAATAGACAAAAAATTGAAATTTTTTGTCATCATGACCTTTGCTCGCTTGTCCCTCAGACAGGTGCACCCTCGCGCACCTGTATTCTTCATAGGCGTGCCTTTGCATGCAAAAAGAAGGAAACAATTCACCCTCACGCACCTGTCCCTCAGAATTGCGCGCAAAGAAGGCGCTCTTTTGCCTAGATCGCCCACACAATCTAGGGCAAAAGTCACTTAGAGGTCATACAAACCCAATTTGTACGGCCCCCGACACCATCAAACTGAGAATATTACAATGCATAATATTGCTAGTCCCTGGTACACGGGCTGACTGCAACGAAAAGAAAGGCTCTACAAGCACCTCTGATCTCCCAAAACTTAGCAAGTACAAATGAATAGGATTAGGGCCATAATCCCATATTTATCACCCTTTTCAAGAACTTTGGAGGTCCATAACAGGAGATCAGAAGGTCCATTTTGCAAAACGTAAGTTGCACCATCATCAGTAAGTCATGAAGAACGAAAGTGATGCCACACATTCGCTTTCCAGGAAAAATAAATTTTCAATGCCAACAGGTATGCACTCTCCCATCTTCCTTTTTAAAATCTCATGCCTTTCAATAATATTTGATGAAAAGAATATGCTCTCACATGAGGTAGTTTTTTTTTCAGGAAGAACCCACAAACCACTTACAACATCATCCACTGAAGGTTCTAGAGTAGGTATCATTCTACCCTCAGCATGATAGAGTCCCAGAAAACTTTGCATATCCTGACATCATTTATCCATGAGAAATAAAACATAGGGCCCTCATACCTGACCGTGTTTATCATCACCTCACCCTGCATATGATAAACATCTGCATTGGTCAGTAGAGCCTCCCCCCCCCCCTTGGCGCTGGTCACCCAAAGTAGACCATAAATCATAGCAAGTGACGCCATGGCCATACCACTTCAGTCCGGGAAGCCCTTTGTGCCCATCCATTCATCATGCACAAGGTCAAGTTCACCATATAAGATGAAACCCTCTTCCCGGGTGACCAGGTTGTACAAGAATATTGAAAGTGCACCTCTGCACATCACATTTGGCCCACCATACCTCCATCATCATAATCCCATCTGTGACACTTCTTCATCTGCTTCATCAACCACGCACATGAGACCAACCAATGGGACCCCCACCCCCAGCAAAACACTGTCCTCACACCTTCAGTGAGCGAACCCTTTCATGTTTTGGGGTACCTGTCTCTGTTTTTTGTACAAACCAAACCTCATTATTCTATTCTTTTGGTAAGTTTACAAAGGCAGTGTAATATTCCTACTTAGCCTAAGCTAAGAGGAATATTCAATTTTTGTTTTAATTTCTGTTGCATGATTAAATGAAAAAAGGAGGACATGTAAAATTGATAAAAAGACTGAATAAATCAATGCCCATGTGAACACAGATAAATCAAGGCCATGTAAATAATCACTTGCAAGTGTGAAAGGGGTTTGAGCTGTGAGACTGGGTCAACCTTGACCAAATCTATAGCGCTGTCTAGGTTTAATGTATAGAAGGAGGCCCCTCATGTGAAAAGAGATAACTCATCAAGGTGGTTTAGGGTTTGCAAAGGCTCTCATCTTATAAAAGAAAAGGGAAGGCAGCAAAAGAATGTTTTTGATTGATCATATTTCTGAGTATCTTGTCTGCTTAGACAAATACTATTCTCTGCTATTTAGTAGATAATTGTGCTGCTTAACACTTGGAGTTCCTATGCAGGGATTTCACCTCTTCCTTTGAGGATTATTGGAGGAGTATTTGCTGATTTGATCCACTATTAGGCTTGAGGCCAAGATATACTTACAATTGCAGCACTGATCCATTGAGGGTTTTGTTGCTCTGGCAAGCTGCAGCAAGTGGGATTCTAGATTTGCAGAGATCTGGCTTGTTTTGTGAGCCTCTTCTCATGGAGTGTGTCTTTTAACCTCCTAGAAGAGTGCCTCTCTTGTTTGTACTTCAGATCTGTAACTTGGCAGTGGGACATCTATGTCATTTGAGCTATAGTGTTGTTTCCATTCATGGACTGTGTTATTTTGATATGAGGTTATTTATGGTGTTTTGATTGCAGTTTTGATCAGAGATCTCTGGTGCTGGGCTTTTCCTTTCACTTTGGTGATCCATGGACTAGCTTGTTGATCCATGTTCTGTTTGGATCTAATATATTGTAATGTAATGTTATATTCAGAAATTAATGCAGCATTTTATAGATCTGCAACTTGTAACTCAGATCTACTCTTATTTATGCATGATTTGGTCAAAACCCCAAGGGGATCTTGTAAAGAAAACCATCTAGTTTCCATATCTGATACAGATCTGATGTTCTATCCACAGATCTATCCTAGATCTAATTTGTAATATGCAACTGCTACAGCTCCTAAAAATAACACTATTGAGCCATTTTTGCTGATATATATGTGTTGTAGCTCTCTTTCCTGAAGATTTCTTGCTATAGTGTCTCATGTATTCTATTGTATATTGAAAGGGCTTCATTGTAATTCTATTTGTTGCATACTTAAAAATTTATCATATTTTTGGGCCTCCTACTCAAACTAACAAAGAGTACGTTATTCCTGAAGCTGCTTTTTGTGCATAGCCGCAACCCCTCTTGCAGGGTGTTTTCCAGCTAGACTAGGTTGTGGGAGATCTGTTTACCACACCTAGTTTGATTTGTTTTTTCTTCCCTTGTGGATCTAGACTCCAGATATGCTGATATAAGGGATCCAAGGGTTTTAAGCTCATTTCTGTACATCAATCTCCCCGGAATGTGTTATTTCAGCAGGCTTGTTGTGCTATTCCAGACCTGGGATATTACAATGGTATCAAAACTCCTTTCTTGGCACAGCCTGTGCTTGCCTTGGAGCACCAGCCATGTTGAATTCAGAATAAGATGATCCTCTTACAGAGAGGGAGAAGAGGTATCAGAACAGAAGTCACAAAAGTATGATTACACTACTGATGATCTTGACAAGGGTCAAGACAAGGGTAAAGCCCCTGAAGCTGTAAATGATAAAGAAGCAGAAGAGTTTGCAAGAAATATTTTGGGAGCCATGCAAGATCTTGCCAAGGAGATCAAAGAGATGAGGTTGGATATAATGAGAGAATATCCTAGGAGATTCCATCAGGGAGAAATATCTGACATGTCCCATCATGGGATTGGTCAACCAGTGGATCTGCCACAAGCTCCACAAGCTACACAATGCTCCACTATGCCTACTTTCTTGTATGTGGAGAATGAAGGACCACAAGAGCAAGCTTGCCTTGAAGATTACTTTGTGGAGTATGACTCTCAAAGTCAGAGATTCAAGGACCACTTGAGTTTCCAATATTTTTGTCACCTCAAAGACAGAAGAAGACCAGGGCAGTAGTATAGAGATGGTGTGTTATTTCATCATCAAGATAGACACCACTCTATGGGAAGATTCTTCTTGCCCAAGTTTGAAGGATCATACTCCAATTCTACCAATGCATGGGTAGAAAAGTTGGATATCTACTTCCAGTTGAACAAAGTCCCTGAGATTGAAGCCATCAAGATTGCAGTGCTGCACTTTGAAGGTGAAGCACACAATTGGTGGTTCCATGGGTTGTCTACATTGGGACACATCAATTTGACTACCTATTCAAATTTTACTAGAATACTGGTGGATAGGTTTGACAGGAAGGATCTTGAAGCACCCTTCATAAGCCTTGAAAAGCTGAAACAGTCAGGATATGTAGAGACTTATATCTCTAAGTTTCTAAGATTATCAGTCATGGTCCTTGATCTATTTGTAGCAAGGAGGGTCTACATGTTCATCGATGGCCTAGAGGAACCTTTGCATGGGTTGGTTAAATCTACCAAGACCATCACTTTGCATGATGCCATTGAGAGGGCTAGAGATCTACAAGGTTCCTTTCCAAAAGCAAAGGCAACTTTCCAAAGCAAGGCTCGTCACTTTTCTAAGGGGAAGGAAGGAAAATCTGCTCCTCCCAAGGAGATCTCATTGAATAATCCTCTTGATATTGATCTCAGGAGGGAATTGAGGAAAAATAGATTGTGCTTCACTTGCAAAGAGTCATGGGCACCAGGACATAGATGTGCTACAGGGAAAGCACACTACATAGAAGTATTCTCAGATCTTGAGGAGGAAGATGAAGATGATGAACCTAGGAGGGATCACAACGCTGATGATGATGAGGAAGATCAAACACCATACATAGATGGGAAGGGAGACTTTACTCCAAAAATTGGGACTCTTGCCTCTTTGAGAGGAGTGCCTAAGTACTTGACCCTAAGAGTACAAGATTCAGTCATGAATTAGAGAGTATCTGTCCTGATTGACAGTGGGGCAACCCACAACTTTATTGATGCTCATCTTGTAAAAAAGAGAGGAATCCCCATTGATACTTTTGAGGGATTTTTTGTTTTGGTCCCAGGAGAGAGGACCATGCAATGCATGCAATATGTTCCCACTCTTTGTCACTATGGGATCCTACACTTTGGTGGATCACTTCTTTGTAGTTTACATACCAGACACCAACATCATCTTGGGTGTCCAATGGTTGATTACCTTGGGGAAGGTTACCACTGATTGGAAAGATTAGAAAATGGAGTGTGTGGAATTAAAGAGTGGGAAACCACAAATCATTCAAGGCATGCATACTTATCCTTCACCTAGTACTTCCACACAAACAATAGAGATGGATTTGCATAATGGAAGCAACAATCTCACAGTTCCTTCTCTCATGTTCATGACTGTTGTGGACAATTTTGTCACCCCTAGAGATAGTCTAGAGTTGCCGTAGACTAGTGCCTAGGACATCTTAATATAGCAAGTAGCTCATCATATAGCTTGGGTTGTCAATCCAAAAGCTCACTTACTATCTCTTGTTGAACAAGGAAATTAGTTTAAATGGGACCAATCTCTCTCAGAAGCTGATACAAAGATAAGAATAGTGTAGGAACATCATGCAAAACTCCAATACAAAGGCATCAGACAGTTAAGAGACAGCTCACTGTAAAGAGGGCCAGTTCAAATAATATATCACAGAAATCAAATATCAGAAAATGGATGCAGTGAAGAAACATGAAGAAGATATTAGCCAACATGAGACTGATACCCAGATACACAACAAAATCACATATGGGCTTATTTAACTAAGAATCCATATATGACCATGGCGTTTTAAAAGCACCCTCCTCAAGTAACTAATATAGCAGAAAATATGGATGAGATGAACATGGAACAGTATATCATGACTAGGCCTATTTAAAGCGCTTGACTAACCCCAGTATGGGCATCAACTAGGATGAATCCTTACTCAAGATTAGTGAGCCACTCGCATTCTAGAGCATGATACAAGAAGATAAATAGCATGAAATGAGATTTTATATTAACACATAAGAGAAAATTACATACTATGAGATACCAAAGACCAGAATCCTCATTACAGTTATAACTCCTCCTCACTGAGACCCTACGTGCTCTGAACCTTGATACAGAAGTGTTACAAAATGTATACAAAATCCCTTTCACTGCACAGTTTACTGATAGAAATCTGGAACCCTTCTAATGTCTTATTTCTGGGTTTTTATAGAAAATATAGAGAATTCTAGAGAAGGAGGTAGGTGGAGCACATTTAATGACTTAATTTGAACAAAATGGCGGAAAACATTCGCGCCCATGCTGTGAATGACTAAATATAAATGACTGTACTTTACAATCTGCCTTTAGAAATGAATGCTGGGGGATGAAAATCTCCTTATAAACAAGACACAAATAATAAAATATACAAATGCTATGTACTTGGCTGGAGGAGGAAAGTCTGCTGTGATAAAGCCTTGAGGTTGCTTGTAAGAATAAATGAACTGGGAAGAAGATCTCTTCAGAGACACGGCATAAGAGAAAATCTTCATGAATCTTCTGTACTTTCTTGAGAAGACAATCAACCGAATTATAATCTGTAGGGTATGATTTTTAATGTATTTTACCCTCGGCTTGATCTAGAAAATCTCTGGTCCGATACCCTTGTCTTTTAACACCAGATATGAGCTCATAATCTTCAAGGCGGTTGTTGAAGTCTTTAATTCTTTGTTGATGTTCTTTGCAGGAACATTTATATCCCCATACGCTAACCAGCATCTTTAAATTGTCCTTGGAGAGTTCGAAAGATTTCAAATCCTGCTCCTGTGATGGATGTCTTATCATGGCGGCTTTCAGGACCCTTCTTCATAATGACAGCTTCAATTGAATTGCCTTCTGAGATGCTCTATTTCTGCAGCCAAGACTGTGAATTGAAACATCTTTCCGTTTGTCGAAACCCTACAAAATCCACAAATACATTAGAAAAACCAGGTACAATGTGATGGACGGGGAGGTGTCGACCATAATGGCGGTGAGGACATGGCGGAATGATAAGAACGTGCAGGGTGGTGGAGGAAATACGATGAAGGCTTTGATAAACAGATAGAATGCGGATTTTCCACGTAAAACAGTATGAACGTGATGACTGAATAAAACTATGAAAATGAATGAAAAACACACACATATATATATATATATATACGGCGGGGAAGAATACTATAGACACGCAAGAAGACGACACATGGGTGTACGAGGGACAGGTGGGAAGGTGACGTGGCTACGGAGTCAACAGACAGAGAAGACTGGATTCTGGGCTGTCGGATTTTGAAAACAGATCAACAGCCCGAAGACGCCTGGGGTGACGTAATGGTGGGCCACGGGACACAACGGACACAGGTTAACGTGCTAGCATCTTCGGAAGGTATCCGCCGTTGGATTGAGGTCGACAGATCCAACGGCGCGGGTGAGTTCCGCTGCCCGGCCATTGTTCAACCTTTAACACACGAAAACGTGGTTTTGGAAACCGTACTCAGGGACACGCGTCATGCTCTTTGTGGAATTGCTGGCGTTTGGTTGAAAACCGCCGGCTCGGTGGAGGCGGTGCGGAATGGAACCAGCGGTTTCTCGTGACGGGATACGGACGTGGGGACGACCACATAGAACAACCTCTTCTCCGTCGATTGGCTTTGGATCTGACGGTTACAGTTGCGCCCGAAACGTAAAGCGACAAGCTCTCTTTTGACTTAGCGTATGGTTTCGAGCCCGAGTCACATGGTAACCAAAACAGGGAGGGCTAAGATCCTAGGACTAGGCCCGATAAACTTTAAATCATGGGTTTTAACCTTGGCGAAGTGTATTTTATGAGCAGAAAAGGTAACCATAAACAAAATATGGAGGCCTGTGGCTACGAAAGATGTTTTAAACAAATCCAAAGGGACTCGATGGCAAAATTTAAATAGGGAGGGCTGGTATGCACAACATCGGCTCCATCTGGGGACGGCATGTTCATCCTTGGGTGTGTCGAGAACACATAGACCACTGAACATTTCTGTATGTACATTCTTTCTTTCAATTCCTCTGCGCTTCTTCTGGTAATTTGCCAGTATCCTTTCTTTATAAAAATAAAAGCTAAAACAACTTATATACAATATAATACAACAGGCATTCCCATCCTGGATCAGAATTGAAAGTATGGCTTGAGGAATTGGCCATTCACAAGGGCATCCAGCAGATCACCCTGTAGGTTTTCTATCATGAATGTACTGTTTCCTCCTTGATTCACGATTTTGAATGGGCCAAACCACAGCAGATCAGATTTAGCATGCTTGCCTTTCTCTGCTCTTCGAACGTCCCATCTGAGAACCAGGTCTCCAATTTGAAATTTCCTGTCTTTCGCATGCCGATCAAATACATTATTCATTTTCTCCTGATATTCTATCAATCTCTGATTCACCTGGTTCCATGTTTCCTCTAATTCGACCAGCTGATTAATCCTTCTGACCATGTCATCTGGTTCTTCCTGGATTTCCTGCATAAAACGTGCTACCAGCAACGCCAACTGCACAGGGAACACCGTTGCTCGCCCATACACCAACTCATAGGGATATTTCCTTGTTGCTCTCTTGCTGGTTATCCTATTTGCCCATAGAGAAAATTTTAATTGGGAGTCCCAATTCTTCTGATTCTCATTTATTGTTTTCTTCAAGGCCCTCACCAGGGTTTTATTAGAAGACTCTGCTAAGCCATTTCCCTATGGATAGTAAGCTATGGAGTGAGTCAATATGGTGTTATACTGTTGGCAGAAATTTACAAACCTGGCAGACTTGAAGGCCTGTGCATTGTCAGTTACAATTCTAGCAGGACAGCCAAACCTAGATATGATATTTTCCTCCATAAACTTGATTATCACAGCATCTGTAGCATTTCTTGTAGGTATGGCTTCCACCCATTTTGTGAAATAATCTGTGGCTGTTAGTATCCATTTATATTGGCCACTTGATGGGGGATGTATTTCTCCTATGAAATCTAATCCCCATTTCTGAAATGGTTCATTTACATGAATAGGAATCAAGGGCAAAGCTGCTAATTTTTGTCTTTCTGCAAATCTTTGGCACTTGTCACACTCCCTGACCCAAGAAAAAGCATCTGTAAATAATTTTGGCCAGTAAAAGCCAGCCTTCAGGATCTTATGAGCCGTAGCCCTCCAGCTGTAATGTCCTCCACATATTCCCTCATGAAATTCTGTCATTACACTTTCTACTTCATTTTCCGTGAGGCACAATAGTAATATACCTGAAGGGTCTCTCCAGTATAGCTGTCCATTAGCAATTATGTATCTCTGGGATTTCATTCTTACATCTCTGTATTTTATCTTGTCACAACTTGGAGGACAGCTAAGTGTTAAAATATATTCAACTATTTCTTTATACGAAGGACTAGTGAGATATTTCATGTGTACCTTTTGAGTGGCCATCTCTAGTCCTTGTTGTTCTTCTCCTTTCTCAGATTCTTCATTTGCTATCATGGATAGATTAATTCCCAAGGCATGATGATTTGATTCAGATAAAATTTTAGTAAGTCCCTGTCCTTTAATCAGCTTAGTAGGCCTCATGTCCAGATCGTACTCTTGTATTTTTGCAATCCATCTTCCTCTTTTACCTTTGCTATTCCCCTGAACAAGAATGTCTTTGACAGCTGCTGTGGGAACATATGCAGTAATGTGAGATTATAAAACATAGGTTCTAAAAGCCTTGAGGGACTTCACCAGGGCATATACCTGCTTCTCCAATATATTATATTTTAATTCAGCTTCATGCAGCACTTGACTGAAGAAAGCTATAGGCTACTCATATCCATCTTCGTTTCTCTGCAACAAAACTCCAGCTATTGTATGAGGTGAAGCAAATGAAAATATCATAAATGGCTTTGCATAATCTGGCCCAGCTAGTATGGGAGCTTCAGAAAATGCTTGTTTTATCCTGGTGAATGCATCTCTAGACTCCTGGGACCATCTTACTTCATTATCCTTTTTCAGCATATCAGTTATATGCCTAACTATCTCAGCATAGTTAGGAATAAACCTTCTCAGAAAATTAATTCAGCCTAAAAACACCTGCACTTCCTTCTTATTCCTGGGTAAAGGAATACTATTTATTACTTCAACTCTCTTAGGGTCTATTTTCACACCATATTTAGTTACAATGTGCCCTAAGAGTTTTCCCTCATCTAATGCAAATAAATATTTTTGAGGATTGAGAGAAAGGCCATACCTTCTGCATTTTTCAAAAGTTCTTATTAAATGCTCAATATGCTCATCATCGTTTTTTGAAAACACTGTGATATCATCTAGATATACCACCAAAAACTTTTCCTGCTCTCCGACAAAAGCTATGTCCATTGCCCTCTGAAAAGTAGCTCCTGCATTAATTAATCCAAATGGCATCCTGGCATACATAAATGTTCCCCATGGTGTAGTGAATGCAGTCTTATTTTGATCTTCTGGAAATATGGCCACCTGATTATAACCAGAAAATCCATCCATCATTGACATTCTGGATGCTCCCACCACTTTCTGCAGGATGTGGTCCATCTTAGGTAGTGGATAATTATCCTTTAGAGATGATCTATTTAAATTCCTGAAATCCCCACATAGCCTTATTTCTCTGTTTTTCTTCCGAACAGGAACAAGGTTTGCTATCCATTCTGAGTATCTTAATGGCACAATTATTTTGGCCTTCAGTAGCTTCTTGATTTCTTTTTCAATAGAGGGAAGCAGCAGAGGATTTATCTGTCTGAGCTTCTGTTTATAAGGCTTTGCATCTTCCCTCAAAGGGATTTTATGCTGCATTATATTAACATCAAAAGTTTTTAGGTCCTGATAGGACCATGCAAATACATCTTTATAAGATTGAAACAACCTCAAATATTTTTCTTTATATTCTTCTGGGACCCTTTTAGATAACTTTACAATTTTTGGATCAGCATAAGTACCCAGATTTAAGTCTTCCACCTGATTTTCTTCTGTCACCTTGCTTGGCTGCAATGGAATGTCATCCTTGTTAAAAAATCTTTCTAGAGGCACCAATCCTCTAGGTATAACATTTCCTTTGAGCTGCAGCACTTTATTACCTGTTATCTTCTCTTCCCATCTGTTTTCTGCAATATTTTCAGTTTCCTCTTCCTCATAATCATCAATCTCCATATTAGAGAATTCTCCCACTGTCTCCATGAATCTCTTCATCTGTTCATCATCTTCGAATACCTGCAAATGTTTAATATTATCCGAGATAGATGGCCTGTAACGTACCTCCACTTCATATCTTAAAAGTGGATTCTGAGGAGGACGGAATGTACTGGCAGCTACAACAAGCGAATCTGCTATTTTGTTTTGCTCCCAGGGCATGAACTATATGTTAAATGCTGAGAAGAAATTCTCCACCATGTCCCGGACTTCGTTTCTGTAAGCTCTCAGCCGAGGATGCTTAGTTTGACATTGACTTCTGATCTGCCTTACCACCAGCTCAAAGTCTCCCATGACTTTTAGACTTTGGATGCCCATGTTTCTTGCTGTCTGTAGTCCCAATAAGAGTGATTCATATTTGGCTACATTATTGGTAGCCTCATATTCCAATTTAAAGGATAGTGGCACCCATTTTCCTGTAGGAGAGATCAATAACACCCCAGCGCCATTGCCTTCTCTTGAATTTTCTCCATCAAAATGCAAAGTCCAAATTTCTGATTCTTGATCTTCTTTAGGCTGCTCAGTTTGGATTTGACCAAAAAGGGGCTCATGGGCATAATTTAGATTTTCTTCTAACATCAAACATGAGAAGTCTCCCTCTTTGTTATACACTGGGGAATTCTCTGAGCAGTCAGCCTTAGTTACCATTTTAACAAATCTAGTCTCCCTGTATAACCTCTTCTCCTAGCCTCCAAATACTGGGACAGTAGCATATGTTAAATCCAATTTGATTGACCCACCAATTTTTGTACCCTAGGACCTTGACAGCAGCATGCCAAGACGGGCTGGGATATCAGCAACCACAATGTCCATGACCACACTCTTTGCTGGAATTTGGGCCAAATTGACCACTAAGTCTTTAATCATTCCCAAGCATTTAACCCTTTTGGAATCAAATGAATATAGGTCTTTGTATGGTCTTGTAATTTGCAGTCCTAGTTGTTCCATGATAGACAAAGGCATAAGATTATGGGAAGCCCCAGAATCTAACATGCAATTGTGTAACAGCAAGTCATGAATAACTAGAGACACATAGAAAGGAGGAGTAGAGGGGTCTATCTCCTCGACATGTGGGCCAAAGACTACCATGGGTCTTTCTTCTTGAAGGTTTAAACTATAAAGCACGATTGGTATTTCAGGATGGAGCATGAAGGAAGTAACTTGAGACTGATATACGGGCTGTTTTAGCAGCTCGGTCAGGGGGACTGGAATCTTAATTTTTTCAAGTTCTTTTTGCAGATTGAAAGAAGGTGGGGGCTTTTCTATCACAACTTCTTTTGACTCTTTATTTTCAGCTGAAGATTTAACTTATTTTGACACTGACTCAGCATTAGGAGGACTGACTATTTTTGAAGAAGAAGGAATCTGATCATTGGGCTGTAAGGGAGCATTTAGAGGACTCTTACCTTTTTCTATGTTTCTCTTTGTTGCTGATTCCTTCTGAGCAGGTGCTTCTTTCTGAGGTGGTTCCTCTTCCTGTCCTTGAGTTCGGGTCCTCTTCCTTGAAGATCTGAGATCATATTTCACATTGAATTGTGCTTGCATGAATTCAACAAATTGCTTACAATAATGGTCAATCTCTGCATCTTCTTCTTCGTCTTGCAATGGGCATTCTATATCATCATTATTTGAAAAAGCCAGATTTGAATCTTCTAATTGATAAGTGGCATCTTCAGTGGAGTCATCTGCTGGACCTTCCAAATACAATGGATGTAGTATTTGGTCTGGTTTTTCCTTTGCTTCTCTCAACAATATATGCAATGGTGGTCTTTTATACTGGGGATTATATCCTCTGTTTGGAGCATTATAGAAATTATTGGGAGCTGCATTTTTAGCCTCCAACTCAAGCTTGACCATCTTCTTTATCATTTTTCTTATCTCATCCATTTTATCTTAATCCTTTTCCTGATTAGAGGTGGAAACCTCTTCTTTACCTCTCCTCCTAGTATCTTGTTCAATTTTTCCCTTTAATTTCCCAGTGGAGGCAAATTTTGCTTCCAACTCCAGAGCATCTGGCTGTGCATCATCTAAAGTGGCAGGTTTTCTTTCTCTCAATGAGAATCCAAAGTCAAAATCAAAGGCTGCTATAAAAATTGTCTTGGCAGCGGCTTCATGGGGCTTCATTTCAGGAGGCAGGCTCAAATATAACTTGTTAAATCTTTTAATAAACTCTGACACTCCTTCATTATGCTTCTTCTTCAAAGTATTAAATTCATTAAGACACATTCCATGATCTTTATTTTCCCCCCATTTTCTGAGAAAAGTATTCTCCATGACATCCCAGGTGGTCACTGAACAGTTTCCCAGTGTTTTGAACCATTTTCTGGCTTCACCCTCCAAAGATTGTACAAATAATCTTAAGACCACATCCAAATGTTCAACATTTAAGTTTTCTGCAAAGGAGAAGAAAGTCTCAAGATGTTTCTGAGCATCAATTTCATTTTCACCATTAAATCTCGGTAGAATCTTCAAATAATCCTGTGGCATATCATTTAGCACTTAGGGTAAGGCCAGTGGAGCATATTTGTTCAATAGAAAAGCAGGAAAATTAGCCATTGGAGGAGGTGGGGGTTGTGCAACAGGCTGAGATACAGATGAAGGAAGAGGAGTAGGAGGAAGTGGAGTATGTATAACAATGGGAATAAATTGCACAGAAGCCTGAGGTGTGGTTGGGAATAGTTCATGGTTAAGAACAGCTACTTCTGTGACTTCTTTAATTTCCTCAGCCTCAGGAGTAGGATGAGAATATTCTTCAATCCAGGAACTTCCTCTATGTGGAGTTTCTGAGTAAAACTAGAGATTTTCTGTTCTGATCTCTTGAGAAGAAGAGGGTGGATAATCTTCAACGGAATATTCAGGGTTTTTAGCACGAACTAATTTCCTCTCCTTCCAAACTCTTTTATGAATGATCTTCTCTGGGTCAGAAACGTAAGGTATCTTTGACTGAGATGTATCTGAACTCAAATGTGGCTTCCGAGGAGCCAGGACTACCAATAAATTTATCAAATAAAGAACAGTGGAGTCACCAAGGTGAGAGATTCGCAACTCTTCAACTCTCTGTGCTCACCTGATTAGAGAGTGAAAACAATTTGTCGAGGCCCAGGGAAATTGATATTCTTAAATTCGATCCCCGGCAACGGCGCCAGAAATATGTTGTGGATAATTTTGTCACCCCTAGAGACAGTCTAGAGTTGCCGTAGACCAGTGCCTAGGACATCTTAATATAGCAAGGAGCTCATCATATAGCTTGGGTTGTCAATCCAAAAGCTCACTTACTATCTCTTGTTGAACAAGGAAATTAGTTTAAATGGGACCAATCTCTCTCAGAAGCTGATACAAAGATAAGAATAATGTAAGAACATCATGCAAAACTCCAATACGAAGGCATCAGACAGTTAAGAGACAACTTACTGTAAAGAGGGCCAGTTCAGATAATATACCACAGAAATTAGATATCGGGAAGTGGATGTAGTGATAGAAATAATTAGAGAATATCAATTGACATTAGACTGATACCCAGATATACAACAGAACCATGTATGGGCTTGCCAATTCAAGAATCCATACACAATCCTGGCATTTTAAAAGCACCCTCCTAAAACAACTGATATAGCAGAAAACATGGATGAAATGAACATGGAACAATATATCATGACTAGGCCTATTTAAAGCGCTTGACTAACCCCAATATGGGGACCAACTAGGATGAATCCTTACTCAAGATTAGTGAGCCACTCACATTCTAGAGCATGATACAAGAAGATAAGTAGCATGAAATAAGATATTGTATTAACACATAAGAGAAAATTACATACTGTGAGATACCAAAAACCAGAATCCTCATTACAGTTATAACTCCTCCTCACTGAGACCCTACGGGCTCTGAACCTTCATACAGAAGTGCTACAAAATGTATACAAAATCCTTTTCATTGCACAGTTTGCTGATAGAAATCTGGAACCCTTCTAATGTCTAATTTCCGGGTCTTTATAGAAAATATATAGAATTCTAGAGAAGGAGGTAGGTGGAGCACATTTAATGACTTAATTTGAACAAAATGGCGGAAAACATTCGCGCCCACGCTGTGAATGACTAAATATAAATGACTGTACTTTATAATCTGCCTTTAGAAATGAATGTTGGGGGATGAAAATCTCCTTATAAACAAGACACAAATAATAAAATATACAAATGCTATGTACTTGGCTGGAGGAGGAAAATACTGTTTGAATTGAAAATACTGTTTGCGATAAGGTAGAGAAAATCTGCTGCGATAAGGCCTTGAGGTTGCTTGCAAGAATAAATGAACTGGGAAGAAGATCTCTTCAGATACACGGAATAAGAGAAAATCTTCATGAATCTTCTGTACTTTCTTGAGAAGAAAATCAGCTGAAATATAATCTGTAGGGTATGATTTTTAATGTATTGTACCCTCGGCTTGATCTAGAAAATCTCTGCTCTGATACCCTTGTCTTTTAACACCAGATATGAGCTCATAATCTTCAATGAGGTTGTTGAAATCTTTAATTCTTTGCTGATGTTCTTTGCAGGAACATTTATATCCCCATACGCTAACCGGCATCTTTAAATTGTCCTTGAAGAGTTCGAAAGATTTTAAATCCTGCTCCTGCGATGGATATCTTATCATGGCGGCTTTCAGGACCCTTCTTCATAATGACAACTTCAATTGAATTGCCTACTGAGATGCTCTATTGCTGCGGCCGAGACTGTGAATTAAAACATCTTTCCATTTGTGGAAACCCTGCAAAATCCATCAATACATTAGAAAAACCAGGTACAAGTGTGATGGACGGGGAGGTGGAGAGGGTGATGATGTCGCAGACATGGACAGATGACGAAAACACGCAGGGTGGTGGAGGAAATGCGATGAAGGCTTTGATAAACAGACAGAATGTAAACTTTCCGCATAGAACAGTTTAAACCTGATGAATGAACAAAATGACGAATATGAATGAAAACATATATATATATATATATATATATACGATAGGGGAAAACACCATGGACACGCGGGAGTATGACATGTGGACGATAGTACGAAAGATGTTGATGAAAAGGGTGACGTGGAGGTGTATAGTCAACGGACAGAGAAGACTGGATTCTGGGCCGTCGGATTTTTGGAAGACAGATTAATGGCTCTAAGGCGATGCGAGCGGCGTAATGGTGGGCCATGGGACACAACGGACACAGGTTAACGTGCGAGCATCTTCGGAAGGTATCTGCCGTTGGATTAAGGTCGACAGATCCAACGGCGCGGGTGAGTTCCGCTGCCTGGCCATTGACCAACCTTTAACGCGCGAAAAAGTGGTTTTGAATGCCGTACTCAGGGACACGTGGCATGCGATTTGTGGAATCGCTGGCATTTGGTTGAAAACCGCCGACCTGGGGGAGGCGGTGCGGAATGGAACCAGCGGTTTCCCGCGACGGGATACGGACGCGGGGACCACCACATAAAACAACCGCCGCTCCGTCGATTGGCTTTGGATCTGACGGTTACAGTTGCGCCCGAAACGTAAAGCGACAAGCTCTCTTTTGACTTAGCGTATGGTTTCGAGCCTGAGTCGCATGGGAACCAAAATAGGGAGGGCTAAGATCTTAGGGCTAGGCCCGATAAACTTTAAATCACATATTTTAACCTTGGCACAGTGTATTTTATGAGCGGAAAAGGTAACCATAGACAAAATATGGAGGCCTGTGGCCACGAAAGATGTTTTAAACAGATCCAAAGGGACTCGGTGGCCAAAATTTAAATAGGGGGGGGCTGATATGCACAACAATGAGGATGCTACAAGGGACATTCTTATCTCATTGCAAGACACCTAGAATGCCATCAGATTCAGATCTTGTGGGGAAGGTTCCTCAAAGTGCTGCTCCAAATCTAGATCCAGGAAGGATTGGAGCAATGAGAGACCAAATTACAACGCTGGGAGGCTTGGGACAGCCCAAGAATGAGGAAGATCTTCTTCCTGCATCACTATCACCCTCTCACTTTTCTGAATCTGCGTTGTGGGAGGAGAAGAACGGAAGGGTTAGCCCTCCAAAAAACATTTTTTGCATGTATAATGTCAAAGAGGTAATCAACAACATGACAAGCACTCCCATGGATGTATCAGAAGCATTGTCATTGTTGAGCAGTGTGGATCTTTATTGGAAATCCCAACTGCTTGTAGAGTATTCCAAAGATCTCCACACAGGTATGATACTAGATGGCATGCAGCAAGAAGAGGGCTACTTAGTCCAAGGAGGAGTCATCTATTATCATGGTAAGGTCTTCTTGGCTAGAGCTTCCAAACTCAAGCAGAAGATCCTATAAGGAGCATATGAAGAATTCTTCCTCAGCCATATGTATTCAATGAAGATCTATACCCTGATTATGAAGAGTTTGATTGGGAAGACATGAGAGAGGGCTTAAATCAACACTTTCAAGAGTGCAATAGCTATGGAGGATTGGGGCAGCCAATGGAATCTTTGCAAGAGTCATCTCAACCAGCTCTTCCTTTGCTTGAGAGGAAGGGAATGCTCATGCACAAATCCATGTGTGTGAAGGACTATGATGGTAAAGGATTTGATCATGACAAGCAAGTTGCATTTTATGATCTATTACATTCCTTTTCCATGTTTTTATAGGATATAACTCCTAAAGGGAGTGAGAGATCATGTGGATCTCATAGTTTGTTGAGGGCCAATGGAAATTCTGAACTGGGCCACTCCCTTGATGTGCAAGAGGAGATCCCTTTTCATGATGGGTGCTTTCCAAAGGCACCAAACTTATGTAACACCTTCAGCCATGTTAAGGTGACTCATGTAGTAAAAGTGTGGTGGGAATGCCATTTTCCACACCTAGATCTAATGAAGACAAGAGATGCACTGCGCTGGAATCACATGTGGGATTTTGACCTACCTCCTCAAGTGCAGATTTCAGTTTGCATATATGTAGTCTTGCTTCAATACTTGGATGACATAGTTGTATTGTTTATGGGGTTGTATGGATAGAGGATGGGCAATGTATATGTACCACATGGTTTGGAACTTCTACCTGTACTTCATGATACATGTTTTAGATGTAGCATTGCTCCAAACATGTTTATTTCTGTTGAGTTTTTCATTCCTGAAGGGATGGACTATGCACATATTATGTTGGCCTTGGAGGAACAATACATGATGTATTGGATTTTTGAGCACTTGGCTTATGATGAGGGCTTGATCCTTGATGATGCCATCAATGGAGGAGGAGAAGGACTGCAGCTCTTACCCTATCAGTTGCTTGAGGATAAGCAACATTTTGGAGGGGAGGACTGTAATATTCCTACTTAGCCTAAGCTAAGAGGAATATTCAATTTTTGTTTTACTTTCTATTGCATGAATAAATGAATAAAGGATGACATGTAAAATTCCTAAAAATACTGAATAAATCAATGCCCATGTGAACACAGATAAATCAGGGCCATGTAAATAATCACTTGCAAGTGTGAAAGGGGTTTGAGCTGTGAGACTGGGTCAACCTTGACCAAATGTACAGCACTATCTAGGTTCAATGTATCTCCTAAAGGGACAACGCAGTTCTAGAAGGAGGCCCCTCATGTGAAAATAGGTAACTCATCAAGGTGTTTTAGGGTTTGTAAAGGCTCTCATCTTATAAAAGGAAAGGGAATGCAGCAAGAGAAGGTTGTTGATTGATCATATTTCTGAGTATCTTGTTTGCTTAGACAAATACTATTCTCTGCTGTTTAGTATAGAATTGTGCTGCTTAGCACTTGGAGTTCCTATGCAGGGATTTCACCTCTTCCTTTGAGGATTCTTCGAGGAGTATTTTCTGATTCGATCCACTGTCAGGCTTGAGGCCAAGCTCTACTTACAGTTGCAACACTGATCCATTGGGGGTTTTGCTGCTCTTGCAAGCTGCAGCAAGTGGGATTCTATATCTATAGAGATATAGCTTGTTTTGGGAGCCTCTTCTCATGGAGTGTGTCTTTTAACCTTCTGGAAGAGTGCCTCTCCTGTTTGTACTTCAGATCTATAACTTGGCAGTGGGCCATCTATGTCATTTGAGCTACAACGTTGTTTCCATTGATGGACTGTGTTATTTTGATATGAGGTTCTTTATGGTGTTTTGATTCCAGTTTTGATCAAATATCTCTAGTGCTAGGATTTTCCTTCCACATTGGTGATCCATGGACTAGCTTGCTGATGCCTGTTATGTTTAGATCTGATATATTGTAATGTAATGTTATATTCAAAAATTACTGCAGAATTTTATAGATCTGCAACTTGTAACTCAGATCTACTCTTATTTATGCATGATTTGGTCAAAACCCCAAGGGGATCTTGTAAAGAAAAATATCTAGTTTCCAGATCTGATATAGATCTGATGTTTTGTCCACAGATCTATCCTATATTTGAGTTGTAATATGTAGCTGCTACAGCTCCTGAAAATAACGTTGTTGAGCCATTTCTGTTGATATCTGTTGGGTGTGGAGCCTGATTATCTTCTTTACTTTGTATCATAGCATTGGACCCCTGTACCTTAAAAGGGGCGGCAACGCTGCCTGAAATTAATCGCTGCCGTGGGGGGTTGCGAAAAACAGATGTAAAATTTCCTTGTAAAAGTATAGTAATTTCTAGTCAATCTGGGCCATTCATTAGGCAAATGATCTGACGGTAGAAGTTATGTTTAGATTAGGGTTCTTTTCCCTAGAAGGCAACCCCTCACTTTTATGAGTGCATTGTATTGCGGCTGTGCATTGTATTTGTATTCTCGGAGCGAGAAATAGAGAGGAGACAGTGAGAAAGAACAGAGGATATTACAGCTGATCTGCTGTAGGTTTTGTCTTTTTATTTTGCGAGATAATAGAAAGGAAGGACTGGCTGTTCGGGGTGGACGTAGCCCAAACTGGGTGAACCACTTATATCTGTGTCTCTCTGGTTTTATGTGTTCTTTGTGTGCTTGTATTTTCCGCATATTTTATGTATTGCATTGCTCCATAATATTTAATTTTCTAACAACTGGTTTCAGAGCCGAAGGTATATTTGGCTGATAAACTCATAGGAAAGAAGGGTTCCTAGTTCGAGTGGGAGCAATGGCGGACGATGGTAAGTTTAGGGTCAAGAAATTTAACGGCCAAAACTTCCCGCTGTGGAAGATGCAGATGGAATATTATCTGTATTAGAAAGATCTGTACCTAACATTGAGCGGAAAAACAAAGAAGCCAACGGCCATGACAGACGCGGAATGGAACATTCTCGATAGAAAGGCACTCAGAACAGTACGGTTGTGTCTTGCGGCATCAGTCGCCTTCAATATTTCAAAGGAAACAACAACAGAGGGTTTGATGCAGACGTTGGCGAAACTATATGAAAAACCCTTGGCCTCAAACAAGGTATTTCTTATGAAACGACTATTTAATATGAAGATGTCGGAAGGTGGATCTGTTGCAGACCATTTAAATGAATTTAATACAGTTACCAGTCAGCTAAGTTCTGTAGGGGTAAACTTTGATGATGAAGTTAGAGCTTTGTTATTCTTGTGCTCATTGTCAGAGAGTTGGAATGGTTTAGTAATGGCCATTAGTAACTCTGTCTCTGGATCTAGTACTTTAAAGTTTGATGATGTTGTTGGTGCTATCCTTAGTGAGGAAATGCGACGGAAAAGCTCTAGTGAGACATCAGGTAATGCTTTGAGTGCAGAGTCTAGGGGAAGAAGAATGGAAAGAGGAAAGAGCTCGGGATATCGCAGTAAATCAAGGAAAGGTAGATCCAAGTCCAGATCAGGAATAGTGTGCTGTAATTGTGGAAAGAAAGGACACCTAAAGAAAGACTGTAGATCTCGGAAGGGAAAAGAAGGAGACACACAGCAAGAAAAAAATCATGAAGAAAATGTGACAGGTAATGTGTTACAATATGCTTTGATTATTTCTTTTGAAAATGTTACTGATTCTTGGGTTGTAGATTCAGGGGCTTCATTCCATGCCACACCTGATAAGAAATATTTTCATGACTATGTTCAAGGAGATTTTGGACAAGTTCGTTTGGGTGATGATAAACCCTGTAAAATTTTTGGAATGGGTAAAGTTCTTGTAAAACAACATAATGGAAACCAATGGCTACTAAAGGAGGTAAGGCATGTTCCAGATCTGAAGAAAAATCTGATTTCAACAGGGCAATTAGGCAGTGAAGGTTGTGTGACAACTTTCACAGATAAAACTTGGAAGGTCACCAAAGGAGCACTGGTAATAGCAAAAGGTGAAAAGGTTGGTACATTGTATTTATGCAATGGTATTTCTAACTCTGTTAATGCTTTAACTTCGAAAGGAGCAGATGCAGCATTATGGCATCATAGGCTCGGACACATGAGTGAGAAGGGGATGAAAATTCTTCACTCAAGAAATTTGCTGCCAGGTTTGAAGAATGTTGATTTGGATTTCTGTGAGAATTGCATTTATGGAAAACAGAAGAGAGTCAGATTTCTTAGAGTTGGGAAAGAAAAGAAGAGTGAAAAATTAGAGCTTGTGCATACAGATGTATGGGGACCTGCTCAGGTATCATCTCTCGGTGGCTCTCGCTATTATGTTACGTTTATTGATGATGCAACTAGAAAAACTTGGATTTATTGTATTCAAAATAAATCTGATGTATTTGATACTTTCAAGAAATGGAAAGCTTTGGTTGAGATTGAGAGAGGAAAGAAGTTGAAGTGTCTCAGATCAGACAATGGAGGTGAATATTGTAGCAAAGAGTTTGATAGGTACTGTTCAGAGCATGGAATTCGTAGAGAGAAGACAGTTCCAAGAACACCACAAGAAAATGGTGTGTCAGAAAGGATGAACAGAACAATCATGGAGTGTGCAAGGTGCATGATATTGCATGCAGGATTGCCTTTACAATTTTGAGCAGATGCTGTAGATATTGTTGTTTATCTAATAAACAGAGGGCCTTCAAGTTCCTTGGATGGTGGTATTCCAGAGGAAGCATGGACAGGTAAAAAGGTAAACTACTCTTTTTTAAAGCCTTTTGGTTGTGAGGCCTTTGTCCATATTAATAAATAAAACAGAACAAAGCTTGAGGCAAAATCAAAGAAATGTAAATTTATTGGATATGGTGCTAATTATTTTGGTTATCGCTTATATGATTATGAAAATCACAAAATATTAGGAGCAGAGACGTAATATTCAATGAAAAGGTCTTGTATAAGAATCAACTGCAGAAAAAGAAACAGGAAAAAGAAAGAAAGGAATACACGGTTCTTGATGAGATAACTGAAAAAGTAAAGGTGTCTGAAAATAATAATAATCAGCAACCACAGCAACAGTAACCACCACAATAGCAACAGGCACCTCAAACACCTGAAAGTGGTGTTAGAAGATCTACCAGGATAAGTAGACCCCCTGAATGATACTCTCCTTCATTATATTATTTATTTTTTACTGATTCTGGTGAACCTGAATGTTATGAATAAGAAATGCAGGTTGAAAGCAAGAAGAAGTGGGAGCTAGCCATGGAAGAAGAGATGGACTCCTTAATGCATAACCAGACTTGGGACTTAGTCAAGTTGCCTGCAGGTAAAACTACATTGCAGAATAAATGGGTTTACAGGCTGAAGGAAGAAGATGGAGGAAAAGAGAGGTACAAAGCTAGACTTGTGGTGAAGGGGTTTGCACAAAAGAAAGGTATTGATTTTGATGAAATATTTTCTCCTGTTGTTAAGATGAATTCAATCAGAACTATCTTAAGTCTAGTAGCAGTGGAAGATTTACATCTTGAACATTTAGATGTAAAGACGACATTTCTCCATGGAGATTTGGAGGAAGAGATATACATGCAGCAACCAGAAGGATATGAGGTAAAAGGGAAAGAAAAATTGGTGTGTAGGTTAAATAAGAGCTTGTATGGTTTAAAACAGACTCCAAGGCAGTGGTATCTAAAATTTGACAAGTTCATGTCTGAACAAGGTTATTCTAGATGTCACTCTGATCATTGTGTTTAGCTAAAAAGGAAAAATGATGGCAGCTATATTATATTGTTATTGTATGTAGATGACATGCTTGTTGCAGGGTCTAACATGCAGGAAATAAATGTGCTCAAAAGAAAATTTGCAAATTCATTTCCAATGAAGGATTTGGGAGCTGTAAAACAAATCCTTGGTATGAGGATAACTAGAGACAGGAAAAATCGCAAATTAACACTGTCTCAGAATGAGTACATAGAAAAGGTGTTGAAAATATTTAATATGAAGAATGCAAAACCAGTTAGTACACCTTTTGCTAGCCATTTCAAACTTAGTAAGGAGATGTGCCCCAAGACCCAAGAAGAAATTGAATATATGTCTAAAGTTCCATATGCATCAGCAGTTGGAAGCTTAATGTATGCAATGGTCTGCACAAGGCCTGATATTGCACATGCAGTGGGAGTTGTAAGCAGATACATGAATAATCCAGGAAAAGAACATTGGATGGTAGTAAAATGGATTCTCAGATATTTGAGAGGTACCACAAATCAAGCATTATGCTTTGGTGGTTCAAACATTGATCTACAGGGATATGTTGATGCAGATATGGCAGGTGACAGAGATAAAAGGAGGAGCACTACAGGATATTTATTTACTGTAGGTGGAACAACTATCAGTTGGGTTTCAAAAATCCAAAGTGTTGTACCACTTTCAACAACAGAAGTCGAGTATGTTGCTGCTACAGAGGCTAGTAAAGAAATTATTTGGTTACAAAGGTTTATGGATGAATTGGGTAAGAAGCATGACATGGGCACACTATACAGTGATAGCCAATGTGCTATTCATCTTGCAAAGAACTCAACATTTCATTCTAGGACTAAACACATACATCTCAAGTACCATTTCATACGGTCAGTATTGGAAGATGGAGAGTTGAAGCTGGAAAAGATACACACTAGCCAGAATCCTGCAGATATGCTAAAAAAAGTTGTAACCAGGGAGAAACTGAGAACATGCTCAGTTTCAATTGGTATTCAAGGATGACGATGAAGATGAGAAATAGCCAGGTCCAAAGAGGAGTCATTGTCTAGCAAATGAAACAGTGGTGGAGTTGCTACAATCAGTCTCCAAGTGGGAGATTGTTGGGTGTGGAGCCTAATTATCTTGTTTACTTTGTATCACAGCAATGGACCCCTGTACCTTAAAAGGGGCAGAAACGCCGCCCGAAATTAATCGCTGCTATGGGGGGTGGTAGCGCTTTTCGGAGCCCCCCCCTCGGCGGGGGTTTTCGGGGGCAGCGCCCTTGAAGCTAAAAACAAATGTAAAATTGCCTAGTAAAAGTATAGTAATTTCTAGTCAATCTGGTCCGTTCATTAGGAAAATGATCTGACAGTAGAAGTTATGTTTAGATTAGGGTTTTTTGCCCTAGAAGGCAACCCCTCGCTTTTATGAGGGCATTTTATTGCGGCTGTGCATTGTATGTGTATTCTTGGAGTGAGAAACAGAGAGGGAGACTGTGAGAAAGAACAGAGGATACTACAGTTGATCTGCTGTAGGTTTTGTCTTTTCATTTTTCTAGATAATAGAAAGGAAGGATTGGCTGTTTGGGGTGGACGTAGCCCAAACTGGGTGAAACACGTATATCTGTGTCTCTCTGGTTTTATGTGTTTTTTTTGTGCTTGTATTTTCTGCATATTTTATGTGTTGCATTGCTCCATAATATTTAATTTTCTAACAATATATATGTGTTGTAACTCTCTTTCCTAAAGATTTCTTGCTGTAGTGTCTCATGTATTCTATTGTATATTGAAAGGGCTTCATTGTACTTTTGATTTTCTGCTGCATACTTATAAATTAATCATATTTGTGGGCCTCCTCCTCAAACTGAAAAATACTGCATTATTCCTGAAGCTGCTTGTTGTGCATAGCTGCAGCCCCTCTTGCAGGGTGTTTTCCAGCTAGACTAGGTTATGGGAGTTCTATTTACCACACTTAGTTTGATTTTTTTTTGCTTCCCTTGTGGATCTAGACTCCAGATCTGCTGATCTAAGGGATCCAAGGGTTGTAAACTCATTTCTGTACATCAATCTCCCTGGAGTGCGTTATTTCAACAGGCTTGCTGTGTTATTCCAGATCTGGGATATTACAGGCCAAAAATGATGCACTTCGCCCCTTCAACCTCATATTTCATCTTTTCCCCCATGGAAGTAGTCCCTCATTCCCTTGGTCAGAGTATTTCACTGCCATGCATGCACCATCATGACATTCATAGCCGGTTCACACCCACCCTGGAAGTCCTACTAACTTCAGGGATTTTCCCTTCAGAAATAACTATGACTGTCGCCAAGCTGCTAAAGTATACTCTGACCTCGGGCCACTGAATCCCCATCCTCCATTTTTAGTCACCTCTCACCAACATGCCTATTTTAAACCCATCACATCTAGGTCCCCAACCCCTCAAGTCAGCAACCCATGGTTCAGCTAAGGCTTCCTTTTTGTTGACTTTGACGCCTCTTTTCCAAAAAGGAAACTATACCTTGGATTACCCCTCCCCATGCAAAGGTGTATCCTCGGGTGGCACTGTGGGATACATCGTTTTCCACATATGTCATTGATCCTCTTGACATTCGACTATAGTAAAATCTTTCATGTTACGATGTTATCATACCTTACAACCATTACACTTTGATTAGATCTGTTGAAGACCCATGCCTCCATAAGCGTCTATGTCAACAATTATTACACGAGAAGGTCCAAGCCAGTACATATGCGTACATTGTGCTGCTATATGGCATACTGAGTTTACGCATATGGGTACCACATTCCACCTACCGTAAAAATAAAATTCCCCTGAGGACGTCAACAGTTGTCATCAACAACTGCCAACATCACTACCACAGTAGTGATGTAGACAGCACATGTATCTGTCAATTTTGTTTAACTAGCCATAGCATCACGAGAATGGAAAATAGTACAGAAAAATATGACATTAATTAATGTCAAGCCAAAGGATTTATAGGATAGGAAGACATTATGGAATCAAGAAAGTATTTAAAATCTCTAAGGTTTTGAGAAAATCATATTTGAACTAGTCTTAAATGATAAATTGTGTGCTTAATCCTTCGAGAAGAGCGCCTTCTGCATGCCTTTTTTCACAATAAGCACGCATTCCTGAAATTGGCAAAATGTCACTTTCCGAGACCACACAAAGTAAAGGACAGTTACTCCTTATATGAAGCTGCCTAAGGATAGCCACGAATGCCTCCTTAGACACTATGTGAGCACACAAAGGAATATTTGGAGCACACAATGGAATCATACCTCTCCCTTGGGTCACCATCCACCATATACCAAGGGAGGGAAGGAGGATTTTAAATCCCCTATATAAATCCACCAAGAGATGAAGAAATGGTGATCATATTTTTATGCTGGCTAGAATTACCCAAGAAATACCAGCAGTGTGTGAATCAGAGCTGGAGATAGAGGGGACTTGATTGTTGGCCACCCAACAATCCTAGTCCATCACAGCGGAGAGAGAGGGAGACTACATCAGAGGCAGAGCTTGGAAAAAAAACATCCTTGCATCAAGACCTATAAATATTGTCTAGGGGCCTTTTGGAAAGTGGGTAAAACTTCTTCTCCATATAAAAAGTTTAATAAGAAGAGGCCTTGAGCCATCGTTTGCATTATTATTGTTTTTACTATCTTCAATAGCTTATGTATATTTGTTTTTTAGTTTTAATTTTACTTTGAGCATACAGTCGCATATTTTTTCCTCTAGATTATATGCTTTTGAGATCCACCACTTCCTGCCTATTACCAATAGTTTATAGGGGTAGAGCACACCCTTAAACTGGTGCGATTTCGTACAACCATGCGTTAAATCCACCATAACATATGCCATACCAATTTTATGCATATGGGTACCATATTCCACCTATCATCAAAGAAAAAAAGCACCCCTGAGAGAGTCAGCAGACATCATCATCAACCAACAGATCACTACCATAGTAGTGACACAGAGAGAATATGTATCTGTCAAATAGAATTTTTTAATTAGCCACAAAATTACGAGCATGGAACATGCTCGCTTAAATGAAAAATATATATATATATATATATATATATATATATATATATATATATATATATATATATATATATATATATATATTGTATATTATATTTGCTTACACGGGTCCCATAGGACATGGTCATTCTTTGAACCGGTGTAGGGTGTCTCCAATTCTGAGCTTCATGCAGGTCTCTCTCTCTCTATGCACAGTATACATAAAAGAAACTATAATTTATTTCAGCTATATAGTTTTTCCTAGACCTCACACATTAGGGGACAAATGTTAACACTAGAAAATCGTACAAGCAGAAGACGAAATTATTTAATGTTAGGCAGAAGGATTTACAGGGTTAAAAGACATTAGAGAATCTAGAAAGTATTTAGAAATCTCTAAGGTCTGAGGAAAAATAAAATTTGAGCAAGTCATAAATGCTTTTTCACACATAATCCTTTGAGAAGAGTGCCTTTGCATGCCTTTTAACCCAAAATGTGCACAATCCTGGGAGTGGCGAAATTCACTTTTCGGGACCACAAAAAGCACACTCTAGGACATTGATTTCACACTTGAAGTTGCCTAAGGACAGCCACCAAAGCCTCCTTAGACATCAAGGGAGCACACAATGGAATATTTTTGGCACACAATGGAATCATCCCCCTCTCTTGGGTCACCATCCACAATGTACCAAGCGAGGGAAGGAGGATTTCAATTCTCCTATATAAGGCCACAAAGAGATGAAGAACTTGAGAGCTTAATGTTATGTTGGCCAGAATTGCCCCAAGAAATACCAGTAGTGTGTGATCTGGAGCTATGATAGAGGGGACTCAATTGTTGGCCATCCAAAAAGTTCAGTCCACCAGAGTAGAGAGAGGGAGACTTTGCACCGAGTCAAGCTTGGAATTAAAGACATCCTTACATTGGGACTTAGAACCCAAGTTCTAAGTGCCCTTTAGCAAGAGGTTTAAATTTTCATCCTCATTTCCTACTAGCACTCAATAAGAGGAGTCGAAAGAGCCACCGTTTGGATTATTGCAGTTTTTTGACTCTATTTCGAGCTTTTGTTTGTTTTTTTAGTTTTTAGTTTAGTTTTAGTTTGAATATGCATGCTATTTCTCTATCTAGTATGTTTATGTTCTAGCATTTTCCACTAACTTGCTTGAATCCACTTCTTTTTTGCCTATGACCAATAATTTAAGAGGGAAAACCACACCCCTTAAGTTGGTGTGATTTCATACATGCATGCACCAAATACACTACCACACCATGAATTGTCACATTTTTTGTATATGTATCGTTTACACTATGGTTTCTACATGATGGTTAAACAATGCTTAGTGCAGAATTGATGTTCTTGAGTGCAGGATTGATATGCATAAGTTTAGGATTAATATGCCTAGCTAGGTCATGTGTCTTCATGATTCAAAATGTGTTTGCAGGTTTCTTCATGATTATAAAGGAATTGGAATAGGTCGCGTAAGAAGATGGACAAATTTTGTTGATACCTATGAACGGAATTTTTGGGCAGACAATTAAGGAGACCTAGGTGATGGCTTGTAGAAGGATTACTGAGTCTTCTGAAGTATTATTTATGCCCTATCGAAGCTTAACTGGTCCTATATATGCTTTTCAAGTTGAGGAATAGCTTTGGTCACACTCTAAGCAGAGAATCTTGAGTTTTCTCTTAGTCTAAGCATTAGAGAAATTTTGAGGTAAAAAATGGGCCTCAAAACTAAAATGTACATTGAAAATCAACTTTATAAGAACCAATAGGATTCAATATGATGATTTCAACCATGTGGATGATTCACTATTTTTGGGGTAAGAAAGTAAAAAGATTAAAAAATAAAAATCATAAAAAACTACTTTTTCAACTCATATTTTCAACTTATATCACTATTATTTTACTCAAATTTTGAGCTAAATCACTCTTTGTATGGAGAATTTATTTCCTCATCCAAGGATTACTCATGTTTCATAATTTCGATGAACACTACTACGCAAAAAAATGAGAAATACATGAAAAATGTGATTGCAGCCACCTTTTTCATGTATTTCTCATTTTCGTGTAGTAGGGTCCATCAAAACTATACAATATGCATACTCCTTGGATGTAGAATTAAATTCTGCATCCAATGAGTTCTCTCGGTCAAAATTTGAGTAAAACCGAGTGGATATAAGTTGAAAATACGAGTTTATAATGTATTTTTTATTTTTTTCCCTTTAATATTTGATGATGTAACCTAATATTTTATTTTTATTTCCACTATTATTTTAAATATTCCTTAGGAGGCCCATTTTAGATCTCAAAATTTCTCTAATGCCCCAACCACATAGGCTCATGGGTGTGGCTCGAAGGTTTCAACTGAAAAATGGTCAGGTTAACAATGTGACCAACCAGAATTTATCTTCTTTATGCGTGCGACCTACAACTTATAGGTGGAAAAAATAAAAAACAAAGAGAAAAACCTAGGTTTTTCCCTTAGAATTCATACACAAAGGTGGAATTGATGTGGTCAACAATTAACTTAGTTTATTTTCCTATGGTATTTTGAAAACATTAATTTTTGGCTTGAGATATTGGGATGATTGAATAACTATAAAATAAATAATGGGCTAGAGAAATTGTGTGTGCATTCAATGATTCCTTTTGTGATTTATCTTGAGTAGGTGTGAAAACGAAGGCTTATATATGTTTTCAGATGATATATCTGAAGGAGATATGATGGAGGATTAATGAATTTCTTATACAATGTGTGATTTAGATAAGTTAATGGTTTTCTATGAGTCTTTTCATATCATGTGTTTAGATCTGCCCTGTTCATATTGATTGCAGAGATCAGTGTTAGGAAGATATCAATGAGATGTATTAACATTATGTGTTGCAGGGTTTAAAATAAATTTTTGGATAAAAAAAGAATTATGAAGAGATAGAGAAATCTCTTATCTATGTGTTGATGTGAAATTAATTATTGACTTGTTTTGAAAGATCATCATGCTTATATGAAGTTCTTGTAAAGGCTTTTTCCACTTGTGAAACCGTCTTGATTGGTTGTATGTCTTGTTGCAACATGGGCGAGGTGCATAATTTGGTCTTTAGAAGTTATATTCAGGGTTATATTCAGAATATGATGTGTAGGTATGAATTTGTAGAGATTATGTATGTGTGATATTGCTCTTTTTTATGCAGTGAATGTGATGTGACAATGAATTATCTTTTGATCTACCCTTGGTTGCTATAGATTGACTGGCATTATAGAGAAGGAATGCATGCAGAAATAAATGTAACCGCCTCCTCCTACATTTACCCAATATAACTGGTCCACAGGGGTAAACATGTGATCAAGAGTTAGTATGATATGATTCAACTCCCCAAGTACAGTTAAGGAAGTGGAGTTGACATGACAAGACCAATCTGACCTTCCACACATGACACATAACGTTAGGAGCCAAATAACCATTCTAGATGACCAACCCCTGAGACAACTTGACATTTTACTTATTTGGACGTTCAGATGCTCCCATGAAAATTCGTGCATGCAACTGAGGCCTTCCAGTTTCTCCCATAACAATGCATGGCAACAACTGTGGATTTTTTTTCAGGAAATTCTGAGAAAGGGCTAGGTCTCAGGCCACTACACATAAATTCATAAAACTTCCAGAAATGATAAACAACAAGGGAATAATATTACTAATGAAATAATTCGTACAAGTACTTGATCTGACCCCTACTAGCCATGAAAATAATTTTTTCAAACATTTCACAAATGTGTAATCTACAATTAATAACAACAAATATGAGCATAGGGGTATCATACTTATTTGATAATAGTTAAGAAGCATTAATTTCTTATCACAATAGCTACATTATCATCTATTAGGTTATATATTCATTTTTCATTCATTTTATAATAAAAACATGACAAGATACATACATCAAGTATGTCATAAAACATACTCATAACCAATATATAAACCACATAAATAACAAGGGTATAAAAAACATAAAACCACATAACAACAAGTACATTTACCAATCAAATAAAAGAGGGAAGGAGCTCTTATTGACATAAGAAAAATGTAACCAGGTCTTGGAATTCCATGTGCCACCTGACCATATATTTGGCTAAACAAAATATTTCTTTCAACCAATCACCCCTCTGCCATATTCCAAGCATTATTGTGGGATCTCATGTAACAATTCAAATAAAACCAAACCAGGGCTTCCAAAGGTCAAACCACCTCAACCCTCAACCAGTGATTCCACCTCATGATCAGAAATCACTAACCATCACCAAATAGGTCTCTACCCAAGCTTTACAGGGCTCTAGAGCGTTTGTTTCAACCAAGGTTTCTAGAAATAGTAACTTAACCCACATCTGTTGCTGGGCTTCTAGAGAATTTTTCCAACCAGGGCTTCCAGGATTATTAACTCAACCCACCAAGGGATTCCCAATAAATTTTCTAACCAATCCTTCCAAGACTAGTAACTCAACCCAGGTTGTTATAGGGCTTCTAGATAATTTTTCCAACCAAGACTTCCAGGAACTAGTAACTCAACCCACAACCATAAGGAACATGAGAACCAACCATAAAACAAAAGGAAAGAAACCCACAACACTATGGATATCCAGGAAATTGAAAGGCTTGGAAAAACCACTGTCAATCTAGGCAATCCTCCATGCCATTGATAGATAATAACCAAGAAACCACATGCATGTGCCATGCATGCCAAAACTAGAAAGGAAATCATATAGGAAACTCTATACCTTCAAGAAAACCCACTGTAGTTGCTAATATCAATGTCCTCTTGTGCTTTCCTACTTTTCCTTTGCCTTCTTGCACAAAATCCCAAGTATACCACACTCCTCCAAAAGTGCTCCAAGACAATTATAAGTGTCCAAGTGTATGAGAGAGAGAATAGAATCAGAGCTCCAAAATTGAACTTGAAAAAGGATACCAGCTAACCCTCAGAAGCCTTTTTATCAATGAGGCCTATATTTCCTTCATTTTCCATTATTTTCCTCCTCACATGTAGCCTACAACCTTTCACCTCCCTTTTCTCATATTTTCCATTATTTTCATAAATAAAATGCCAATAAATGCCACTTTTCCTTTCCAAATCCGTTGTCAATTTCCATAGCCATTAATTAATCATAAGTGATCCCCATCACTATTTTTTTTTCCCAAAATTCAACTTGGAATATGTGTCCTATGAAATTGGTTATTATTTTTCCTTTATTAACTTTATTACATGGATTTTGACCAGGGATGTTACATAAACCTCCCCCTTAGGGGAACACCATCCTCGGTGTTCAATGACACCTACAACCAACAAGACTGTTGAAAGAAAAATGTATTGCCCATGTATATTTACAACTTAGCTCGATGAAGTATTTAAAATGATCAACCTGCTGAGATGCAAAAAAATATGGGAAACATAACAACATGACAACCATAATGACATGACACCCATACCCCTTATTGGACTTTTATAACACAACTCATGGTGATATTTACATTCATATAAAAATATACACATGTACCAAAACATATGACACAAAAATTTTCTCAACTAGTGAATAAATAAGAATACATAGCTCACATTTGATCACCCATCTCCCATGTAGCTTTATCAGGCCCAAAGTGCTTCCATTACACTTTAAATTTCTTGATTGTTTGATTCCAGAGTATAAGCATATTTTTCTACAAAATGCGTTGAGGTTCTTGATGGAATTCGCCTTCTAGATCCACCTACAATACATACCATCCAATCACATGATAGACATATTTAACATACTTCTTAAGTAATGACACATGGAAATAATCATGGACTTTCACTCTCGGAGGAAGTGCAAGTCTATAGGATACTAGTCCAATCCTTTCAAGAATATTGAAAGGTCCACTGTTGGCGAAAGAATGACTTTTGGGAAAGACCTAGGTTCAAGCTCAGAGGCCAACAAGATCTCACTGTAGTCTAGGACAACACCGTTATTTTCACCTTGCTCAAAGGAGAGAAAGGAGTCTCAATCGAGGTGCCATGACCTTACTGATATAGGATAACTAGAACCACAACATCACAATGACACTAGACATCTATTATATAACATCAATACACTATGATTGTGCATGAAACAACTCTTATTATAGAACATTCGACGAAGGGATATACCATATCAAATACCTTAAATAGATATATCATAAAAAATTTAAGCAATCCCATAAAACACCATACACTATCAGACATTCATTCAGTACACAAATCATGACCACAAAAAGCATATATGTATTATATCAATCTTCCATTATAACATATTACATTCATTATCAGAGTCTCTGTAGAGCTCTATTCATAATAAAACCACAAAAAAACTAACTAAATCCTTCCTTCTCTTCCTTCCTTATCTACCGTCTTCTCACGACACTGGCAATCTTTGCTTCTTTTTTTATTGATTTCCTTGCTACGCTACATTGTTCCTAATTTTATTCCTCGCTTCACTTTGATTCTTGGTCTTTATTTATGTTTTCTATCATTTGTTTTTTCCACATGTGTCGCGGTCGATTCGTACCCTGCCACCTACCCAACAACCATCCACAAAACTCAACATCTCTTTGCACCTTGCAACAGCTCTTTGCGACTCGCCGTGTCCATAACAAATAGTCTACAATTTAAAAACTAGTTTCATGCTTTGTCCAAAACAAAGGCCCCAATAGGTCTCAACCACAAGCTATTGACTCATCCTGAGTCAATTTTCCCCAGATGGTGCGGTCTCCATGTGGTCCTTTGATACACCCCCCTGTTGGTTTGGTTCTGTTATTGCTTTCCCTTGGTGAACCTGCTTCGGCTCCCATTCCTCAAACAAAGGCCCCAATTCTAAGACTTTATTCATGAATTATATCTTGAGCTCAAGGAAGTCAGTGATAACATATTTCCAAGTCTTCATCAGTGTGTCTATATCATGAACCACCTTTTCTGCATGAGTGGTGTCGAATAGCTGTGGCAGGTCTGTGAATGTCGCATTTTATTGAGGTTTTGAATCAGAGACCAGTTGCTAAATCAGTTCCGCTTTCTATTTGACTAGGGGCTTGAGGTCCCAAAGGAGTTTTTTGGTATTGGCTGAGTTTTCCTCGATTGCTTGAATCTACATATGTAAAGCATCAACTTGATCATATAACTATCTGTGGGCATCTGGGTCGGTGGTTCCCTTAATTTCTGTAACGAGTTTGTGAAGCTGATCAGATATAGGCTGAGCTTTCATGGCTAGTGAATTTGAGCATTCATGGATTTGCTCAAGAAATGTATACGCCTCCATGATTATACTTCCTAGTGTCTCCTTGAGCTAATTCATTGCTCCTTATTTTGGGTTATCTTTTCTGTGCAGACTGTAGTTGGATCTTGCAACACCAGTATGGTTGACAGGGCCTGCGAGAGTTCTTCATTTATATTGCTAAGGTTTGTACATGTTGCCTTAACATGGAAGGAGTGTTCCACAATATCAAATTCCCACATATCTACCGGGGAAGCCTCCACTACTTCTGCCACTGTAGACCATAATCCTTGGAAATTCTCGATGACGTGATCAAAATGTTGTCTAAGGGTGTCCTTTTCCTGTTGCAGCTGGTTAAGCTCTTTAGTAAGCACCAGTAGCTGTTGTTGTTGGTGTTCATTATTTTGAACCAGATCATTGTGCATGGATTCTTCTTGTTGTGATGTTGCTTGTATGAAAATGAAAATTTGACTTGGTTTCCACCCCTAGAGCTCCCCGCTGCTCATCACCTTGGGACTTGGATTCCTCTCCCTAAGTAGTTGGACACTAGAAATGGGTCAATCATATTGTTCTTGCAGGGAGTTTGGTTGATTCAGTAGTGTGATCAGGGTTTGAGTTGGGTTTAGATTGAGGGTGGATGGAGGAATGGATATGAATGGAGGAAATTCTAGCAGTGATTGCTAAAAGCCAGAAAAATAGGTTTCGCTTGGGGTAGCTTCAACCATTGGTAATTATATTTGAATAAGTAAATTAAGGAAATTTCTTAGCTCTACCAAGGCTGGGTTAACCAAATTTACTTGGGAAGTACCTGATTTAACTTCCACCTCGGTGTCAATCGCTGTTACCATTCCTTTTGGAATTTCATTAGAAATGATCGCAGAAGCGGATGTGGTGTGGGCTGAAGGGTCCTTGGAAGTATGGGAGGTGTGTAGTGATGAATTCGAGGTGTTCGGGGAGGATTTCGGGGTGCCCTGGGATGATGAATGATTATATCGTAGCATAGTTGAGGGAGTTTGGGTATCCTTCTTTGTTTCTTCAGTAATAGGAATTTTGTACTTATCTGTTGTATAGGGTCCTCCTTTGTTAAGTCCACAACTTGGGCAAGTTTTACAGTTTTGGCACTTTTTCCTTTGGGGCCTAGGATGGGTGGCTTGGTTGCTTTGGATTTATGAAGGGGAGCGATTGTCGACTGAGATTGTGAATGGAGGGTGGTGGCGAGGAGAACGGTGAGGACCGGGGTCGTAATCAAAGGTGACACAATATTGAAATATTGAAATTCATTAAATGGAGGAATGGGAGTTCTTGCAGCTCCGATACTTACCATTACCCTATTGAATGCATGCACCATTATGTATAGCTTTTTTAGTAGTGAATGGTGTTGTATCTGAGAGATTTGTTGAGCTGCATCCACCAGTGTCTCTCCTAGAAGCAGTTGGGGAACCATGGCATCAAAGGAATATCTGTGTTTCTTGTCCCAAATCTCCCCTACTACTCCTGGCCATGACATGACATCCGTATAAAAGGCCTCCTTGGTTAGATGGAACTTCAACGGGATCGTTTGAAATGTATCCTCCGCGATGTAGTGGGGTCTCAGCCACGTATTACCATGCGAGACTCCAATCCATATTTTTTATGAGTACTCATCCAACAACATCTTAGTAATTCTCTGCTTGGCATGTATAATGTAATATTCCCAAACTTTCACATGATATTTGGAATATTAGAGTTCTTAATAAACCTACTTAATTAAGTAAATAAAAGGGTGGAGGGACCCATAATTCTCAAAGATTAATAAAATCCACTTTTTATGTGTGTATGTGGCTATTTTAGATCTAGATCTACATAATGGAGTAGTAGAGAAACTACTTAATGTGAAAGGAGTGGAGATCATGTATGATTAATGAGATAGATCATGAAGGTTGATACAGTCAACTAAGATCATGGAATGAATCAAATTTAAGATCATTAAGCATTCATGATGAGATGATGGAGGAGTGGTGCATTTAATGCACACATGATGGAGATGGTGATCATTACATTCACACATGATGGATATCATGAAAAGACAACGCAGTCAACATGGAGACCTATGTCCACACATACAAATCAGTTATGAGGAGGGCCAAGGCATGAGAAGGATCATAATATATATAAATAAGATGATGGCACAATAGAAGGGGGTTGAAGATTATTGTTGATGTATGGTCTATTTAGATCTATAATTGTCATGTGACATTCCATGCTTTCTTTGGCTATTTAGCTAAGATTGCAAGTGTATTTTAGCACTGGGTGTTCCTGGTCGGGAATCCTTCCTCTTTCATTGAGTAGCTCTTGAAAGAGTACTATACTTCATTCTACATCAGGAATTGGTGCCACAGATCTTTTCCATCATCTGCAGAACATCTACCTTCAGAAATTACGCAATTTCCAAAGATCAGTTTGGAGTTGGTGGTTGTCTTCAGTATTTTGGCTAGAGAACTAGTGTAGGGTTATTCCAAACACCTTGGGCTTCAATATCAGCCTTCCAGTGCTTCAAATCTATATCAGGCATCATGCCATCTATTATTCATCTCCCAGCAACAACAATCCCATCAGGAATTGCACAATCCATTCTTGTAGATCCAATGGAGAAGGGAAGTTGCTAGCATTTCAGCTAGTAATCTAGTGGAGGACCATTCCTTCACATTGTATACATTATTTCCATCATTTTTGAGCTATATTTCATATCTTAGTAGTAGGATAAAGAGCCTCCTTCCTTTACAGCACATTTTTCATGAGTATTTGTGTAGCAGTAGTTGCAAATTCTTTGGAGGATTGAGGAGCTAGATCTTGAGCTTCTAGCTGGAGGATCCAGTGAAGGGATCAACCCTTTAAGCTTAGATTTGATCTTGTGACATATTTCAGCCATCTCTTTGTCAGATCTAGCTTCAGATCTGCATAACCCAATAGTCAAAGGATGAAACTCTATGAGGGTGATTTTCCAAAGTTGTAGATCTGGAAAATCCTTTCTAGGTTATCTTGGGTATCCATCATAGAGCCTAGATCTAGAATCTTGGCATCACCAGAGCTCCAAATTTCCATAGATCTGCATTTTAATTTTCAGCCCGTAGTCATATATTCATTATTTTCTGAAGGGAAAATGCAGTATTCACTTCCAACGGCTCTCCAATTACGTAGTGCTAGTTGTAGCATGTTTGCAGGGTGATTCTAGGCCATCTCTTTGGCAAGATCCACTCATCTTTTGTACATTTTGTAACTGAATACTCTCCTATATAATAAAATGGTTCAACTATTTTGTCTATATCTGCATTAATCATAAAATTACATTTACATTTTTTGTGTTACAAATATTATGTTTGTGTATCAATGCATTATTCCATTTTGGGATATTACAGTGGTATCAGAGCATGATCTTTGGCTCATCTTGTGGACATTTTGACAACATAAGAAAAGCAGATAGTAGAGATCTACTATGGAGGGATTAATTTTTTTCCTCATATTCCTTTATATCTATGAAGGATCTCTCTAAGGAGATCAATGAAACAAGTAGAGAAAGGCAAAGAGAAACCCCGAGAAGGTTTCAAGATGAAGAAGGTCCCAACACTTCTTTTCAGCAACAAAGAAAACCGAAGAAGCAAATAGCTTCACATTATTCCACTAGATCCACTTTCTTTGAGAAAGAGGACTGGTTTGAATATGATGAAGTCTTGGGGCATGAGACCCTAAGTGAATATTTTTCTGAATACAAGTCACGGCCTAGAGCATTGAAGGATAATCTCTCTCTCCAACAGTTTCTGCAACTCAAAGAAGAGAGGAGATCTAGAAGCAACAATAGAAGAAAGAGGCATAGATTATTTTTTCTTACATTTGATGGATCTTCCACAAGCACATTAAGGGCTTGGAGGGAAGAATTATTTTCCTTTTTTTCTAAAATATCCTATATCAGAAAGAGAGGTTGTGGAGTTTGTAGCGCCGCACCTACAGGGTGAAGCAAGTAATTGATGGTTCAGCCATGTATCACACATGGAAGTGTTTGCTTATGAAGATTTTATGGAAAGACTGAAGAAGAAATATGGTAGGAAGAAACCAAAGACATCTCACATAGTAACATCTCCCATCATCAAGGAGATAATGCATGAAGATTCAAGAGAAAATGTTCTTATTATCACTTAAGAGGAGGAGCCTCTACCACCACCAGCTGCAGATATGCTTCCATCAAGAGGAGGATCACTTTCATATTTGAAATATGGTCTTGAGTTCTTGACATTTTGAGCCCCATGCATGATTTATGAGATGCTTGAGGAGGAGGAGACAGATACCAGCGCTGGTACACTTGTAGAAGTGCAACCATCAGACTTACCAATAGTTGGAGAGACCTTTGCACCAGGAGAGGAAGCTCTTGTGTTATTATAAGATGTTTCTGAATCTCAGTTGATCCAAGTTATGCATCCATTTTCATCTCATATTGTTTCAGTAACTCTTATTGAAACTTATGGGGACATGCCATCAGGGCTATTGCATGACCAAGGGCTATAACATCAAGCTGATTTGGAGAAGCATTATATCACTACACAGAGGACCCTTGATCTAATCAAGGAAGAGATGAAGAACCATCCTAGTTTATCATTGATGGACTACATTCAACCCTTTGAGTTCAAGTGTAGAATTTCTAAAGATGGGATGAGTATGATCCTATGTACAATAGCTGGCTATGAGTTCAACATTGTGCCTTGTTTTGAGACAACACATGTATCACCTTGCAAATCTACAGCACTGTTAATGAGAAGTAGTGAAAATAAGAGAACCCATTCCTTATGGGAGCAATCATATGGAAGCTTCATTCATAAGGAAATGGAGGAAAAGATGATATATGGTAGACATATTGAGATGAGAAATATTTTCTCCTTTCTAGATGACACTTTCTCAATGAGCATCTCACAGCTTAGAGAGAAACTTATATCTGTAGCAGATCTGGAACCTTATTGGCTTTGAAGGGCCATTAATGATAAGAAGGTCTCATGGAGAGATCCCATTGGAGGTGCACTTCAACATATCATGGAGTGCAAATTTCTTCAACAGTTTGAGGAGGCTGGTTTCCTACAATGGGAGGATACCAAGTATTTGTAGAATGAGATCCATCATCCACATTGGGATGAATGGTTGATGATATGGAACAAGGGGTTGCCAAACCACTTGCAGATCTATGATACAGGGCAGCAAGAAGCATGGCTACGCTAGTTTCTCTTGGGTGGGTATGGTTACCACTCAATGAGTCATATTTTTCTGATTCATGCCTTACACATCACTGGAAGAATGTAGAAGAAGAAGGAATGGTTACTTTGGTTGTTGATGAGAGAGTTTGGACATCACATGATATATCTTATGTCCTTGTATTTAATATTTTTTGGGATATGTCTCATGTCTTTACATGTATTTCTGTTTGGGATGTATCTCATGTTCATGTATGAACTTGGGTTTGGGAGAAGGTATAACTCTCACATGATGTGGCATAAGGGAGCTTGTTTGTATTATGTTAATGAGAAATTTTACATGTCCAATACTATATTGTTGCTCCATGACTTGCACCATGATAATGTAAGGTGGAAGCAAGAATCCTTGTTGCTATGGTTACTATTGGGAGAGTATGGACTAAATTCTTCCCATACATTGCATGACATTGTTGGAGGATGGCAATAGGAGGCCTTACAGTGTTGGCTTCTGTTGAGGTATTAGGTCATTGTACATGGTATAATGATGATGTGATGGGGCAGAAAGATGCCTTGTTAAGGTGGCTTCTCTTGAGAGAATATGGCCACTATATTTGGTACAATGATGATGTGGTATGGTTGCAAGAGGCATTTCTGAGGTGGCCTCTATTGAGAGAGTATGGCTCTCATATTCTCATTGATGTTGATTTGGCATGGTAATAAGAATCATTGTTGCGGTGGCTTCTTTTGAGAGAGTATGGCTCTCTTACTTATTTTCATGATGATCTAGCATGGCAGCAGAAGGCTTTGCTCCATTGGTTGTTATTAGGAGAATATGGTTTGACATTGTTCATGTTTTCCCATATGTCTCTACTTGTTTTTCACTATGATGATGTGATGTTTGATTCCTACATGGCCAACATGGCTAATTATGAGGGCATTGATATATGTAATCTACTCTATGTATCATGGGTTGGAGAGATATTTCATGAGTTAGGACTTTCCACTTTGGGAATGAACCACTTCATCTTATGTATCTCATGTGTAGAGGAGATATTTGGTCATCATATGGTTGCCACTTGGAGATTCATTGATGAGGAAGGGTATGTAACTTTTCAATTGGAGGCCATTCTAGATATTCTAGAGAGGCATCTTTGGAGTTGGACATGCATGACACAATGTGACAGATGGGAAGGCCTTCCACATTAGGATGTCATTTGGAGGGAGGATGTTTGTTGTAGCATCCACTTTTGTAGTTGCTTAAGGACAAGCTACATTTTGCTGGGGAGGACTGTAGTATTCCAAAATTTTCACATGATATTTGGAATATTAGAGTTCTTAATAAACCTACTTAATTAAGTAAATAAAAGGGTGAAGGGAACCATAATACTCAAAGATGAATAAAATCCATTTTTGATGTGTGTATGTGGATATTTCAGATCTAGATCTACATAATGGAGTAGTAGAGCAACTACTTAATGTGACAGAAGTGGAGATCATGTCTCATTAATGAGATAGATCATGGAGGTTGATACAGTCAACTAAGATCATGGAATGAATCAAATGTAAGATCATTAAGCATTCATGATGAGATGATGGAAGAGAGGTGCATTTAATTCACACATGATGGAGAGGGTGATCATTACATTCACACATGATGGAGATCATGAAAAGACAAAAGAGTCAACATGGAGACTTATTTCCACATGTATAACACAGTTATGAGGAGGGGCAAGGCATGAGAAGGCTCATAATCTATATAAAGAATATGAAGGCACATGTAATATCCCAAAAGGGAGAATGCAGTAACACTTCACACAATATAAGAACTTGTTAGCCCCCCTATGAAATTTTTGACAAGCAAATAGGGGGCTAAATCATTGTTGAGTCTTCAAGGAATGCCTTTCCCCTGAAAATCCATCCTCCTTGAAGTCCCTCAATTGCTGTGCCCAATACAAATCCCCCTCTGCTAGTAAATTTCTAACATGGCTTATCATTCCTCCTTTTGCCCCTACAACATACATCAGTTCCCCCCCTCTTTCCCTTTGTCTGAACTCCCTTTATTCCTCCCTCATTCAGCCTCTTTTCATCCCCCCTGTCATCCCCTTCTATTTTCCCTTTTACCCCTCAAATCCCCCTAAAATCCCCTTTAAATTCCCCTCTTACCCTTTGTTTAGCCTTTTTCCCCTTTTTCCCCTTATCGTTTCCCTTTAAATCCCTCAAAACCCATTAAAACGGGCCAAAAACCCACTTTCCCGGCTTTATAATAGGCCTAGCCCCTTTCCCGTTAAGCCTCTTCAACCACTCCCCCACATATGCCCGTCCCCCAAAGGCCAAGTGCTTAAGCCTTGGGGGCCAATCGCAATCGGAAGCCGGGTGGGTGCGAAAGCCCTGTGTAATATTGAAAACAGCCGATGCGAGTGTTTTGTTATAATAAGTCCCGCGACGCGTTTTGGGCCGTCGATCTTCCCGAGATCTGACGGCGGAGCGCCAATCGCAAGCCCCCGTCAATCGCAATCGGAACATTCAAGTGACACCCCCCGATTGATCGCATCGCGCTCCGATTGCGATCTTTCGATTCAATCCTGGCCATTCGCTTCCCTGCTGATCCGACGACCATCGCATGTCCCTCTTCCCATCCTCCGATTGCACCCTGACCGTCCACTCTTCCCGAGATCAACGGCCAGCGCTCAATCGCTCTATTCCCCCGATCGCCGATCGCAAGTCTTTCTGCGTGCCTTCCGATTTGATCTGGACCGTCCATCTCCCTTCTGATCCGACGGTCAACGCGTAATCGCACCTACCCCTCCGATTGTTGTCCCCACCGTTGATCTCCTCGTGATCCGACGGCCCTCCGCTGATCGCAAGCCTTCTGCTCCCACCTCCGATTGCGTGCTCCGATTTAATCTCCGCCGATCATCCTTCAGTCGATCCAACGGCCAGCGCTCAATCGCAAGCCCCTCTCCGATCGCAATCGCAAATCATTTCGTGTGACCCCCGATTGCGATTGAGCGATTAAATCTCCGCCGTCCACTTTCATGCCGATCCGACGGTCCTCCGCCAATCGCTGATCCCCTCCGATTGTGTTCTCCACCGTTGATCTCCCCGTCAGATCGACGGTCGGCGCTCAATCGCTTCCCCTTCCGATCGCTGATCGCAAGCCTTCCCTCCGCCTCCCCGATTAAATCCTGGCCGTCCGTATGTTACATGATCCAACGGCCATTGCTCTTCCCTTTTCCGCTGATCGCGAGTCCTCTCTCTGTCTCCCGATTCAATCTGGACCGTCATTTTCTCCACAGATCAACGGTCCAGCGTTAATCGCAACTGCTTCCGCCTCCCCCCCGATTACATCTGGTCCGTCCTTTTCCCCACAGATCAATGGTCATCACTCAATCGCAACATCGCCTCGATCACAATCGGAACTTTTTGGATGTGTCACCCTTGCCCCCCCCCCGATTGCGATCCTCCGATCTGATCCTAACCGTTCATTGGATCTGGGATCTAACGGTCAAGATCTAATCGCCCTCTGCCTCCGCTGGGTCCCACTCTTTCATTCATATCCGCCGCATTTCGTTCATTTTGTTTGTTTTGGTTAGTTTCATATATTGATTACGCCATTCAATCTCCACCGTTGATCTTCGCCTCCAGGCCAGAATCTAACGGTCCACGCTGCATGATCATACCAAACCCTGTTATTCGTGCATTCCACCACTTCACCGCATTTTCATCGTTCATTTACATAATACCTTCGCTTCCGCCACCGCCGCACCACCATTCAGCTCACCCTGCTTCCGTTGCTCCGTCCACCATTTCTTCACAGATTGGCCGTGTTGCAGAGTTTCTGGAGGAAAAGGACTGCCTTTGTTCAATGTACTACCTTAATGGTTAGCGACGCAGTCAGGATCAAATCCAATGAACCAGTACCATCAGGAAATTCAAGAAATGGGACTGTCAGGACTTCCATTAAAGGAAAGCGGAGTTCAAACGCCAAAATCTTGCCGGCGCCATTAAAAGCTCGAGCTAACCCGACAGAGGCAGTCATGAAACAGCAAAGATTTTCAGTACAGAGCAGGGGGATTAGTGCGCGTCAACAAAGATCTTTATCCCTGAAACAGAGGTTTAAAGAAGCAAAGCATCATTTTAAAAGACCTCGAGGATCGATTCTAGAGATCCTGAACATCAATAAGAGGTAATATCAAGGTTTCTTATCAGCCGAATGTCTTTCCATAAAGGACAGGTCTTCCATACAGTATTTATTATGCGCCGTGTCCCTGAAGGAGTTCTCCGTCCCAGCTATAGTTCAGAGCAATCTAACATCCATGAGGCAGACCTCCCAGCAAGTCATTTCATTTTGTTCAAATCACCTGAAGTACCACAGCCCAAAGGTCAAATCGTATCCGGAGCAGATCTTTCTTTCACGAGAGAGGTGGCAATGATTAAATATACAGTGTATCAAGCAGAATGGGCCTCGGCCCTACATTCATTGTGGTGTTTAATTGTAACATTTAAAACTCACCTACCTCCTCAACCGGTCCTCTGTGTCTCTTCTGCTATAAAGCACAGAGGGATATCGTTGTAATGGTTGTTGATGCATTATCAGTGAATTGCAAGCCTTTTTGTCCCAAGCCAAGTTTCCTGTGCGGTAGTGGTATGATAGGCCGAGGAATAGGATGTTTTCAAGCTGAATGTAAAAGCTTTGGGCAGTGATGTACCTGATTGGTGTTGTGTTTAACATGATAAGCAGTTTTCATTGGATCCTGATCTACAGCAGTTGGTGATGTTCTTCTTATCTTTGTGTTTATTTCCATTTCATTTCATGTTCTTCTGACTGACATCTGAATGCATGATATAAGATTTACCCTTGTTAGGTACCTTATATCCCAGCTCTCTCAGTCTTGAATGTTTTCTGCTCATATGTGTGTCTGAATATTGTTTTTAATTGACTAAACCAGTGTAGTGGATGATTATTGCCTGCTCTCTGATGTGCAAGTTAATAGAATCAATGTTCAGATGTTTTTGTTAAGATTTAATTGAAAGAGGTTAGGAACATTGGGAGGTGTAAAGCCTGTCGCTGCCTCTTCATAACCTACCCCTTCCATATAAACCTTTTCAAGATCCCTCGTGTTGCCTATGGTTTTGTCCAAGCAGGCCTGGAGTTAAATGACCTCTGGCCTGATCTATAGACAGAATCAGATGGTTTTCCATCTTTCATTCTCATCACTTAGTGTTCCATCCCACCAATCAGTCTTTGAGATCCAAATGCTCTAGATGACTAGCCCAATTGAAGCTTACACTTTGAACATAAGTAAATCCTTTCTTGACTCCATTGCCCAATGGCCTTGATGTTCCCTGAGTTATCTATCTTTGTCTAGCTTCCTTCTTTACCCATTCTTGTCTTATGATGAAACCTTCCTTCCTGATTCTCAACAACCAAACTCAAACAATCAAACCAACAACCTTGAGCCCATAACTAGCCTAAAATCATAATTGAGAACTTCAAAGACATATCCTTTGATAATCATAGAGAGATCCCTCTCTGGACCTAGGAGGGCTAGATCCTAAGGTCTGAAAGTGGTTCTATGTTGTCTCATCTTTTGGTCTCTATCAACCTGGCCAAAACATGGGAACCCCAACATAATGGCGACTCCGCCAGGGAGTTCTGAGTGCTTTCATTTCAAACATCCTTAGAAGCTTAGAGCTCTGGCTAGGTTGACAGTAAGTCACACCTTTCTTGAATCAGCCTCCATTATTGAATATCCACCACACTCTTAGACAGAGCCTGGATAGGGCCAGGTAGCCTCCAGATCTCATCCTCTATTCAGGGGTGACATATCTGGTAAATGCCCTCCCAGTCGATCTCTGGTTGGAGCTTGTTGCTTTAGAGGAGATTCCTGAAAGGTGATAGCGCCCAAGCACTATGGTGGACAGTGTACCCTATAATCATCCTAAACCCTCCACCTAGCGACTCCATTGTTCCTGAACGTTAATGGCGACTCCACTGGTGATCAGTAGGCCTGCTGATTATTTCGTTTTCACATCAGACTCCACTGGGAGACCAGTCCCAAGCATAATGAAAACTCCACTGGGAGACCAGTTCCCAAGACAATATTAACCGCAGTAGAAATAACAAGTAGGGCTAAGCTGCTTGGCTTATAAACAGCACTCTGGCTTACAGAACCATTCATTCAAGAGCTTTCCTTGATCCAAACCCACCTGAAATAGTTGATAATCCTGAGAGAATCCTTAAAAGAACACCTGTGAGTAGGAGATCAACTATTTCCGGCATCATTCATAGAGCCAATTCCGCACCAGAAGATCTTGCAGCTCTATTAGACCCTTTCTTCGACCTAGGCCTGCAAAACAGATTACCTAGAACTAGGTCTTTCAGTGTTTCTGACCAGCCAGACACTAGGGACAACGAAACCCCTCCTTCCACACCACCTGATCTCCACTTTCTCCAAAACTTGGGGCTTTATCACCCTAGATCGGCTCAACAGACTTCTGCTGGCCCTACCATCCCTGTCATCCAACTACCAACTGCTCAAGCCAACCCTATACCTCAGCAGAACATCATCATGGCAGCCTGGTATGCACCTCTAGTTTTTCCTCAGCCTCTACTGCCCTTACCAAATGATTATCAGTCAAAAATCCCACACTTCCCTGCTAAAGAGCCTACAACAGTGCAACAACATGTAGAAAAAATGGAGGACTCTTTTGACTATATGGAAATTGATGATGAAATAATCAAAATGAGAATTTTTGCGCAGAGCCTGGGGGGAGAGGTTAAAAAGTGGTTTAAAAAACTGCCTGCTGGTAATATCCAAGATCTCCCAGCTTTATACCATAATTTCATCAACAAATGGGAAACTAGAGCAAACCCTCACCAGCTCCTAGCAGAATACATGTCCCTTAAGAGGAACGTGGGGGAAAGCGTTCATGATTACACCACTAGATTCAATAGTATTTACAACGCCCTTCCTCCACACATGAAACCTCCGCAAGGTATGGCCCTGGCCAAATATCCTGATGGATTTGATGCTGACATGGCCTATGAGCTTAGAGATAAAGAATATACCACGTTGGAGGATATGCAGAAAGGGGCAGTAAACATAGAGGCAAATTTGATTGAGAAAAGGGCCAAACTGAGAGCTGAGAAGAGAGTAACATACAAGGATGACACTATAGCCTCCAATTAAGATCCTAATATTGACAGATTGTCTAAGAATCTGGATAAGCTATGCCAAGTGGTCGAAAATATGGCTATCACTCAGAACAGGAACCAAAATCAAAACCAAAATTAGAACTTTAGAAGAAACAACAACACTCCCAACAGACAGAAAGAGTCAGATCAGCAATTCATTGCCCCGTTCCAAAACTTTCTTGATGAGGATGAGGGAATCATAGAAGAGTCTGAAGGGAATGTGATAAACATGTTCGAAACAGAGGACTCAATCCTAAACTGTGATTCAGAAGAGGACCAACCCTCAACCTCTTATGGGGAGGAGGAATGGTTTGAATTCGAGGATTATAGGTTGGGATTCGAAAATGCCATGTTACAGGTCAGAGAACAATATGAGCTCAGGAGTAAAAAGAACCAAGACACTTCCAAACCTCAAACTCCTGAGGTAACCATCAAAAAGAGGCCTGAAAAATCTTCTAAAGTAACTGCCGTGAACAATAGCTCAACGGCCATGAGTTCTGAGAGTAACAAAGAAAAGGACAACCAAAACAATGAAAAACAAAGTCAACCAACCAGTAGCACTAGCACCTCAGTCAGTGCTCCTGATAAAACTGTGTCTACACATGTACATAATGAGAAGACACAAACCGATCCAGCTACTAAGGTGGTTGCAAATAAAACAGAGTTGAATACTTCCAAGAGTCAATCCACTTTCAGTTTAGAAAGTGAGATTGCAAAAATCAAAATATCTATACCATTATCTGAGCTGGCCTCTCAGGATGTATATAAGGGCCAGATTTTGAAGGCATTAAATCTGAGTATAAATAATGACACTGTAAATTTGAGCGATGATCAGCCTGCCCTCTTATTCGGTCCCAAGATTGAGGGGAAATTTCAGGAAGGGGTAGTTCCACCTTTTTATATCAGTCTTAACATTCATGACAAGATCCTCCATAATGCCATGCATGACTCCGGTGCATCACACAATCTAATGCCTAAAGTAGTCATGGAGAAGCTAGGCCTAGAGATTACCAGACCTTACAAAGACTTATACTCTTTTGACTCTAGTAGAGTAAAATGCCTAGGCCTCATCAAAGACTTATGTGTAAGCTTAACTCAAATTCCTGCGAAATGTATGGTCATGGATGTAGTGGTGGCAGACGTGCCACCCAAGTATGGCATGTTGTTGTCAAGATCATGGGGAGCCAAGCTGCAAGGCACCATGCAGATGGATGGCTCATATGCCACTATCCCTATATTTGGCCAATCAAGAAGACTATATAGAGAATCCCAAATGAAATTCCTAGTCAGCAGCCCCAAGAAACCTGAAAATTCACCATTATATTCTGTGCATACCGACCTTGACTCCTTCATCTTTTGTAATGATGAATCCTTAGGAGAGCCAGAGTCCCAGAATAGGCATACGAATGAGAACACCGAGCCTAAGAACCTCCACATAATGGCCATTCTGGAAGAATATGATCAGGAAAATCATGGGCAACGCACTGAAAACAAAGAGGAAGTCTGCAATGAAGCCTGTAGAATCTTGGGTGGACCTCTCACTCCAAGTGAAATAGAAACAGAACAAGAACAGCTGGCCAACCACCTCCCTGACATCCATGGCCTCTATGAACAACAGGATAGATTACAATCCAGTACAGACCTCCCGACTCAACCTAATGGCGAACCGAGCTGTAAGGGAGAGAGTGAAGTGGAAGTAAACAAAAAACCCCTATGGGAAATGAACTTTGATGGGTCCTGTACTAGACAAAGCGCTGGAGCGGGAGTGTGGCTGCGTAACACCAAAAATGACCACACGGATAACCACGCTGTCAACCTGCATTTCAAATGCACGAACAACATTGCAGAATATGAGGCTCTAATCTTTGGTTTAAATCTGTTGAAAAAATTAGGAGCCCGTAGGATAGTCGTGAGAGGAGACTCTGAGTTAGTAATCAAACAGATGAATGGTGAGTATTCAGCAAAACACCCCAGGCTTAGGGCATATAGGAACGATACTCTAGATTTGCTGAAAACGTTCATTGAATATGATTTAGTATTCATTCCTAGGGGTCAAAACGCTATTGCAAATGGACTAGCCTGCCTAGCTAGCTCTTATCCTAAGGCCCCAGTTGACCAAAAAATCATCATTCAGACTAAATTCAGGCCTGCAGTGCCAGACAATGAAAAATACTGGCAGGTCTTTGAAGGAGACAAACAGATTGAAGATTTCCTGATGGGCATAAATGAGTTTGAATTTTCTGATTCAGACTCAAAATCTGATGACAGCTGCCCAAGTGAGGATTCCCCAGATGAACTAGAAACACCTTGTAGTATAGAAATAAACTCTTTTTCTCAAGAAACTGGGGATTCAGCCATAAAACGTGAAAACGCAGATAGAGAAGAAATGGAGGTGCTGCAAGCCAAAGACAAGAACATACCAAGAGGCTTAGCACCCTTAGAGGATCTCTTTGATTTTGATGATGTTGCAAAGAAGCCCACAATAGAACATGCAGAATCAGATGTAGAAGAATGCAACACAGGTACTGAAGACAAACCCAAAATGTTAAAACTGGCTAAGTCTATACCTGCGGACATGAAGAAAAGATACATTGACTTGTTTAAGGAATTCATTGATGTGTTTTCATGGAGCTATGAAGACTTAAAGGCCTATGACACCAACATTATACAACATAAGATACCACTGAAGGAAAATCAGAAACATTTCAGACAAAAACTCCGTAGAATTAATCCAAAACAATTGCCTACAGTAGAAAAGGAAATTAAGAAGATGTATGATGCAGGCATTATAGTCCCTGTGAGGTTTTCTGATTGGGTGTCAAACTTAGTGGTTGTAAGGAAGAAACAGGGGAGATTAGGCTGTGCATAGACTTCAGAAACCTCAATAGAGCCTCCTTGAAAGATAACTACCCCTTGCCGAGAATGGAACATATCTTACAGAAGGTAGTGGGCTCTAAACGAATCTCCATGCTTGATGGTTTTTCAGGATACAACCAGGTTCTGGTACTCCCAGAAGATCAACTCAAAATAGCTTTTACCACTCCATGGGGCACCTTCATGTATGTGAAAATGCCTTTTGGATTGATGAATGCTGGAGCTACCTTCCAGAGAGCAATGGATATTGCTTTCTTAGATGAGATTGGACACTTTATAGTTATTTACTTGGATGACTTAACTGTCTTTTCTAAAACAGAAGAAGAACACTTAAAATATCTGAGGAAATTTTTTGAAAAATGTAGAAGGTACGGTCTGTCCCTAAATCCTAAGAAGACTGTTTTTGGGCTGCAAGAAGGTAAGCTTCTTCGCCACATTATATCTGAGAAAGGGATTAGGATTAACCCCCAGCGAGTTGAGGGAATACTTCAAATTACACACCCAAGAAACATCAAGGAGCTACAGTCCTTCATTGGGAGGATCAATTTTCTTAGAAGATTTATCCCCAACCTTGCTGAGCATCTTAGGAAAATGACTGAAATGCTGAAGAAAGATGCTGGAATTAAGTGGACTATCGAAGCCAAGAAATATTTTGAGTCAGTAAAGCTTGCACTCACCCAAGCCCCTGTCCTTATCAGCCCTAACTTCTCAAAAGATTTTCTGATCTTTTCATTTGCCTCCCCACACACCATAGCAGCAGTTTTGCTGCAGAAAAATGCGGAAGGCAAGGAACAACCTATTGCCTTCTTCAGTAAAGCCTTGAGAGATGCACCCTTAAAGTACAACATCATGGAAAAGCAGGCCTCTGCCCTGATTAAGGCCTTGAAATATTTTAGGGTGTACATTCTGCATTCTCACACCGTTGCCTATGTGCCAAATATAGTGGTCAAAGATATCTTGTCCCAAGACCCAGATGGAAAAAGGGGCAAATGGATTGCTGCAATTTTAGAATATGACATTGAGATCAAACCCACCAAGCTGATCAAAGGTCAGGGCCTGGCCCAATTGATGGCTGAATCTAATCTATAGGCCCTTGATATTAACATGATGAATGCCCTGGATGAGCACGAAGGATTGCCCTATCAAACTGTTGAGGAGCAGTTTCAGAACTCTCCTTGGTACACTGATATCCTTTACGTGCTCACACACCTCAATGCCCCCCCAGAACTGTCCAAAACAAAGGCCAGATTCGTAAAACTCAAAGCTATAAATTACTGCATTATGAATGAGAGTCTATATTGGAAAAATCCAAATGGCCTTTTACTGAAATGCTTGTCTGAAATTGAAGCCGAAAGAATCAAACAACAATTCCATGCTGGGGAATGTGGAGGTCACCTGAGTTGGAAAACCACTGCAAACAAGATACTCAGGGCTGGTTACTATTGGCCCACACTCTTCAGTGATGTGCATAAAATGGTCCTTACCTGTCACAAATGCCAAATTTTTGAAGGCAAAAGGAAGCTCCTTCCCCTCCCTCTGCAACCTATCACCATAGAAGGTCCCTTCATGCAATGGGGCTTAGACTTCATTGGAGAAATCCACCCCTCTTCTTCTGGGCAACACAAATGGATCTTGACTGCTACTGATTACTTCACTAAGTGGATCGAAGCCATACCCACTAGGAATGCCACTGATTCTGTCATCATTAGGTTCTTAGAAGACTTCATCCTATCTCGGTTTGGCTGCCCAAGGAAAATAATCACTGAAAATGCTGCTGCTTTTGGATCCAAAAGAATGATTGATTTCTATCACAGGTACGGAATTGCGCTTGGACATTCAACTGCCTATTACCCCCAGGGTAATGGCCTAGCTGAATCATCAAATAAAAGCCTGGTTACAATCATTAAGAAGATGCTGGAAGAGAACAAAAGGTCTTGGCATAAAAAGTTGATACATGCCCTGTGGGCAGACAGGCTCACTACAAAGAAATCTATTGGCACATCACCCTTCCAGTTGGTTTATGGGACAAAAGCAGTTTTTCCTACTAGCCTTGGGATACCAGTGGTAAAGCTTATTCAAGAAATCCAATCAGAAGAAGACAGCATGATAAGGAGAATTAATGAATCAATCCATTTGCAGCAAACAAGAGAGCAAGTTTATGATAGAGATGTCAGAGTACAGAAAAACATGAAAATACAGTTTGACAAAAGAACCAAAGCAACAAATTTCAAGGTTGGGGACAAAGTTCTGAGATGGGATTCAAGAAGAGAGGATAAAGGCAAACATGGCAAATTCGACAGCATGTGGCAAGGTCCATTCATCATTCAAGCCACCGTGGGTACTAATGCATTTTTCTTACAAGAACTTGATGGTACAGAGCTGTTTGGGGGTCCTGTCAATGGCAGGATGCTCAAACACTATTTCTGCTAATTTTCCATTTCCAGTTTCACCTCCATTGTATATACCGTTGCAAATTTTCATTTTCAGCAAAAAGGAGAAGGAAATGTCCCAAAAAACAGAATGAGAAGGGAGGTTCAGACATGCTCAAAACGTGAACCTCTGAGGCAAAAGGATTGGCTCTAATAAACTCAAAATCTGAGCCAAAGGGAAGAAGAATAGCTGGTCCTTACAAGCTCAAAATCTGGATCAGCAGTGACCACAAGATCCAGCTCTAAATATGCCCAAAATCAGAGCTGGAGTAAAGGAAAGAAGTGACTCAAACATGCTCAAAACCTGAGTCACAAGGAAGAAAGAAGGATGTTTCACAGTTGCAAAATTCCATGCCTTCACGGTTTTGTTTTCTTCAAGTTTCTGCCCAGCAAGTCAGACTGTCTAATCCTGGCTTGGCTGTGTTTAAATTTCCTGTCTTAGAATGTAGGTGAAGAAACCTGTTGGACAGTCTAATCCCAACAGGTAGTAGTTTAGGTAGAGAAATATATGAGGCCAACAGTCTAATCTGGCCTCATGGGGCAATAAGGGTAGAATTAGAATAGGTTTGTTTTTGTTTTGCAAAATAAAATGTAAAGGGTCTGCTAATTCAAATGCACCCAAGGGAAGATTGTTAGAACTCTAGTTTCGGTAGGTAGATTGGTTGGGAAAATGTTTCTGCTGATTTGTGTATCCGATATATTGTGGCAGCTAATCCTAAGAAAGAAGAAAGATGGCTTATAGCAGCAGGCATCTGGCCTACACCAAGTGATCGATTTCTGAATTCTTGACTCCTTCACGAAGAAGCCATCCCCATGTGGAGCCACTGTTAGCCCCCCTATGAAATTTTTGACAAGCAAATAGGGGGCTAAATCATTGTTGAGTCTTCAAGGAATGCCTTTCCCCTGAAAATCCATCCTCCTTGAAGTCTCTCAATTGCTGTGCCCAATACAAATCCCCCTCTGCTAGTAAATTTCTAACAGGGCTTATCATTCATCCTTTTGCCCCTGCAACATACATCAGTTCCCCCCCTTTTTCCCTTTTTCTGAACTCCCTTTATTCCTCCCTCATTCAGCCTCTTTTCATCCCCCCTGTCATCCCCTTCTATTTTCCCTTTTACCCCTCAAATCCCCCTGAAATCCCCTTTAAATTCCCCTCTTACCCTTTGTTTAGCCTTTTTCCCCTTTTTTCCCCTTATCATTTCCCTTTAAATCCCTCAAAACCCATTAAAACGGGACAAAAACCCACTTTCCCGGCTTTATAATAGGCCCTAGCCCCTTTCCCGTTAAGCCTCTTCAACCACTCCCCCACATATGCCCGTCCCCCAAAGGCCAAGCGCTTAAGCCTTGGGGGCCAATCGCAATCGGAAGTCGGGCGGGTGCGAAAGCCCTGTGTAATATTGAAAACAGCTGATGCGAGTGTTTTTTTATAATAAGTCCCGCGACGCGTTTTGGGTCGTCGATCTTCCCGAGATCTGACGGCGGAGTGCCAATGGCAAACCCCCGTCAATCGCAATCGGAACACTCAAGTGACACCCCCCGATTAATTGCATCGCGCTCCGATTGCGATCTTCCGATTCAATCCTGGCCGTTCGCTTCCCTGCTGATCCGACGGCCATCGCATGTCCCTCCTCCCATCCTCCTATTGCACCCTAACCGTCCATTCTTCCCGAGATCAACGGCCAGCGCTCAATCGCTCTATTCCCCCGATCGCCGATCGCAAGTCTTTCCGCGTGCCTTCCGATTTGATCCGGACCGTCCATCTCCCTTCTGATCCGACGGCCAGCGCGTAATCGCACCTACCCCTCCGATCGTTGTCCCCACTATTGATCTCCCCGTGATCCGACGGCCCTCCGCTGATCGCAAGCCTTCTGCTCCCACCTCCGATTGCGTGCTCCGATTTAATCTCCGTCGTTCATCCTTCAGTCGATCCAATGGCCAGCTCTCAATCGCAAGCCCCTCTCCAATCGCAATCACAAACCGTTTCGTGTGACCCCCAATTGCGATTGAGCGATTAAATCTCCGCCGTCCACTTTCATACCGATCCGACAGTCCTCCGCCAATCGCTGATCCCCTCCGATTGTGTTCTCCACCGTTGATCTCCTCGTCAGATCGACGGTCGGCGCTCAATCGCTTCCCCTTCCGATCGCTGATCGCAAGCCTTCCCTCCGCCTCCCCGATTAAATCCTGGCCGTCCGTATGTTACATGATCTAATGGCCATCGCTCTTCCCTTTTCCGCTGATTGCGAGTCCTCTCTCTGTCTTCCGATTCAATCTGGACTGTCATTTTCTCCGCAGATCAACGGTCCAGCATTAATCGCAACTGCTTCCGCCTCCCCCTCGATTACATCTGGTCCGTCCTTTTCCCCACAGATCAATGGTCATCGCTCAATCGCAACATCGCCTCGATCGCAATCGAAACTTTTTGGATGTGTCACCCTTGCCCCCCCCCCCCGATTGAGATCCTCCGATCTGATCCTAACCGTTTATTGGATCTAGGATCTAACGGTCAAGATCTAATCGCCCTCCGCCTCCGCTGGGTCCCACTCTTTCATTCATCTCCGCTGCATTTCGTTCATTTTGTTTGTTTTGGTTAGTTTCATATATTTATTACGCCATTCAATCTCCGCCGTTGATCTTCACCTCCAGGCCAGAATCTAACGGTCCGCGCTGCATGATCATACCAAACCCTGTTATTCGTGCATTCCACCACTTCACCGCATTTTCATCGTTCGTTTACATAATACCTTCGCTTCCGCCACCACCGCACCACCATTCATCTCACCCTGCGTCCGTTGCTCCGTCCACCATTTCTTCACAGATTGGCTGTGTTGCAGAGTTTCTGGAGGAAAAGAACTGCCTCTGTTCAATGTACTACCTTAATGGTTAGCGGCGCAGTCAGGATCAAATCCAATGAACCAGTACCATCAGGAAAGTCAAGGAATGGGACTGTCAGGACTTACATTAAAGGAAAGCGGAGTTAAAACGCCAAAATCTTGCCGGCGCCATTAAAAGCTCGAGCTAACCCGACAAAGGCAGTCATGAAACAACAAATATTTTCAGTACAGAGCAGGGGGATTAGTGCACGTCAACAAAGATCTTTAGCCCTGAAACAGAGGTTTAAAGAAGCAAAGCATCATTTTAAAAGACCCCGAGGATCGATTCTAGAGATCCTGAACATCAATAAGAGGTAATATCAAGGTTTCTTATCAGCAGAATGTCTTTCCATAAAGGACAGGTCTTCCATACAGTATTTATTATGCGTCGTGTCCCTGAAGGAGTTCTCCGTCCCAGCTATAGTTCAGAGCAATCTAACATCCATGAGGCAGACCTCCCATCAAGTTCTTTCATTTTGTTCGAATCACCTGAAGTACTACAGCCCAAAGGACAGATCATATCCGGAGCAGATCTTTCTTTCACGAGGAAGGTGACAATGATTAAATATGCAGTGTATCAAACAGGATGGGCCTCGGCCCTGCATTCATTGTTGTGTTTAAATGTAACATTTAAAGATTCACCTACCTCCTCAATCGGTCCTCTGTGTCTCTTCTGCTATAAAGCACAAAGGGATATCATTGTAAGGGTTGTTGATGCATTATCAGTGAATTGCAAGCCTTTTTGTCCTGAGCCAAGTTTCCAGTGTAATAGTTGTATGATAGGTCGGTGAATAGATGTATTCGCTGAATGTAAAAGCTTTGGGCAGATGTACCATTGGTGTCAGGTTTAACATGATGCGCTATCGATCCTCGATCTGCCAACAATGGTGATGTTCTTTATTCTGCGTTTGCTTTCCATTTCATTTACATGCCCTTTCCATCGATATTCAATGCACTCAATGCATGATATAAGATTTGTCTTCGCAGGCTCTTATCCCAGCTTTCTACGGGATAAAAGATTGTGAGTCCGGACATTGTTTTTACTCAACTATCCATATTGGAGACATCACGTCCGCTCTCCTGATGCAAAGTTATTAATTTGTCTGACGTTTTCTGCCAAGATTTAATTGAAAGAGGTTAGGAACATTGGGAGGTGTAAAGCCTGTCGCTGCCTCTTCATAACCTGCCCTTCCAATACAAACCTTTTCAAGACCCCTTGTGTTGCCTATGGTTTTGTCCAAGCAGGCCTGGAGTTAAATGACCTCTGGCCTGATCTATAGACGGAATCAGATGGTCTTCAATCCTTCATTCTCATCCCTTAGTGTTCCATCCCACCAATCAGTCTTTGAGATCCAAATTTCGCAGATGACTAGCCCACTGAGTTTAAATTCTGAACATGGTGAACTTTTTCACTCCATTGCCACTGTTTGATGTCCCATGTTCATTCTGCATAGCTTCTTCACCATCCTACTGACAGAGTGAAACCCTCTCCATCTCAACAACCAAACTCAAACAATCAAACAAACAACCTTGAGTCTATAACTAGCCTAAAATCATAATTGAGAACCTTACAGACATATATCCTTTGATAATCATAGAGAGATCCCTCTCTGGACCTAGGAGGGCTAGATCCTAAGGTCTAAAAGTGGTTCTATGTTGTCTCATCTTTTGGTCTCTGTCAACCTGGCCAAAACATGGGAACTCCAACAGAACTTACAACAAGATAAACAATAAATCTAAGTAAAAATTAGAATATGCAGAAAGAGCTAAGCCATTTTATTATATTGGAGATGATTCAGTTACACAAGAACAAAATATAGGTAGATCTAGCCAAAGATATGATCTAGGATCACCTTGAAAACATGTAGGCAACAGGTACAACGTAACTGGAGAGGCTCTATAGAAAATACTATGTTGTCTCTTCAACAAGATATAAACATGGAGTTGTAGGCTGAAAAGAGAAATGTAGATCTACTCAAAACTGGAGCTCTAATGATGCCAATATTCAAGATCCGACCAATGTGATGGATTCGCAAGATAACCCAGAAAGGATTTTACAGATCTGCAACTTTGGAAAAATCACCTCCCTAGGGTTTGATCCTTGATCTGCCATGAAATATAGATCTGAAGCTAGATATGAAGAATAGATGGCTGAAATGTGTGCTCATATCAGATCTATGCTTGAAGGGTTGATCCCTTCATGAGATCTATGAGTTGAGAGCTCTAGATCTACCTTCTCAATCCTCCAATGATGAATTCAGCTGCTGCAACATAGCTGCCAACAGAAACTGTGCTATGAGGGAAAGAGAGGCCTTCTGCATGCTGAAAATTGATGCAATATGCTTCGATCTGATGGTGAGACTGATGGAAATGTGAAGGAATGATCCTCCACTGGATTGCTAGCTGAAGTACTAGCAACTTCCTTCCTCCTTTCAGATCTACAATATGGACAATGTTATTCCTGAAGGGAATATTGCTGCTAGGAGGTCAATAACTTTTGGCCTGATGCCAGATTTGCAATGTGGCTTTGGGAGTGCTGATCTATAAGCCCAAGTGATGGGAATAATCCCTCACCTTGTTCTCCAGCTGAAGTACTGAAGAAAACTTCCACCTTCCAAACTAATCTTTAGAAATCTGTAGTTCTCTAAATATGAATGTTCTACAGAAAGTAGAAAAAGGAAATGGCACTTAAAGCCTGATGTATAATGAAGTACAATCCTCTTCTTTAGGGATCACTCAAAGAAAGAGGTGGGATTCTTGCCCGAGAACACCCTGTGCTAAAAAACACTTGCAATCTCTACTAAACAGCCCAAGAATGCAGTGGAATGTCACTTGAAAATTCCAGATCAAAAAGATCATACATAAAATAATCCAAGATGCCTTTCACCTTTGCCTTCATCTCCTTTATAATGTTTGAGCCATCCCAAGCCTTGGCCCTAAACTCAACTGTGCAGTCTCAAGTGGACATGATCCTCCAAGTGGGACTTCGTTGTTTGACCAAATCAACCAAACAGTCTAGGTGCAATGTACACCTCCTCCACCATGTGTGCTTCATTTGCACATGATCCTCCATCACTTGATCATTAATGCTCAATGATCATTTTTTTGACATCTTCAAGATCTTAGTTGACCAAATCAACCCTCCATGATCTTTCTCATTAAATGAGACATGATTTCCAATCTCATTCACATTAGTAGTTTCTCAACTACCTCTTTTTGCAGATCTAGGCTAAATTAATCCACATTCACACACACAAAGTTGATATTTATTCTTATTGAGGATTGTGGGTCCCTCCACCCTTTATTTACTTAATTCATTAAGAAAATCAAGGACTCTAATATTCCAAATATGATGTGAAAATTTGGGAATATTACAGTCCCCCCTGGAAAAATGTTTCTTGTCCTCAAGCAACTCCAAAAGTAGATGCAAAGCCATCTATTCCCCTCCATATGGAATCCACATAAGGAAGGATTCTTCCATTTTCTGCAATAGGTTATGTATGTTTGGTCCCAAAGTTGTCTTTTAAACACATAAAGAATGACCTCCAACTGTTTGGTTGGATGTCCTCCTTTCATCATGAAGTACCAAGTGACAACCATATGATGTCCAACATCATTAATAATACGTGAGAGACATAAAATAAAGTAGCCTTTCCCACAAAGAGAAAGCTTCATCATACAATACATTCCTTCATCCCATGTTTCATGAACTAGATTGAGCATTGATATGCTCTCATATTTAGCCCTGTTGGTTTTGTTGGATCCCAAATCCATCATTTCAAGGTTATGCAAAAGAAGAAGGGAAGAATTAATATGGGTAGAAAAATATGTCAAACCATATTATCCTAACAATAACCACCAGAGTAAGGCCCTTTACTGCCATCCTCCATCTCCTCCATGTAAGATGGTCAAGCCAAACTCCCCCATAAGTAACCAAAGCAAAAAGAGATCTTGCTGCCCTCTCTCCTCCTCATGTGCATCATGAAACAAACACATAATACTGGACATATGAGATGTCACATCAACCGACTACAAAGAAACATCATCAATGCACATCATGAGATCATTATGCCAAATTTTACACAATACAAAACACATACACATAGGAGATGTCATGTGGTGGCCAAACTCTCTCAAGTGAAACCAAAATGAACATGCCTTCTTTTGCTACATATTATCATTGATACCCAAGGGATGAATCAGAAAATCATGAGCTACTGGGTAGAATCCATACTCACCAAAGAGCAGCCAGCGCAGCCATGCCTCTTCCCTCATCTCATGTGTTTTTCAAGGCATGGATCAGAAAAATAGGTGCCTTTGGAGAGTGACAGAAATCTCCCAATGGAAACCAATGTAACCAAGCATGCTGGCCCATACAAATCTGCAAGTGGTTTTGCAATCCCTTGCTTATCATCCTCACCCATTCACTCCCACGTGTATGATGAATGAGGTACTACATAATCATGGCATCCTCCCCTTGTAGAATGCCATCATTCCCAAACTCTTGAAGAACTTTGCATTTCCTGAAATGTTGAAATTAATCTCTCATGAGATCTCTTAATGAGATCCTCTCTCCATCAAAGACCCTCCAAAACCAAAGAAGTTTTGGATTTACTGCAAGTAGAAGTTTCTCTTTGAGCAGTCAGATGCTCATTGAGAAAGGGTCATATAGAAGGAGAGAAAAGGTTTCTCATCTCAAGATGTCTACCATTTATCATCTTTGCTTCCATTGCTTCATGGGTGAAGCTACCTCCAAAATTCTCCAAGAATGATGAAGCCCTTTCTTTGTCACAACTACTAAGTGACAGCGCTATAGATCTACACGGTGATACATGCATTGTCTCAAAGCAAGTTACAACACTGATCTCACAATTATTCATTGTACATAGGATAATTCTAATCCCCTTTTCTGAAGCTCTACATCTCAACTCCAAGGGTTGAATGTAGCTCAACAATAATGAACAGGGATAGTTTTCAGTCTCCTCCTTGATTAGATCAAGGGTCCTCTGCGTTGTGAAATGTCTTTGCGTCAAATCAACATTTTTTTCTAACCCTTGGTTATGCATGGATCTTGAAACATTATGTGCTGAAATTTTATGCATACCTTGGATCAACTGATATATGGGAACCTCTTGACGGAACACAAGAGTTCCTTCAACCAGAATAATAATGTCCCCAACTACTGGTGAGAGTGATGGCCTCTTTTCTTCAAGTGTACCAGCGCTGGTATCTTCCTCCTCCTCCTCATGCATCTCCTGATCCATGCATGGTACTCCATATGTCAAGAGCTCAAGACTACCTTGCAAAGATGCAAGTGCCACTCCTCTAGATACAAGTACTTTTGCAGCAGGTGGTGAAAGTAGTGACCTCTTTTCTAGAGTGAAAATATTGAAATTATCCTTGGTTTTCTTGGGAGATTCCTCTTTTTAGCACACATAAAACTTCTTCCTCAACTTGTGAAAGAAATCGGAATACTTGGTCACCTTTGCATGCTCTAGGTGGCCAAACCACCAATCTTTTGCTTCATCTAAGAGATGAAGTGCTGCAATTTGAATAGCCTCCTCTTCAGCCACAAGATGTAGCTTGAAAAATGAATCTAACTCCCTCCTCCAAGCCTCGACATTGCTTGAGAAAGATCCATCAAATGTAGGCAAATAGAATCTATTATGCCTCTTCCTTCTATTGATGCTATAGGATCCTCTTTCTTCTTTAATCTTGAAGAATTGTTGGAGAGTTGGCTTCTCCTTGAAAGCTCTAGACTGTGCTTTGTACTCTTCAAGATATAGACTAAGAGTCTTATGAGTCTCAGGTTCATTCCTTTCTTCACTTCTATACCCCTCACCTTCTTCAAAGAAAGTGGGCATAGTGGATCTATGAGGAGATCTAGGATTCTCCAGTCTTCTTTGCTACTGATAGAAAGTACCTTCCTCATCACATCTTCTTCTTGGATATTCTCTCTATTCTTCCTCCATTTGATTAACATCCTTGGCGAGATATTGCATGGATCTGAAGCAAGGAGTGACAGATTTCTCATCCTCCATGATAGATCTCATCTATCTGTTCTTCTTTAAATGCAGAAGATGAAGTGTCCACAAATTGAGCCAAAGGTCACGCTCTGATACCACTGTAATATCCAAAAAGGAAGAATGCAGTAATACTTCACACAATCTAAGAAATTACAGCAAGATAAACAATAAATCCAAGTACAAATTAGAATGTGCAGAAAGAGCTGAGCCATTTTATTATATTGGAGATGATTTAGTTACACCGGTACAAAATATAGGTAGATCTAGCCAAAGAGATGAGCTAGGATCACCTTGAAAACATGTAGGCAACAGGTACAGTGTAACTGGAGAGGCTCTGCAGCAAATACTATGCTGTCTCTTTAGTAGGATATAAACATGGAGTTGTAGGCTGAAAAGAGAAATGAAGATCTCCTCAAAACTGGAGCTCTGATGATTCGAAGATTCAAGATCCGACTAATGTGATGGATTCCCAAGATAACCTAGAAATGATTTTCTAGATCTGCAACTTTGGAAAAATCACCTCCCCAGGGTTTGATCCTTGATCTGCTGGGAAATACAGATCTAAAGCTAGATATGAATAATATATGGCTGAAATGTGTGCTCAGATCAGATCTATGTTTGAAAGGTTGATCCCTTCATCAAATCTATGAGCTAAGAGCTCTAGATATACCTTCTCAATCCTCCAATGATGAATTTAGTTGCTGCAACACAGTTGCCAATAGAAACTACACTATCAAGGAAAGAGAGGCCTTCTGCCTACTAAAAATTGATGCAATAAGCTCCGGGATGATGGTGAGACTGAGGGAAATGTGAAGGAATGATCCTCCACTAGATTTCTAGCTGAATTACTAGCAACTTCCTTCCTCCTTTCAGATCTGCAATATGGACAGCGTTATTCATGAAGGGAATACTGCTACTAGGAGGTCAATAACTTTTGGCCCGACGCCAGATCTGAAATGTGGCTCTGAGAGTGCTGATCTATAAGCCCAAGTGATGGGAATAATCCCTCACCTTTTTCTCCAGCTGAAGTACTAAAGACAACTTCCATCTTCCAAATTGATCTTCAGAAATCTGCATATTTCTAAATATGAATGTTCTGCAGAAAGTGGAAAAAGGAAATGACACTTAAAGCCTAATGTATAATGAAGTACAATCCTCTTCCTTAGAGATCACTCAAAGAAAGAGGTTGGATTCCCACCTAGGAACACCCTGTGCTAAACAACACCTCCAATCTCTGCTAAACAGCCCAAGAATGCAGTGGAATGTCACTTGACAATTCCAAATCTAAAATATCATACATCAAATAATCCAAGATTCCTTTCAACTTTTCCTTCATATCCTTTATAATGTTTGAGCCATCCCAAGCCTTGGCCCTAAACTCAACTGCGCAGTCTCAAGTGGACAAGATCCTCCAAGTGGGACTGCATTGTTTGACCAAATCAACCAAACGGTCTAGGTACAATGTACACCTCCTCCACCATGTGTGCTTCATTTGCACATGATCCTCCATCACTTGATCATTAATGCTCAATGATCCTTTGTTTGAAATCTTCAAGATATTAGTTGACTGAATCAACCCTCCATGATCATTCTCATTAAATGAGATATGATTTCCAATCTCATTCACATTAGTAGTTGCTCAACTACCTCTTTTTGCAGGTTTAGGCTAAATTAATGCACATTCACACACACAATGTGGATATTTATTCTTATTGAGGATTGTGGGTCCATCCACCCTTTGTTTACTTAATTCATTAAGAAAATAAAGGACTCTAATATTCCAAATATGATGTGAAAATTTGGGAATATTACAGCACAATAGAAGGGGGTTGAAGATTATTGTTGATGTATGATCTATTTATATTTGGAATTTTCATGTGACATTCCATGCTTTCTTTGGCTATTTAGCTAAGATTGCAAGTGATGATTAGCACTGGGTGTTCCTGGTCGAGAATCCCACCTCTTTAGTTGATTAGCTCTTGAAAGAGTATTGTACTTCATCCATCATCATGCATTGGTGCCATATTATTCCTACTTTCTGCAAAACATCCATATTCAGGAATTGCACATTTCTGAAGATTAGTTTGAGAGGAGGAGGTTATCCTTCAATATTTCAGTTGAGGAACTGGAGAAACATTATATCACTACACAAAGGACCCTTGATCTAATCAAGGAAGAGATGAAGAACCATCCTAGTTTATCATTGATGGACTACATTCAACCCTTTGAGTTAAAGTGTAGAATTTCTAAAGATGGGATGAGTATGATCCTATGTACAATAGCTAGCTATGAGTTCAACATTGTGCCTTGTTTTGAGACAACACATGTATCACCTTGCAAATCTACAGCATTGTTAATGAGAAGTAGTGAAAATAAGAGAACCCATTCCTTATGGGATCAATCATATGGAAGCTTCATTCATAAGGAAATGGAGGAAAAGATGATATATGGTAGACATATTGAGATGAGAAATATTTTCTCCTTTCTAGATGACACTTTCTCAATGAGCACCTCACAGCTTAGAGAGAAAATTATATCTGTAGCAGATCTGGAACCTTATTGGCTTTGAAGGGCCATTGATGAGAAGAAGGTCTCGTGGAGAGATCTCATTGGAGGTGCACTTCAACATATCATGGAGCGAAAATTTCTTCAACAGTTTGAGGAGGCTGGTTTCCTACAATGGGAGGATACCAAGTATTTGTAGAATGAGATCCATCATCCACATTGGGATGAATGGTTGATGATATGGAACAAGGGGTTGCCAAACCACTTGCAGATCTATGATACAGGGCAGCAAGAAGCATGGCTACACTAGTTGCTCTTGGGTGGGTATGGTTACCACTCAATGAGTCATATTTTTCTGATTCATGCCTTACACATCACTGGAAGAATGTAGAAGAAGAAGGCATGGTTACTTTGGTTGTTGATGAGAGAGTTTGGACATCACATGATATATCTTATGTCCTTGTATTTAATATTTTTTGGGATATGTCTTATGTCTTTACATGTATTTTTGTTTGGGATGTATCTCATGTTCATGTATGAACTTGGGTTTGGGAGAAGGTATAACTCTCACATGATGTGGCATAAGGGAGCTTGTTTGTATTATGTTAATGAGAAATTTTACATGTCCAATACTATATTGTTGCTCCATGACTTGCACCATGATAATGTAAGGTGGAAGCAAGAATCCTTGTTGTTATGGTTACTATTGGGAGAGTATGGACTAAATTCTTCCCATACATTGCATGACATTGTTGGAGGATGGCAATAGGAGGCCTTACATTGTTGGCTTCTGTTGGGGTATTAGGTCATTGTACATGGTATAATGATGATGTGATGGGGCGGCAAGATGCCTTGTTAAGGTGGCTTCTCTTGAGAGAATATGGCCACTATATTTGGTACAATGATGATGTGGTATGGTTGTAAGAGGAATTTCTGAGGTGGCCTCTATTGAGAGAGTATGGCTCTCATATTCTCATTGATGTTGATTTGGCATGGTAATAAGAAGCATTGTTGCGGTGGCTTATTTTGAGAGAGTATGGCTCTCTTACTTATTTTCATGATGATCTAGCATGGCAGCAGAAGGATTTGCTCCGTTGGTTGTTATTAGGAGAATATGGTTTGAAATTGTTCATGTTTTCCCATATGTCTCTACTTTCTTTTCACTATGATGATGTGATGTTTGATTCCTACATGGCCAACATGGCTAATTATGAGGGCATTGATATATGTAATCTACTCTATGTATCATGGGTTGGAGAGATATTTCATGAGTTAGGACTTTCCACTTTGGGAATGAACCACTTCATCTTATGTATATCATGTGTAGAGGAGATATGTATGTAAATTTTCAATTGGAGGCCATTCTATATATTCTAGAGAGGCATCTTTGGAGTTGGACATGCATGACACAATGTGACAGATGGGAAGGCCTTCCACATTAGGATGTCATTTGGAGGGAGGATGTTTGCTGTAGCATCCACTTTTGTAGTTGCTTAAGGACAAGCTACATTTTGTTGGGGAGGACTGTAATATTCCAAAATTTTCACATGATATTTGGAATATTAGAGTTCTTAATAAACCTACTTAATTAAGTAAATAAAAGGGTGGAGGGAACCATAATACTCAAAGATGAATAAAATCCATTTTTGATGTGTGTATGTGGATATTTCAGATCTAGATCTACATAATGGAGTAGTAGAGCAACTACTTAATGTGAAAGGAGTGGAGATCATGTATCATTATCACCTTGAGCTTCAATATCAACCTTCTAGTGCTTCAAATCTATATCAGGAATCAGGCCATCTATTATTCATCTCCCAGCAGCAGCAATCCCATCAGGAATTACGCAATCCATTCTTGTAGATCCAAGGGAGAAGGGAAGTTGCTAGCATTTCAGCTAGTAATTTAGTGGAGGACCATTCCTTCAAATTGTATACATTATTTCCATAATTTCTAAGCTATATTGCATATCTTAGCATTAGTTTAGAGAGCCTCCTTCCTTTACAGCGTAATTTTCATGAGTAGTTGTGTAGCAGTAGCTGCAACCTTCTTTGGAGGATTGAGGAGCTAGATCTTGAGCTTCTAGCTTGAGGATCTAGTGAAGGGATCAACCCTTCGATATTAGATCTGATATTGTGACATATTTCAGCCATCTCTTTTTTAGATGTAGCTTCATATCTTCGTAACCTAGTAGTCAAACGATCAAACTCTAGGAGGGTGATTTTCCAAATTTGTAGATCTAGAAAATCCTTTCTGGGTTATCTTCGGTATCCATCATAGAGCCCAGATATAGAATCTTGGCATCATCATAGCTCCAAATTTCCATAGAGTTTCATTTTCATTTTCAGCTTGCAGTCATATATTCATTATCTGTTGAAGGGACAACGTAGTATTTTCTTCCAGCAGCTCTCCAGTTACGCAATGCTAGTTGTAGCATGTTTGTAGGGTGATTCTAGGCCATATCTTTGGCTAGATCCACTCATATTTTGTACATTCTGTAACTGAATCTTCTCCTATATAATAAAATGGCTCAGCAATTCTTTCTATATCTATGTTGATCATAAAATTACATGTGCATTTTCTGTGTTACAAATATTATTTTTGTGTATCAATGAATTATTCCATTTTGGGATATTACATATAACATCTAGTAGAAGTTTGTATCATTTTGTAAATGCTTCTTCATTTATCTCCTTGCTGCTAGAATCCCCCAAGACTCTTCATGACGTATACCTAAGGGCTAATGGCTGGTCTTCACCTATCTATGCAAGTGCCATCTTCCCTGGAGGTCACCACTTCCACATGTATAGCACCATTATCAAATATCCATAAATATATCTTGTGGCCCTTATGAAGTTTTACTCGTAGGATTCAAAGAGTTCCTGCAGTAGGAGAGCATACAAGTTAAGTTGTGCCCCTTGCATTCAGTTCTCTCCAAATGAGATAATGTCTAGTGTGCACTCTGTTATCACTCCAATAATTCTTAAAAGTTGTGAGTTTTTTTATTTTTTGTTAAAGAATATTAGAGGTAATCACAAACCTACTTTTAAGCCTTAGGATCTATCCTTCCTAATGCTCAGAGAGGGCTCTCTCTATATGATTTATATTTTTTGATTGTATTTGATTTTAGGCTAGTTATGTAGGGTAAATTGATTTTGGATTTTGATTTGATTTGGTGGTGAAATCACTTACTTATATGGAGAGCTATAGGTCTGAATCCCATTGCGCAAATGGAGTCAATGTGTCAAGAAGTCAGATCAGGATCAAGTTCTAAAGGAAATGTTTATAGGGCAAGATAGCTGAGTCACTTTAGATATTCAAGGCTGATGGTGAAAATGGTTTTGATTAGGATAAAAGAGAAATTAAGGGTTCTTAAATCTGTATTATGAATGAAGAGAAAGAGGTCAATCGAAACCAGGGAGAAAATCAGGGTTCCCTAATCTAGATATCAGTTGAAAACATATAAATGATAATCAGTCAAAACATAATGCTTTTAAAATATTCTAAAATAACAATTCTTGATTTATCATTTAGATTTAGAACACATTCAAGTATTGATGGAAAACATAAGAAATTGACAAAGTAACAAGTGAAAATACTTCACTGTAGTAGCCCAACACATGAATCTTGTAATATGATGCTTTATTTCCTTAATCCAGTGTACTGAATTGAAATTGGTACAAAAAAACCTTTAGGTTCAGAATAGTACAACTACAGAAATGTTCAGCAATTCATCCACACTCAATAGTTCCAAATGAGAAGTATTTATACAAAAACTCATACAAAATATCCTAGAATAAACATAGGAATTATTCATGGAAAGGAAATATCTTCATGCAAGAAGATAGTGACAAATTTATAACTAATGCTAGTTGTCCCTTTTGTTATTGAAATAAATGGTTTTTTGTCTTGATTTTTTCACTTCTTTCTCTCTTTGTTGTTCAACGAATACTGCAACTGGACAATGAGGTGTCTTTCATGCTGGTAGCTTCATCTTTTATCTGATTTTGTCTTCAACCTTTCAACTGATACACTTTCATCTGATTCTATTAATCCTGATACTCTTTCATTGTAAAACTGTAAATGTTGATGTAAAAACAACAAACTCCGTTTTTCACTTTCACTGCTCTGTGTTTATTGCAATTTGATTTTACTTCAGATCAGTCAATTTTTCCTAGAATTCTGTCTCTAGCAGTTTTATCTTCATCATCTTTCTGAAGTTTTCATCAGCTTTGGGATACTTTGAGAATGTTGGTTTGTTCACAAATAAGTGCTTTACTTCATGCTATAAGTAAAACAAATTCTCAACATGTTTGTAGAGCACCTAGCCCTGTTGGGATTCCCTGCAAGGCTGAATTGTTTACTTGCTCTTTGGAAAACTCTCTTATCTTTTTATCATAATCATCCTGCTTCATTAATCTATCATTAATCACTAGAGGATTGGGAAGGCATTTTTTCCTTAGAAAATAAAACTTAATCATGAACCTTGTGATTGAAATCTGCATGTTCTATAATTTCTCCTCTAACTGTGTCATCATATTCTTCTTAGAGATTACCTTCCTAATTTCTAGGATGGTCTATGTTCTATCATTAATTCCAATCTCTTCCAACTCTTGTCTATTTTTAGAATTAAGAAACTTGATGATTTCTAGAGCTTCTTCAAGTTTTTTTCCAAGCTCTTCTTTTGTCCTCTGGATTGCTTCTCTTGCTAATTTCACCAAGTATTTCTGCTCATATATCACCTGTATGCATGGCCAAATATCATTGTCTGCTTCAATGATATTGGACCATAACTGCTGCTTGACATGTGCCATTGGTTCCTTCAAAGTTAGTTCTTTTTCCAACTTTTTCAGTTTTTCATTTAATATTTTGGCTTTTTGTTCTTCATTCTTGGCATTTATTTGAGTAATTTTCTTAGCATATTCAAGCTTTTTGAGTTGTTATTTTAGTCTATTTATCTCATTGGTTTGAATAGACATATCTTTAATTTCCTTTACTAATTTTCTTGCTTCATTTGAGTGTTGTGCTATTGTTGTTGAAGATTATGTTGTTAAAGTTGTATATGAAGTAACTGGAAGTGTTGTGGCCATTGGGACATTAGGAGCCAGTGATTTTTCCAAAGTAGAAGGTACAAATATTGTAACTACAGGGATGACAGTGGCAGGAACTTCTTCTGCTTTGTTGGCTTCTTTCTCCTGGACCAATTTGTCCATTTCAATCTCCATTTCCTTTATCTGAGCTGTTAAATGTAAAATGAGACTCATCATCTCATCTTTCTGATTAGTTTCCTATAGGACCTCCTTGGCTTGAGGATCCTCTGGAGGGAGCAACTTTAATTTTTTCTTAAGTGCAACAATGTCTGCATTTTTATGTTTGATCAATTCCTCTACAAATTTTATATTTTGAGGATCATATCCTACTTCTATCACTAGCTCTTATAAGGATTTGATTCTAGTGTCCTTTGCATATGAATATGCTTTCTCCAATTTGAGCTGATCTCTTACATTTACTAGAGTGTTTTAAAGTTTCTATGTACTCGTGGCCTTGGTGTTCACTGTAGAATAAATAGTCTCTCCTGCCTACTTATAAAATTCAATTTGATCAAGAGGATGAATATCCTGGACTGGAACTTCAAAATCTATCTTTTTGTAATCAGAGGATGATTTAGGAGTTTGAATTGTGGAATGAAGAAATGTGATTGGCATATTTTTGTTCTTGTAGAAAAGGTTGAAAGTAGCCTATTCTAAATGCTAGGAGTTTGCTTTAGATACTGAGAATATATTTCATTTTTTATTTCTTCATTTTTGGCCTCAATTTTCTTGTATCTTTCCTTTATATCCATGTCCTTTTCTGATGTTTTCTTGGATGAAGAAACTTCTATACTTTTTTGTTTCTGAATCAGCTATGTCTTAGAAGTATTGGGCTGCTGTTCCTTTTCAATTCTTGTAGGAGGTGCAATGTCTTTTTCTGCAATTTTTGTATCAATCACCTCTATTGTTTCCTTTTATTTATTGGCGGGATTTAGCTTTGGATTTTTACTATATCTTAATTTTAATTTAGTCTATGTTGTAGTCTCAGCTGTATAAGATCCTTCCTCCCTGTTTCTTTTCACATTTATGTCTTCTTGGGCTAGAGTTTGCAAAGTTTGACTAGTATCACTTTTCTTCTCTACCTCTACCAATGTATTCTCTAACCATTCAAATTGATTTGAGAATTTTTCAATCTTTGGATTCTTTTCATGTACATATGGAGTTAATTTGCATTTAACTCTCATTTTTCTACTAACACCAAGGGGATCATAACACCGAAGGAAACTAGGACTGAATTTAAACTCCTACAACTATTTTTCTGCATCAGGACCTGCCTTTCTATTATTACAGATAAATGGGCCAACCTGGTTCTTCAACTTGAACTATGTTTTCTTTTTTGCAATTAAGAAATTGACAGCATCTGAATTTAGAATCTGCCTTATATACGCTAGGGAAAATAACCTCATAGGGAGGTATTTGGGAAATTTATAAGGTATAATACTTGATCCATAAACTGTTATCTCAGTGTGATTTTGGTACAAGTACCAATCACCTGTCTTTTTTTGCTTAGACAATTGTAAGAATTTCTTGATTTCATTACTAATTCTAGGTTGCATACTCTTGTTTAGAAATTTACCAAGGGATGGATGAAGGAATCTGTGAACTCTAAATAAGTAAACTCATTGGAATATTTCCTTATCAAAGAAGCCCAAAATATGACTGATTGTGGATTTCCTTCTACATCAAGCTTCTGAAGATTCATATTGAATTTCTCAAACTGAAAATATAGGAACATGTGAAATAGGAATGAAGAGTATTTGAATACACCTTCAGAAGGAATCTTGACCAATTTCTCATGGAAACTATCAAAAATGTACTAGGCAAAGTTAAAGATGGTTGCAGGAGGCTAACCAGGTGTAAAAGTAGACAAGAAACCAAGCACTGCAACATCCGCATGCTCATCTGTAAAGTAGCCAAGAATGAAAGACATGGAAATAACATGTCTTTTCCTTTCAAATAATTTAGCAGAAGAGTATGGAGGATTTAGCTTGGTAATTTCCACATAAGAAGGCATGAAGGTCTGAAAAATTTGGAACCTCTTGGGGAAGCCCATATCCAAGTATAACTTAGTGAGGGCTTCAATAGACAAAGGAACTTTATGTGGCCCAGGCTGTATCTGAAGCATTTTATTGATAGAATATGTTGTAATAGTAAACAAGATTTCTTTTTCAGGGTTTACTATGACTCTCTGATCAGAAGAGTAGCATGATTGGCAGAGTATAATTACTTCTAGGCATTGGTAAGTATGAGGAACAACATATTTTGGCAGATTTGACTCCCAGATAAACACTTCATCAGCCTGATCTAGGAATTTTTATTCGCTTCGATAGTGGAGCTTAAGAAAGTTGAACTCTATTATTGTATCAGTAATATTGAATTCTACATCTGCTAGGGGAATATGCTCTACATCTACAATAGGGGGTTGTAGAGGATTGACTGCTATAATTTTTTTGGAAGCCATTGATTTGTTTTCTTAATCAATTTTATATTCTTTTGACCTTAAAAACATTGATTTAAGTCTGTAAAAACACTTCTGGAAGTTTTAACAGTTTGCAAAAGGACTAGGATAAAATAGGGGCTCTATCTTTTGTCTAAAAAAGGGTTTTAATCTCATTCAATTAACCAAGCTATAATATTTGTAACAAAAGAGTAATTTCAAGACCGTGTATCTTCTGCAAATGATATCTAGGGCTTATAATGCACTCTCTATGATAAAAAAAAGTCTTAAGACATCAATTTTATGTAAAAAGTATGCCTAAGTACTGTAGGAAAGGTTTTGAAGGTCACGGTTTGTAGATGGCTTAAACTTCTTCAATTTACTCAAACTATGATTTTTTAATAGTCTAGGGTTTCAGAATCTATAAAAGGATTGCTTAGGGTTTACAGAATAAATGATTTAGGAAGTAAATGGGTTCTCTTTAGTTTCAAAGGCTCCTAAATGATTTAATTCACTCTATTACTCTTTTAGAACGATGAATGGGTCTGTTCTTTTGAAGAATACCTGGGAAAATTGAAGTTTTTTTGTGCAGGAGCATTTCTGAGTTTGTAGAAATATTTCAGAAGCTTTTACTGGTCCTTATAACATTTGGATGTATTTTGCACTGTTTGTAGCGTCGAATTTGGTGAATTATTTTTCTTTTAGGCTTAAAAACGGAGTCAACAGCTGTATTTTTGGTCTAAAATACTTCTTCTGTGTGAAAACGGTAACAAAAGAGTAAAATGAATGCATTTAGACGGTTTATAAACGTTTTTCTTCCAACAGTAAATGCATTGATTGCAGGGTCATTTCAAACAGGCAAGTGGTTTAAGTGCGGGGGAGGGAAAAAACCATCAAGCGGTTTTCACAGAGTTCAAAAGTGGTAAGCAGAATTAGATTGATCGGTGCGATCCAATGCAATTGAGACACATAGCAGGGAGAGAAAATTTTCAAACCACGTTTATCGCAAGGTTCAGGGTAGATTAACTATCGCACTAATAAATATGTGATAAGGGATAGTCGTCATTAGATTTGGTAGATGGAGATCGAACGCAACGGATTGTGTGATAGAGATGCAAGGTCAGATGGTGTAGGGCTCGGGGTTTCAAAGTCGCGGGAGGTTAAATATGTATTAAAAATAAGGTTTAATACATAGTCAGGAGTGCATTATTATAGGCAAAGGTTAATTTATTTAACAAATGATATGTAGATAGGTGTAACATTAGAACTAGTGGAGATTAAATATAGTGGTACTGGGATTAATAAACATGATTTATTATTTAACCTATGGGATGTGGGTTATATAACATGTGGGGAAATTTAATTATAAGTTAAAATAAAGATATGGGTGGGGAATAATATATAGGGATTTAATTTAATACGGGGCTAAGGGTAAATACAGGAGTTAATATCTACATTAATGTGTTAGTAATGAAATGCAATGAGGGAGATGGAATACACTAAGCCTAGTGTAAAACATGATATAGGGATAAATTTCATTGTTGTGGGTCTCGACATAATATTTTTTCATTTCCACTTAGGATAAAGTATTTTTTTTGGTTTTTTGGGTATTTTCAGGTAAAGGGAAATTAGTTAAAGTGCTTTTGTTTTTCTTAAGTAAAATGTGTTTTAAACTTAGGAAAAGGGGATTTTTGCAAAGGAAAATGGATGATATTGGGCAAAAGGGAAAAATGAAGGGAAAGAATGAAAAATGGGGGGGGGGGGGGGGGGGGGGAGATGAAGTATTTCTATAAGGGGATATTTTTTGAAGGAAGTTAGTGAATGAAATGACCAATTTTCTTCTTATCCATGATTGTAAAAACTGCTTGTAACTACCCATATGCTACCCTAACATTTTTTCTTCATTTACCTGGGTGCATTTGAGCTTGAGAACCCTTGTTCATTTTTATTTTAAAACAACAAAACTAACTAATTCTATCCTTATTTCTTCCAAGGGATTAGATTAAATTGTTGAGCTCCTTATTTATTCTCTACCTAACTATTGATCTGCCAAGGTTAAACAAATTGGCTAGATCTTTATTCTCTATCTATCAACATGAAATTTAAAGCATGAAAAGTCAAGATTGAGCTATTTGACCCTCATGGATTGTGGAATTTAGGACAAGCTTCACATAAACTTTATTTTGCGGAAAAATTAAATAGTAGTGGCATTTGGAGTTTCATCACTTTCATTTTTATTTTTATCTCTTTTTGATTGGGGTCCATTTTTCTATTCTCTTTGATATTTTTTCTTTCAAGTACTTTGATATTTCTTTTAGGACTTTTACCCTCTTTACATTTTTTATTTTCTTTTTATGATATGGGAAAATAATTTGCAAAAAGCAAAGTATGTACATATTTCAAGACTAATCAAAGTCAATAAAAAAATTAGGAATCCTATTATTATAGGACCCCAACAGTGGCTCCACATGGGGATGGCATTTCCTGGTGAAATGTTAAGAACTTTGAGACTAGTAACCTTTGAATTTTGACTGTGTTGACCTTGAAACTATTTTCTGAGCTCTGCAATATTCATACTTATGATATTTTATCCTTCAAAGCTTAGGGCCTTATCTCTGGGCTTCAACTTTGCTAGAAAAACATCCAATCCAATCTAAAATCTGCAATGTTATGTACAATGAGTAAAGTAAACAAAGTGAACTATTTGTTATTATGAGGAATAGTAATGCTTCAACATTCTACCATTGGTAGGTCCACCTGATAGATCTAATCCATCCAACTCCTTCAAAAAGAAAGCATTGTTACCTTTTGAACCATAAATGACATAAGGGCCTTTCCATAAGAAATCAAATTTCCCATGTTTACCTTTCTCTTCTTTCCTGGAATCCCACTTTAGAACTTTGTCACCTATATAAAAATCATCTTCCTTAGTCTTCTTGTAAAATATTTTTTCAATCTTTTCTTGAACAACTTGAGACTTGAGATGGAATTCTTCCCTGGTTTGCTGCAAGTGTATGGTTTGGTTTATTCTTCTTTGGATATCATTGGTTTCAACTTGAATTTCTTGGATTAACTTCATTACTGATACTCCTAAAGAAGATGGAAAAAAAACATCCATCCCATAAAGAAGCTGGTAAGAGGATGTACCAATATATTTTTTTGTGGTAAGTCTATCTTCCCATAAGGCATTCACTAACCTTTTGTTCCAGGTTTTCTTATTGTCTTCTAGTAGTTTCTTGATGATATTCATAAAGATTTTATTAGAGGATTCAGAAAGGCCATTACCTTGAGGGTAATAAGTAGTAGAATGGCCAAGAGTAATGTGGTATTTATTACACAAGTCAATCATATTTTTGGATTTGAATGCAGCTGCATTATCAGTGATGATCCTTTGGGGGCATCCAAATCTTGAGAGTATGTTGTTTTCTAGAAATGAGTTTATGACAGAATAGTGGCTTGCCTAGAAGGTATGGCTTCTATTCACTCAGTGAAATAGTTTGTTGCTGTCAGAATCCACTTGTGTTGGGCTGAGGATGGAGGGTGAATTTCACCAATGAAATCAAGACCCCATTGTTGAAAAGGAATTTCTGTGGAGATGGGTTTAAGGGGTAAAGGTAGTAGCTTTTTCTTTCCTTCAAAGATTTGGCACTTGTGATAGGAGGTCACATACTTTTTCACATCTGCAAACAATGTAGGCTAGTAAAAATCATCTCTCAGGATTTTATCTGCAACAGTCTTCCAATAAATATGTCCTCCACAATCACCTGCATGAAACTCTTCCAAGACTTTATCAGCTTCTTCTTTAAGAAAAAAATTCAATAAAATGCCACCATGATCTCTCCAAAACAATGCATTGTCTATGATACAAAACCTCATTGCCTTTAAAAATATAGCTGTAGTTCTTCTTAATCTAGGAGGAGCTTGTAAATTTAGTAATACAAATATAATATTTGCATACCATGGTGAGTCTGAAAAGGATTCACTGATCTCTGGAGTCGCCATCTCTTCCCGATCATCTATTTGGGAAATAAAATTATTATTTAAAGCATGAAAATTTGATTCAGCCATCAATTTGGCTAAACCTTGACCTTTAATGAGTTTGGTGGGCTTAATTTCTATGTCATATTCCAAAATGGTGGAAATCCATTTGCCTCTTTTACCATCAGGCCTATTCTGTGTTAGAATGTCCTTTACAACTAAATTTGGAACATAAGCAATGATATGCGAATAAAGGATGTACACTCTAAAGTATTTAATAGCCTTCACTAAATCTAGTGCCTGCTTTTCCATTATGTTATACTTTAAATTGGAATATCTAAGTGATTTGTTGAAAAAAGAAATGGGTTTCTCATAGCCCTGGTCATTTTTCTGCAGTAAGACTGCAACAACAGTATGTTCTGAAGCAAAGGAAAAAATAATGAAATCTTTTTTGAAATCAGGACTTATAAGGACTGTTGTTTTTTTCAACGCATGTTTGATTGATTCAAATTCTTATTTGGCCTCCACAGTCCATTTAAGTACTGAGTCTTTTTTCAGCATGTTATTAAGTTCTCTAATTATTTCTACTAGGTTTGAGATGAATCTTCTAAGAAAATTGATTTTACCTAAGAAAGCTTGCAATTATTTAATATTCCTAGGATGAATAATGTTTAGAATGGCCTCTATTCTAGTTGGGTCTATCTTAATTCCCTCTTTAGATATGATATGTCCTAACAATTTGCCTTCTTCTAGTCCAAATAGAGTCTTTTTAGGATTTAAAGAAATGCTAAATTTCCTGCATTTGATAAATACTTTCCTGAGATGATCTAGATGTTCATTATCAGTCTTTGAAAATACAGTAATATAATCTATATATATCACAAAGAAATCATGAATTTATTTAGCAAAGGCTATATCCATAGCTCTTTGAAAAGTGTCTCCTGCATTCATTAATCCAAAAGGCATTTTCACATACATGAAAATACCCCAAGGAGTAGTAAAAGCAGTCTTAGGTTGGTCTTCTGGTTGAACTAAAATATTGTTATATCCATAGAATCCATCAAGTAATGAAATTCTGGAAGAACCAACCACCCTCTGTAACATGTGATCCATCTTGGGGAGAGGGTTATTGTCTTTTAAGTACACTATATGTAAATTTTGGAAATCAACACACAGTTTGATTTCCCCTATATTCTTCCTAGTGGGAACTAGGTTTGAAACCCAATTAGAATATCTAATTGGTGCAATTATCTTGGCTTCATACATTCTCTTAACCTCTTTCTTACTTAAAGGCATCAAAACTAGATTGTTTCTTTTAAGCTTTTGTTTGAAAGGTTTTTTATCTTCTTTTATGGGTATTTTGTGTTGTATTATGTTAGTGTCATAGGATTTTAAGTCCTCATAACTCCATGCAAATACATCCTGAAATTCCTTAAACAGAGCTATGTATTTGACTTTTTCTTCTTGAGGTAAGGCTTTTGAATATTTTATCATCTTAGGCTTTAATTCAGTTCCTATATTGCACTCTTCATATCAGATCTTAATGGTTCCATCTTAGGTTTCCTTGCAACGTCATTAGAATCAAAAAGACCTTCTAAAGGGGCTAATCCCTTAGTTAAAAGGTTGTTTTTAATATTTTAAATGTCAGAATCATCATCTATTAATTCTTCAATCTCTACTTTCTCTAAATTATCTATTTTCACTTGCATAAATTTAGTGGGTTTAGTAAAATCTAAGTTATTTACATCTACAACATTTATATCAATATCACTATCTATAGTTTGATCTACTATACAATCCATGTCTATGTTACATTTCTGAAATTCTCCTTCAACATTCAATAAATGATAAATCTGTTCATCCTGTGAAAATATCTACCAATATTTTAGATTATCTAGAATTGTAGGCCCGAGCTTAACTTCTGATATGTATTTATGATTTGGTTGAAAAGGCATATTACAGGTGCTAGAAAAAGTTGCTAAGTTGTGTGCCTGTATGTTCTTTTTTCTAGGAATTGCAACAAAGTCACATTCAAGTAGTTCCTTAATCAGATCTAAAATAGTTTCTCTATATTGGCTTAATCTTGGATTATATACAAAATATTCTCCTGATATCTGTTTCACAATTAACTCACAGTCTCTCATAATTGACACTCTTTTAGCTCCTATATTTCTAACAATCTGCAATCCTAAAATAACAGCTTCATATTCATCCATGTTGTTTGTACATTTGAAATTTAATCTAAAAGCAAGACCTTCTGCATGATTTTTTTCCATGTTATGTATCCAAACTCCTACCCCTGCTCCTAATTTTTTAACTGATCCATCAAAATCTAGGTGCCACATTGATTCATGAAAAAAGTTGTCACTGTCTGGTGCTTTCTTTTTTTGTTTTAGTTCAGTGTTGTTCTCAATTCCAGTTTCAGAATTACATAAAATGAATGAGTCTATATCAGTAGGTGTAGAGTAAATAGGATAGTTTCGAGGTCTTTCTACACTACTAAACATGTATTTCATTAATGTCTCTCTGTAAAGTTTCTTGGGTTGAAAAAAAACTGATATTATTGCATAAGACATATCTAGTTGTAGAGATCCCTACAGTTTAGCTCCCCATGAGCGAGATAACAACATTCCATACTTAGGAGGGATGTCAGCTACTACAATGCCCATGACTATGCTTTTTCCAGGGTATTGAACTAAACTAACACATAAATATTTTATCAAGCCTAAACATTTCACTTTACTAGAATCAAATGAGTAGAGATATTTATAAGGTCTAGTGATGTCTAGATTCAAGGTTTCTATTATTGATTTTGGCATCAAATTATGTGAAGCTCCTAAATCTAGCATTTCATTATGTAAAATTTGATCATGAACAATTAAGCTAATGTAAAAAGGAGGAACTGCTCCATCTTGGTGTTTCCCATTAACATCAGGACCAAATATTAGTTTTGGTTGATCATCACTCAAATTTACAAAATCTTATCCATCATTCATATTTAAATTCTCATTGATATGTGTTTTGTATAGGTCATGTTTTACCAACTCTGTGGCAATTTCAGCTTGGATGTTAAATGGTGCTTGTGATTTTCCTAGCTGAATTATTTCTTCTTTTGTGATTATAGTTTGGGTGGGTTTATCTTCTTTTTCTACAGTTGGTTTCTCATTTTCAGTTTGTATTTCCATTGTTTTACTACTTTTAATTTTCTTTTTAGGGATAGTTTGAGATGTAGTGGAAGTTTTGGTAGGCTTTGATGTTTCAACAACTGTTTTAACAATGGTTGTTTTAGGATCAGCTGATTTTTTATCAGCAGTAGATGTTTCCAGATCTGAAATTGTTTTTTTAGAAGAAATTGTTGTCTTGGTAGCAATTGATTTTTGAGGATCTGTTGATGTTTGGACAACAACATCTGTGATGTCAACAATTTTAGGACTAGGTGAAATTTTGGGACTTGAAATTTTCTGATTTAAGCTTGAATTCTGCTGGGTTTCCCTAGGGAGGATTTGCAGAAATTTAGTGGTAGGAGCCTCTACTGTCTTATTTTTTTGAGTTTGGGAATATTTCTTAATATAATTCTCTACATTTTTCTTGCTTCTAAGGTTATATTTCTTAGGCACTTCATTGATTTCAAACTCATAACCTTGCTTGTAATCAAAAGACTCACCAGAATCTAATTGTAGTTGCGGTAATTCATATAAATCCCGTTCTTCTTGTGTAAGAAAAATGGTGTTATCATCATTAATACCCATTATATTGATTTGAGTGTCTTCATCATTTTCATTTTCATGAGAACTTTCAGCATAGTTCTCTTGGAAAGGTGGTCTTATTGTTTGTTTAGTTAGGTGTTGATTCTCTACATTTTACAGTGTTGGTGTTTTTCCTGTAATTGGGATTTCTAATTTGAGGTCTTTGTTGTTGGTTATCCTATTATGGCTTCCTTTCCATATTATCTAACCTATCCATCATTCTCTCTAATGTTTTTTCAAAGTGATATATTTCCCTCTTTTATTGTCACTCTCCTTTCATTTCTTAATCTATCTTTCTTTGCTAACAAGTTTGCCTCTACACTAACAACATTACTTTGCATCTGCTCTAAAGTTTCTGGATTTCTCTCTCTCAGTTGATAAGCTATATCTGTATCAAATCCATCAGGGAATTTGATAAAGACAGAGTCTGGAGGAGGTTTAAGATTAGCAGGAATTGCATTATAAATATTGTTATATCTAGTACAATAATCTTGAATTGTTTCATATGGTGCTCTTTTTATGCTTTCAAATTCAGATAAAATTTGTAGTTCATTTTTCTTCTTCTCCCATCTATTAAGAAAAATTCTATGAAAAACTTCTAAATCAACAATACTACCAGCATTCAAACCTTTAAACCATTTTTTCACCTCACTAGTTAAAGTTTGAGAAAAAAGTCTCATTCGGACATCATCATCATTAATTTCATGAAGTTCAAAATAGTCTATCATCTTATTAACATGTTGTTGTGCAGTGTAATGAGTGGTTCCATCAAATTGAGGGATTTTTCTTTGATAATCCTCGGGCATGTTATGTAACTATTCTGGTAGGACCAAGGGAGCATATCTGGCAGCCATGGCTTGGATTCTAGCTTGGCTAGGAGGTAAGTTTGAATTACTTGGTGAAGAACTAGAAGCACTTGCTGATGTAGTTAAACCACTAGCAGATGAGATTGGGATATAAGAAGATGTAATTGCAAATGTGGTTGATATACTAGAAGATGAAGTTGGGATATCAGAAGAGGTGCTTGGAAATGAGAATGATGTGTTGGAAAATGCAACAGAAATACTAGGGGATGCAGTTGTGGTGGTGAAATATGGAAATAAAATTCTAGGTGTTGGAGTCTCTTGATTTGGCAGAGTGATAAACCAAATGATAGGACAACATCAGACAAACTTTGGAGTCCTAGGACCTAGCCTTCCTGGACTCAGAGAGGGCTCTCTCTATTATGCGAAGGATGTGAACTTATTCGCTATGTATGTTTTATTTTAGGCTAGATGTTATGTATATTTTGGTTTGTTTTTGGGTTTTTGAGGTAAATTGATCAAAAAGGACAAATAGAAAGAGAGTTCATCAAATCAACAGGGCTATGGGGCCAGATAAAGTCAAGACTGTCTAAATGGTGGACAAGGTATTACTGCAGGGCCGATTTAGTTAAGGTAAATGGATTCTTTGGGTGAAAGTGAAGTGAAATGAACATTAAGTTTATGAAAGACAAAGATACCTTAAACATATATAGTTTTAAAGCAGGTATTCATGAGGTAGGGAAAACCATGAATCTCTATGAATAAAACTCAAACTGATACATATGAAAGATAAACAATTCGACGATACATAGAAGCATAAGAACCTCTAACTCTAGAAAATCACCTTCAGCTGTTGGGAAAACAAATAAGATAAACAAACAACTCAATATATGAAGAGGGAACTCCTAAACAACATATCTTGAGCTATCGGGAACTCTAAAATAAGTTTGCAAGCATGGACAAAGGGAAATATCGAACGAGACCTCTTTGACTTAACTTAAAACAACCAATATTCCATAGAGAGATTTCAGAAATGGAGTTTTGAGAAGCTATAAGTAAGCAGGGCATACCTTAAATCACACAAGATAAAAAAACATATTGACCATAAATGAAAAAAATAACAATTTCTTGATGGACATAAAGGGCAGTTAAGAATCCTTTAGAAATGATCAAGAAGAGGAAAACATTAAAGCTGTAACATGCAGGATGTTTGACGTGCTTCCATGAGCATGTCTCAACATATACTTTTCTGATCTATAGAAAATGAGAAATATGGAACAGTAATGAAAACAAGGAAACACAAACAAAATAAGAGAAACATCACCATTCACCAAGCCATGGAATCCTGCACACAATGCTCCTCCACCATCAAGCCAAGCAAGACATCATCCACTTCATAAAAAAAGTATTTATTCCAGGCTCATAATGCTATGTATTGCTCTCAATATATCAAATTATCCCTCTTTATTACAATGAATCCTCTTGGTTATATAATCCAAAGAGGAGGAAACCCACCTAGAGCAACTAGAAGGCCATTGGCCAAAAACAAATATCTAAAATTGTCCTTGACGCTTAACAAAGTCCAAGGCACAAAATATCCTTCAAAAATATCTTTTCGGACCAAAATAGAATAAAAGAATCACTTTCAAGGCCTAACACACAAGATAAAATTTCTTAACGCACATTTGGCCCAGTCATCACTCAGAAAACTGCTTATCAGCAAAATCTACAGGAACGTAGCACCAGAAAAAAGTATGTTTTGCAGTGAAGTTTTGGCTGACCTCCCGATGTCGAAATGAGTCCTGTGATGGCTCGTTGGAAAGATACGGATGTCTAATTTCCAAAAATACTTGATTTTTTCCAATATAATTCATAGAAGTTAGTCAAATAGTAGAAATAGTGAAAAACCCCATGAGTGTAGCACCTGCTGATATTAGGGGAAGAAAGGTGAAAATGGTTGTTTTTGGCCTTTTTGAGAGACCAAAATAGCTTCATTTGATCTCAAAATTTCTGAGCATGTTCCTTTGATGTCAAGGAATCCAAAAATATATTTTTCTTCAGCTGAGGATGCTCCGAGAAAAACTCAAGGCACCCATGATTTTATGCTTTTAGGCCTAAAATTCACAAAAAACAAGAATGTGTCCAAAAATGCCCAAATTTGGTGAGTAAACCCCTTAAGGGTTTTTAGAAACATGAAATGAAGCTTGAGAAATAATTCCAAGCTGGGATAGGTCTTTTCCATGTTTTTCTGTCGGGCGCCTCCTTTGGGTAGCTTTGAGTTTCCTTCAGGAAAAATGAGTCAACTTCTTGTAGTGCTCAGTCATTCTTCTTTGTAGGCCCAAATCCTTGTTAGCTTTCTCCAATTTTGTTTCCAAATGCTGATTTTCCCTCTCAAGCCAAGACTCTCTATTATTCTCAATTTCTTTGGCAAGGAGATCCATAAGAGGGTACTACTTTTCACGAGCTGATTCTTCTTCTTTCTGTTTTTGCAATGTTTTTCTAAGACCCATGGTCCTAGGTCTCTTTCTTGCTGGCCCTTCTTCTTCATCATCTTCCGCATACTCACCCATGTATTATTCTAGCCTCAATTGTGACTTTTGCGCTTCTCTTTTATATCTGATTGCCCGGGCTTCATAAATAGCCATCTGTCCACTCATCTGTCTATTTTTCATTTGCAAAAAGTGGATAAGATATTTTGACCTTTCTAGGTCATTTTCCAAGTCTTTAACTTGGGCATCTGATCTTGTAAGAGAGATCTAAGAATCCTGGCCTCATCTTCTTCAGCATCATTGTCTAGCTGTATTAGCTCAAACTCCTTCTCATGCTCATGACTGCTTTCTTGTTCTTCAATCTTCTCCTTGCCCTTGCCTTTGATGGGTTTCTTTCCTATGGTTTTCTTGGGAAATTCTACTTTTCTCCTCTTTGGAAATTTCCCTCTACTCCGTAGTGCCCTAGTGACATTTCTAGTCACTATTTGAGTGGCTTTCTTCCTTGATGTTTTGGTGTTTTTAGCCTTTACTACTTTTGATGAAGGAAGCATGGCCCCTATCCTTGGAAAGGCAGTAAACACATGCTATTGAATTTGCTGATGATGAGTGAGAGGAGGAGTTAATACCTGGGCTTGTATAGTTTGGTCTCCTACAGCCTTAGGGCTGTCCTCTTCTCCAAAAACATTCTCTGCTTGCACTTCTTGGTCACTTTGTGGTGGGGAATTTCCATGTTCATTAAATTTGATATTTGTAATGAATTCATTATCATGAGTAAACTCAGAAAGATTATGCTCCTTTTCTGTTTGGTGGGAGATGTCTAGGTCTATTTTTTTTTACTTTTCAAAACTAACTCTTCCTTCATCTATCTTCTTGTTGTCATGACTGTTTTTATTACTTCCCTCTTTGTTGTGACTTCTTCTATCATTTTCATTGTTTTCAATGTTTCCCTGATGTGGACTGCCTTCATCATGATTATTGTTTTCATTTTCTTGCTGTGGGTTGTCTCCTTCTTCATTATTGTCTTCATTTTCTTGCTGTGGGTTGCCTCCTTCTTTAATATCTTCACTGTCTCTCTGTGGATTTCCTCTTTCTTCATCACTGTCTTCATTTTCTTGCTGTGGGCTGCTAGTTTCATGATTACTACTTTCATTCTCTCCTTGTGGGCTGCCTGCTTCATCATACTTTCATTTCCTTCTACTACTACTTTCATGACTGTCTTGTTCTTTGTCACCATCCCTTCCATGTTCTTTGTCACCATCACTTCCTTGTTCTTTGATTTTACTACATTCATCTTTCTCCTTTAATTCAGTTTTCGAAATATCCTTTATTTTTTAAAAGCAACTGAGGGGTGAAAATATGGATAAATACCTTGAAAACTTCTTTGTAGAGATGAACACTGACCCTTGAGCAAGAATAGGAAAATTTTGGCCCTTTGTAACAAAGTGAGAAGGTGCTACACCCTTTCATACAAGATCGTAGTGTCTGAATGGAGGCTGCACAAGGAAAAACCACTGTGTCAGTTCAAAAAGCTATGTTTTTGAACGAAGTTTGAACGACGGGTGGTCGTGGGCACCGGGCGGAGACTAAATGAGGGTTGGGCGCCGAAATGCATCGTGCCAGTGCACAGGCGTGTCACGCCCTTTGTAAATTTCTGCGGTGAGCTGCTATAGGCACGTAGCGCTCAAGTATAGGTGCGTCGCGACTTGGAAAAAGTGCCCAGAGTGTTTGCCAGGGAACCAGAGAGACCCTCTCCTTTTTTCCAATTGATAATACGAGAGTGAGATATGCCTTTTGAGGGTTTTTGTGCCTTGTGGAACATTTTTAAAGCACACAACCTTCCTTTTGAATTTTTCAAAAATAGTTTTATTAAACCTTTCCCTTTTTTCTTATTTTCCCTATTGCCATGAAACAATTTTTTAAACATGTGTAACAGTGTTTTGTTTAAAAAATGCTTTGCAAATTGTAAAACAAGTTCTCATTTTTTTTTGTGTGTAAAAGCAAACCTCCCCTATTTTAACTTATAAAATGTGCCCTCTACTTTTTATGAAAAAGGACATTTTACCAAATGTAGGTACCCTCTGCTTATGTATGAAGGAGGCCTTTAAAATAGTCTTTTCCCTTTTCTTATCAATTGAAGGAAGTTCTTTAAAACAAATTTAGGCCTGGCCTATGTTTTCCAAATGAAACTTTTAGTCTTCAAAACAAACAGTTTGTGTCATTTCCCTTTGCTTATCATCTTTGAATGAGGCTTGTTAGACATAAACTATTTAGGCCCTCTGCTCATGACTTGAGGCAATGCAAGCACAACTGCTTAGGATAACTATTTAGGCCCTCTGCTCATGACTTGAGGCAATGCAAGCATAACTGCTTAGGATCTCTGCTTATGATTTGAATGAAGCCTCTCTTGAAAACTAAACCTTGTGCCCTGTGTCTACTTATCACTGAAGGAGGTAATTTAAACAGAACTATTTATACCCTCTGCTTATCATCATTGAAGGGGGAACCTCATAAAAACAAGTGATTGCCATCTGCTTATCATTGAAGGAGGAATTTCATAAACAAAAGTGATTGCCATCTGCTTATCATGAAGGAGGCAATTCAAATGCTTTATCCTTTATCAATCTGCATGAGACAGGTTTCTTTTTAGAAATTTACTGTGAAGATAGTGAGTAGGTAAGATATTTCAAACTCCAACATATCTGCTTTGTGTCTCTTAGGTTAACTCCCTTTTGTAGTAGCTTTAGCTTCCTCTGTAATGATAGTGTCTTTGATGGTTTTAGAGTCTAGGCTATAGGGATATAAAAAGGGCAGTTGTTCCCTTTTTATGCTCTTTCACTTTGATGCCTAAACTGCTGGAAGTCTTTTTCTAGAGAACTAACATACCTAGTCTCATAAGACTATTTTTCAGACTTGTGCCCATATGTTTGGGAAGAATGTGCAAATGCCATTGTGAGTTTCCATGAAGTGCTAGATGCAGTAAAATCCCAACCTTTGTACTCATTTTTCCATGATGGATGATTCTTTGACTTTCTTGGTGTTTTGAGTTTGCAGGTATGAATCATGTAGGTTTCATTTCTCTTTGAAATCTGCATTTCCTTTATTTCCCAACAGGCAACTGTTCTAACTTTGAAAACTTTCCTTGAAGTGTCCCACTTGTTTTAGAATTGGCTATTTCCATCTATCCATAGCACCCCTGTAGAGATGCATTGATAAAATGTCTTTGACCATTGGAGACCTTTCCTGAGGTATCATGATGATAATGCTTGAAAAGTTCACTTGATTACTTTCTTCGGACATAGGAGCTTCTTACTCTATTTCTTCCTGAATTTGAAAATTATAATCTTTGCTAAGACAAAACACATTGACCATTTTGATGGTGTATGACCTAGGGGTAAACAAGGTTTTGTTTTTCCAGATAAGAAAGAGGATGGATGACTGATATTTAAAACCAGGTTTTTTGACTAAAGATATTTCTCTCAAGATACCTATTCTAAACACCATCACCTAACCTAGACACTTTGTCATGACTTCTGAAGGGTTTCTTAGACATATTCAGGTCATCAAATGGACCTTCAAATAGTAAGAGGGGAAAAAGACAACGTGTCTTATGCTTTGACAGAGAGGTGTGTGAAAAATAGAGGATTTTGGATATCAGATATACAAGGCTTATGAAAGTTATGGATAAGGGAGTTTTATCAAGACTGAAACTTTGATGACCACCTCTAACATAGTCTGTAAGAGAGGAAAAATATAAAAAATTCTCTGGGGTTTTCTAGAGGACAAATTAATTGTTTGAAATTGGTTTCTAGAAAACCTAGGCAATGCATATAGTCATCACAATAGGCAAAAATACTGATGACTAACAGTGGCTCCATTTGGGGAGGGAAAATCCTTTTCGGGAGGTGTCCAGAATTGCAGATCTCTGGCTTGTGAAGACCAGTGCCTCATCCATTGGTGAATATTTTTCTTTCTCTTGATGCTTTTCGTAAAAATGGTGCTTTTGAAAAATTGAAAGCATGGTTAACATCAACCTCATTTCTACTTACCCAACTACTTTTCCTAACATCTTTTCTTCTTTGGGTGCACTTGGACTGGAAAACCCTTGACATGATAATTTTTGAAAGAGAAAACACTATCTACTTCTACACTTATATCTTCTGGGAGTTCAGATTAAACTGATGAACTCCTTTATTTCTCTACCTATACTAGATCAACTGTCAAGATTAATCTATTTGACAGGATTTCATTCACTAGACTAAAACATGAAATTGAAAAATGATCAAATCAGGATTAGACAGTCTAATTTGTCATGTGTTTGTGGCATAAATACAAGTTGTACACAAATGTTATTTTTGTAAAAAATGAGATTTAGAAAAATCAGGGCTAGGATACATAGTTTTCTTTTCATCCCTATTTTTCTCTTTGGTTCTGTTTTGAGCGTGTGGAACCAACACCTTTGTTTCCTAATATAATTTATTTGATAAGTAAAGCTTTCATATTTTAACTATCATTCTTTTTCACTAACTTATCAACAATCAATTTAAAACATGCTCAGTTATGATTAGGCTATATAACTTAACAAGACATCTTTTGAGCACTAGAAGTGGCATTTAGACTTGCGCACTTTCAGCATGACTGTTTTTTGGGTATGGGGCTATATCGTTTCTTTAGAATCTGCCATCTTTTTCTACTTTTATTGTTGTTTTTGTGTTTTCTGTTTTTCTCAAAACAAACTGAAAGAAAGATGCTCATGGGGCTGAGCTTATTTTTCATGCCTATCTATTCTAATCTAACCTATATATGATAGAAATTTATCTGGTGAACTCTTATTTCCAATATAACCAGTCAAGTAGATGATTGCATGGTTGATTTTGGTTCGGCTCTTTGATGATGCTGAAGAAATCAAAAGGGCACTTCCACCTCACTTGTTTTCGGACAGTAGTGCTTAATTTTTTCTCACACTTTGCAACAAACTGTTCATGGTAAAACACACTCCTCCCTCATATTTCTCAAGGAAAAGAACAAATGTATCTTGGAATAATACTTGATCTGGAGGTTTTGAGACATAAGCTCCATTCAGGACTAATCCTTCTTTCACTTGGTTATGTTTGGGACTCTCTTGGGAAAGAAAATCTTCCCCTTGCTCATGATCACTTGAAATTTCAGACTCATCATATATTGTAGTGTAGTCCTCTTTCCAAGCTGATGTGTTTCGATTGAGTGGACTGAAAACTGTGTGAAGGTCAACATGTTGATGAGTAGGGATAATATTTGGCAACAAATCTTCTCGAGAAAGAAGAGCAACAACTTTCTTGTGATCATCAATTTTCAAGCCTTCATTTGCTTCAAAATTTTCTAAGCTTTCCTCATCACTGTCATAGCTACTATGCATTGGTTGTTTACCTTTCTCAAGTTGATGAAACTGAACTTCCTCCCAAAAACCAAGTGCTGAATACTCTGCAAGATTAGCTTCTGTTTGGAAAGCATCATCATTATCAACATATTGATCAAACTTTGGAGAATGATCAATATAATTAATGTCATCAACCATACATATTGGACTATCAGATTGTTTATCTTTGAATTGATCTATAAATGCCTTTTCTGCTATGCGATAGTTAAGATCAGGAGGAAAATAATTATAGGTTGACTGTATGTTTATGAGTTGATATATCTCCTCTTCAGTTAAAAAGGGAGGCATTTTTATATTTCTTTGGATATAACTACAATAATCCTCTTTCTCTTGGGAAAGATGATTTAGAGGATGAATGTCTTTTTGGGCCTTACCTAAGAGAGATGATGAATCATCACTTGTGCCTTTAGAGAGATCCTGTGGGTTATCTTTCATGTCTTGATTGGTTTCATCCTCAACCAACTCTTCTTGATGTTCAGGACAATTTACATGGGATTGATGAGTTGCCTCTGATAGATTCTCAGGAGGCAAATTTTCTTGTATAATTTGAAAGGAATCAAAGAACAAAGGTAGAGATCCTAAAGGTTTTGATTTTTCTTCCATTTCAGATTTGATTTCATCCTCAACCAACTCTTCTTGATGTTCGGGACAATCAACATGGGATTCATGAGTTGCCTCTGATAGATTCTCAGGAGGCCAATTTGCTTGTATAATCTGAAATGAATTAAATCACAAAGGTAGAGATCCTAAAGGTTTTGATTTTTCTTCCATTTCAGATTTGATTTCATCCTCAACCAACTCTTCTTGATGTTCAGGACAAGAAGCATGGGATTCATGAGTTTCCTTTGATAGATTCTCAGGAGGCCAATTTTCTTGTATAATCTGAAATGAATCAAAGCACAAAGGTAGAGATCCTAAAGGTTTTGTTTTTTCTTCCATTTGTGACTGTTCATAGGGTTGAATGTTTTCTTGAGGAGGTTCTACAATAATATGTTCCTTTGTTTCTTTATGAGTATTTTCTTTATTAGGTAAGGCAGTAGTGGATAACATCTGATCTATTTATTTTTCAATTAAAGGAGGAGGCATTTTCTGTTTTCTTTGGATTGGGCAACAATTGCTTTCCATTTTTTGTGGAGGTTGATCTTGTGGCTGAATGTCCTCTTGTATTTTACAAAAGGGGCAGATGGATTGTTATTTGTTTCAACCTTTTCAAAGAGCTCTTGTGGATCCTCTCTTATTTTTTGATGGATTTCATCCTTGATCAACTCTTCTTGGCCATATTGATGGTTAGTTTGGGTAAGAAATGTATGGATATCCTCTAACAGATCTTCACGATGGAAATTTCCCAAATCTTCATCAATGCTAACAAGGTGTTGTATGAGATCTTCAGATTGATCACAACAATTTTCAGCTAAGGATAGAGATGGACAATGCCCTATATAGTGTTTGTAAAATACCTTGTGGAAATCCTTTAAAGGAAACAAGATGCCAGGTTCTATCCATTCATACCAATTTCTTGCCTTTCCTTCTAATGTTGCCATGAACATTTTCATAAGACAGTCCTCAAGCCATTCAACTTTTAACCTCCATATATGTATATGAAACTTGATGAGATGTAACAAGGGGTCATCCAAGTTTTAATTTCGAAAAATAGGTGGGTTTTTCATCCATTCTATTTGAGGCATTTTGTGTGGGAATCTGGGGATATGATCTCTGTTCATTGGAGAATATCTCCTTTGTATCCTTGGATCTATCTTTGTTAATAAGAAAGTGTCACTGTGTCTTTTCAACCAGTTTAGAGTTCTCTACCGGTGGAGTCTTTTGGTCTATTGAGGGTTGTGGAGTTGCCAGGTGGAAGATTTGAACTTGGCTGTCCACCATCAGCATGATTGGGATTGCTCAATGCATTCCTAGGAGTTTTTATAAGGACTAGTGGAGTGATAGGCCTATTAGAGGCTAGTGGAGTCGCCAGGTGGGTGTTTTTAGTTTTTTTGAGGGTATATCTATATGGTCCACCACCAATACTGACAAAAAACCAATCTAAGCATGTTTTTGTGAGGTTTTTTAAAGATTTTTATATATAGCCTATTCCGTAAGAGTGTCCTATATTTGATTCTTCACTTAGCTAAGGTGTTGAAACAAAGAGAGTCTACTCTAAATGGAAATTATAGGCTTTTTGTCTGATTTTAATATAGAAGGAATAAAGATTCTACCGAGGTTGGTTAGGCTATTTATGTACTCAGTGTTTCCACCGCAATCACCATTTTGACAGTTTGGCGATGAGGAGGTAGTTTCACCAGTATTTCTAAGTCTAACTAAGCTAGTATGAGGTATTCAGGAAACTATGCACTCAGAAGTCCCACCGTGATCACCATTATGTTAGTGAGTGGTGGGATGGATCAATAGGATAGCATGCTCAGTTCAACAGGGGTTTTTCGTGATTCTTGAAAGATATTCAGATTAATATGAACTCAGAAAGGTCCCACTGTGATCACCATTATGTTGGAGTCTCGTGATTTGGTAGATTGGTAAACCAAATGACAGGGCAACATCAGACCAATTTTGGAGTCCTAGGACCTAGCCTTCCTCGACTCAGAGAGGGCTCTCTATATTATGCGAAGGATGTGAACTTGTTCGCTTTGTATTTTTTATTTTAGGCTAGTTGTTAAGTATATTTTGGTTTTTTTTTGGGTTTTTGAGGTAAAAGGATCAAAAATGACAAATAGAAAGAGAGTTCATCAAATCAACAGGGCTATGGGGTCAGATAAAGTCAAGACTGTCTAAATGGTGGACAAGGTAAATGGATTCTTTGGGTGAAAGTGAAGTGAAATGAACATTAAGTTTGTGAAAGAAAAAGAGATATTAAACATATATAGTTTTAAAGAAGGTATTCATGAGGTAGGGAAAACCATGAATATCTATGAATAAAACTCAAACTGATACATGTGAAAGATAAATAATCCGGCGACACATAGAAGCATAAGAACCTTTAACTCTAGAAAATCACCTTCAGCTATTGGGAAAACAAATAAGATAAACAAACAACTCAATCTATGAAGAGGGAACTCCTAAACAACATATCTTGAGCTATCGGAACTCTGAAATAATTTTGCAAGCATGGACAAAGGGCAAGATCGAATGAGACCTCTTTGACTTAACTTAAAACAACCAATATTTCATAGAGAGATTTCAGAAATGGAGTTTCGAGAAGCTATAAGTAAGCAGGGAATACCTAAAAACATACAAGATAGAAAAACATACTGACCATAAATGAAACAAATAACAATTTCTTGATGGACCTAAAGGGCAGTTAAGAATCCTTTAGAAATGATCAAGAAGAGGAAAACATTAAAGCTGTAACATGCAGGATGTTTGGCGTGCTTCCATGAGCATGTCTCAACATATAATTTTCTAATCTACAACAAATGAGAAATATGGAACAATAATGAAAGCAAGGAAACATAAACAAAATAAGAGAAACATCACCATTCACCAAGCCATGGAATCCTGCACACAATGCTCCTCCACCATCAAGCCAGGCAAGACATCATCCACTTCATAAAACAAGTATTTCTTCCAAGCTCATAATGCTATGTATTGCTCTTAATATATCAATTTATCCCTCTTTGTTACAATGAATCCTCTTGGTTATATAAGCCAAAGAGGAGGAAACCCACCTAGAGCAACTAGAAGGCCATTGGCCAAAAACAAATATCTAAAACTGTCCTTGAGGCTTAACAAAGTCCAAGGCACAAAATATCCTTCAAAAATATATTTTCAGACCAAAATAGCAAAAAATAATCACTTTCAAGGCCTGACACATAAGATAAACTTGCTTAACGCACATTTGGCCTAGTCATCACTCAGAAAACTGCTTTTCTGCAAAATCTACAGGAACGTTGCACCAGAAAAAAGTCCGTTTTGCAGTGAACTTTTGGCAGACCTCTCGATGTCGAAATGGGTCTCGTGATGGGTCGTTGGAAAGCGACAGATGTCTAATTTCCAAAAATACTTTATTTTTTCCAATATGATTCCTGGAAGTTAGTAAAAAATTATAAACAGCGAAAAAACCAAAGAGTGTAGCACCTGCTGATATTAGGGGTAGAAAGGTGAAAAATGGTTGTTTTTGGCCTTTTTGAGAGACCAAAACAGCTTAATTTGATCTAAAAAATTTTGAGCATGTTCCTCTGATGTTAAGGAATCCAAAAATATATTTTTCTTCAGTTGAAGATGCTCCTAGAAAAAGTTAACGCACCCATGATTTTATGCTTTTAGTCCTAACATTCACAAAAAACAAGAATGTGTCCAAAAATGGAGAAATTTGGTGAGTAAACCCCTTAAGGTTTTTTTGAAACATGAAATGAAGCTTGAGCAAGAATTCGAAGCCGGGATAGGTCTTTTCCATGTTTTTCCATCAATCGCCTCCTTTGGGAAGCTTTGAGTTTCCTTCGGGCAAACTGATTCAACTTCTTGTAGTGCTCGATCATTCTTCTTTATAGGCCCAAATCCTTGTTAGCTTTCTCCAATTTGGTTTCCAAATGCTGATTTGCCCTCTCAAGCCAAAAATCTCTATTATTCTCAATTTGTTTGGCAGGGAGCTCCATAAGAGGGTACTGCTGTTCACGAGCTGATTCTTCTTCTTTCTGTTCTTGCAATGCTTTTCTAAGACCCATGGTCCTAGGTATCTTTCTTGCTGGCCCTTCTTCTTCATCATCTTCTGCATAATCACCCATGTATTCTTATAGCCTCACTTGTGAATTTTGTGCTTCTCTTTTATATCTGATTGCCTGGGCTTCATAAATAGCCATCTTTCCAGTCATCTGTCTGCTTTGCATTTGCAAAAATTGGATAAGGTCTTTTTTTCCTTTCTACGTCATTTTCCAAGTCTTTAACTTGGGCATCCGATCTTGTAAGAGAGATCTAAGAATCTTGGCCTCATCTTCTTCAGCATCACTATCTAGCTGTATTAGCTCAAAATCTGTCTCATGCTCATGGCTGCTTTCTTTTTATTCAATCTTCTCCTTTCCCTTGCCTTTGATGGGCTTCTTTCCTCTGGTTTTCTTGGGCAATTCTACTTTGCTCTTCTTTGGCAATTTGCCTCTACTCTTTAGTGCCCTAGTGACATTGCTAGTCACTGTTTGAGTGGTTTTCTTCCTTGATGTTTTGGTGTTTTTATCCTTTTCTACTTTTGATGAAGGAAGCATGGCCCCTAGCCTTGGAGAGGCAGTAAACACATGCTCTTGACTTTGCTGATGATGATTGAGAGGAGGAGTTAATACCTGGGCTTTTTTAGTTTGGTCTCCTACAGCCTTAGGGCTGTCCTCTTCTCCAAAAACATTATCTGCTTGCACTTCTCGGTTACTTTGCTATGGGGAATTTCCTATTTCATTAAATTTGATATTTGTAATTAACTCATTATGAGGAGTAAACTCAGAAAGATTATGATCCTTTTCTGTTTGGTGGGAGATGTCTAGGTCTACTATTTTTTCCTTTTCAAAACTATCTTTGCCTTCATCTATCTTCTTGCTATCATGATTGTTTTTATTACTTCCCTCTTTGTTGTGACTGATTCTATCATTTTCATTGTTTTCAATGTTTTCCTGATGTGGACTGCCTTCATCATGATTACTGTTTTCATTTTATTGCTATGGGTTGCCTCCTTCTTCATTACTGTCTTCCTTTTCTTGCTGTGGGCTGCCTCCTTCTTTAATATCTTAACTGTATCTCTATGGGTTGCCTCTTTCTTCATGACTGTCTTCATTTTCTTGCTGTGGGCTACCTCCTTCTTTAATATCTTCTGTTGAGATTCAACAATATGATGAACTTAGCAAAAAGAGTCGCCTTCACTAAGTGGGTCCGCAGGCTATTTTTGGCGCAAGTGTATTTTTAGACTATGTCTATTTTTAGACATGTTGATCATATTTCAGAAGTTGCAGGATGCTATTTGTGGATGGTTGATCAAGTTGGAAAAATAGATGAAATTATATTTTTAGAATATTGGGCGAAGTCTATGTATAGATCGTCAATCTAAAAATAGATGCATGTCGATTATTATTAGCTCTTAATAATAATCAGACTCTAAACATCAACTTATTCTCTTGGAGCACTTCAGTTCAGTGCACAGATGTGGCACAGTAGCTAACAAAAGGAATTACACTATTCCTAAGGGTTTACTGGAGCTAATGCATGGAGGACTCAGTTACAACTCAAGTGGCAGAGTTATGACATAGTTGGAAGAAGTAGTTATGGAGTTGTATTCAGTTTAACTCAATTAGACTCAGTTGAGCTAGTTGTATATAGTCTAACTGATTGATACACTAGTGAGAGTGGAGTGAATTAATTAGTTAATTAATTCACAAATAATAACTCATTAATCAACTAAACAATACATCATTTAACTACAGTGCATGGCAGTTTTAGTGGAGACCAGTGTAGAGATAGGTCAAAGGGCAAGATAGACTATCTGTTGTGACTATAGTGATGCATTGATTGCATCCAACACTCAATGGAGATGCCAATGAGGATTGCGCAGTAAATCCAAGGGTAATTCGAATTCATTCAGAGCTATTCTTCATAAGATATTGTGCAATGGATGAAGGCTAGTAGGTGGCAAAGATCGGTGTATGGATTTGCAAGATTAGGCCTGATTAGTGTATGATGATTATACTGTACTGAGAGCTTGTGATAAGCTTTGTATGTTTGTATGAGATTTTCATATGATCTCCATGTTACATAATATATAGTTGGGGTTTTCAGCTTCAGGCTTTCCCCGTTAAAAATTATGTTATGTGGGATTGAATATTTTTTGTTTATGCTTCACATGTGTGTGCAATTATTTTTTCCGCAAAAGATTAACAAGTGGAATATATTCAGTATCTTGCATAAAGTTAAATAGTGTGAGATCAGGTGGATCTTGGACATATGCATAATTAGTGCATATAATTTCTACATTTTCATTGTCTCTCTGTGGGTTGCCTCTTTCTTCATCACTGTCTTCATTTTCTTGTTGTGTTCTGCCAGTTTCATGATTACTGCTTTCATTCTCTCCTTGCGGGTTGCCTACCTCATCATGCTTTCCTTTCCTTCAACTGATGCTTTCATCACTGTCTTGTTCTTTGTCACCATCCCTTCCCTGTTCTTTGTCACCATCACTTCCTTGTTCTTTGCTTTTACTACATTATTCTTTCTCCTTTAATTTGGTTTTCGAAATATCCTTTATGTTTTAAAAGAAAATGAGGGGTAAAAATATGGATAAATACCTTGAAAAATTCTTTGCAGAGATGAACATTGACCCTTGAGTAAGACTAGGAAATTTTTTTCCCTTTGTAACAAAGTGAGCAGGTGCTACGCCCTTGCACATAGGCACGTAGTGTCTGAACGGAAGTTGCATGAGGAAAAAACACTGTGTCAGTTCAAAAAACTATGTTTTTGACCGAAGTTTGAACGACGGGCAGTTGTGGGTGTCGGGCGGAGACTGAACGAGGGTCGGGAGCTGAAACGCGTCGCACCCTTTGTAAATTTCTACGGTGAGCTGCTACATGCATGTAGCACTCAGGTACAGGTGTGTCACGACGTAGAAAAAGTGCCCAGAGTGTTTGCCAGGGAACAAGAGAGACCCTCTCTTTTTTTCCAATTGATAATACGAGAGTGAGATATGACTTTTGAGGGCTTTTGTGCCTTGTGGAGCATTTTTAAAGCATGTAGCCTTCCTTTTGACTTTTTCAAAAATAGTTTTATTAAACCTTTTCCTTTTTTCTCATTTTCCCTATTTCCATGAAACAGTTTTTTAAACATGTGTAACAGTGTTTTGTTTAAAAAATTCTTTGCAAATAGCAAAACAAGTTCTCATTTTTTTTTTTTTATGTAAAAGCAAACCTCCCCTGTTTTAACTTATAAAATGCGCCCTCTAATTTTTATGAAGAAAGGACCTTTTACCAACTGTAGGTACCCTCTGCTTATGTATGAAGGAGGCCTTTAAAATATTCTTTGCCCTTTGCTTATCAATTGAAGGAGGTTCTTTAAAACAACTTTAGGCCTGGCCTCTATTTTCCAAATGAAACTTTTAGTCTTCAAAACAATCTGTTTGTGTCATTGCCCTTTCCTTATCATCTTTGAATGAGGCTTGTTAGACAAAAACTGTTTAGGCCCTCTGCTCATGATTTAAGGAGGCAATGAAAGCACAACTGCTTCAGATCTCTGCTTATGATTTGAATGAAGCCTCTCTTGAAAACTAAACCTTGTGCCCTGTGTCTACTTATCACTGAAGGAGGTAATTTAAAAAAAACTGTTTATACCCTCTTCTTATCATCATTGAAGGGGGCACCTCATAAAAGCAAGTGATTACCATCTACTTATCATTGAAGGAATTTCATAAACACAAGTGATTTCCATTTGCTTATAATGAAGGGGACAATTCAAATGCTTTATCCTTTATCAATCTACATGAGATAGGTTTCCTTGTAGAAATTCACTGTGAAGATAGTGAGTAGGTAAGATATTTCAAACTCCAACATATCTACTTTGTGTCTCTTAGGTTAACTCTCTTTTGTAGTAGCTTTAGCTTCCTCTGTAATGACAGTGTCTTTGATGGTTTTAGAGTCTAGGCTATAGGGATATAAAAAGGGTAGCTGTTCCCTTTTTATGCTCTTTCACATTGATGCCTAAACTGCTAGAAGTCTTTTGCCAGAGAACTAACATACCTAGTCTCATAAGACTGTTTTCAGAGCTGTGCCCATATTTTTGGGAAGAATGTGCAAATGCCATTGTGAGTTGCCATGAAGTGCTAGATGCAGTAAACTCCCAACCTTTTTACTCATTTTTCCATGATGGATGATTCTTTGACTTTCTTGGTGTTTTGAGTTTGCAGGTATGAATCATGTAGGTTTCTTTTCTCTTTGAAATCTGCATTTCCTTTATTTCCCAACAGTCAACTGTTCTAACTTTGAAAACTTTCCTTGAAGTGTCACTCTTGTTTCAAAACTAGCTATTTCCATCTATCCATAGCACCCCTACATATATGCATTGATAAAATCTATTTGACCATTGGAAACCTTTCTTGAGGTATCATGATGATAATTCTTGAAAAGTTTACTTGACTACTTTCTTCGGACATAGGAACTTCTTACTTTGTTTCTTCCTAAATTTTAATCTTATAAGCTTTGCTAAGACAAAACACATTGACCATTTTTATGGTGTATGACCTAGCGGTAAACAAGGTTTTGTTTTTCCAGATAATAAAGAGGATGGCTGAATGATATTTAAAAATAGGTTTTTTGACTAGAGATATTTCTCTCAAGATACCTATTCTAAACACCATCACCTAACCTAGACACTTTGTCATGACTTCTAAAGGGTTTCTTAGACATAGTCAGGTCATCAAATGGACCTTCAAACAGTAAGAGGGGAAAAAGACAACTTGTCTTATGCTTTGACAGAGAGCTGTGTGAAAAATAGAGGATTTTGGATATCAGATATACAAGGCTTATGACAGTTATGGAAAAGGGAGTTTTATCAAGACTGAAACTTTGATGAACACCTCTAACACAGTCTGTAAGAGAGGAAAAAGATAAAAATTCTGTTGGGGGTTTTCTAGAGGAAAAATTGACTGTTTGAATTTGGTTTCTAGAAAACCTATGCAAGGCATTATGTCATCACAACAGGCAAACATACTGATGACTAACAGTGGCTCCATTTGGGGAGGGTAGCTTCTTTTTGGGAGGTGTCCAGAATTGTAGATCTCTGGCTTGTGAAGACCAGTGCCTCATCCATTGGGGGATATTTTTCTTTCTCTTGATGCTTTCCTGGAAATGGTGCTTTTGAAAAACTGAAAGCATGGTGAACATCAACCTCATTTCTACTTACCCAACTACTTTGCCTAACATTTTTTCTTCTTTGGGTGCACTTGGACTGACAAGCCCTTGACATGATAATTTTTGAAAGAGAAAACACTATCTACTTCTACACTTATATCTTCCGGGAGTTCAGATTAAACTGATGAACTCCTTTATTTATCTACCTGTACTAGATCAACTGTCAAGATTAAGCTGTTTGAGAGGATTTCATTCGCTAGACTAAAACATGAAATTGAAAAATGATCAAATTAGGATTAGATATTCTAATTTGTCATGTGTTTGTGGCACAAATACAAGCTGCACACAAATGTTATTTTCATAAAAAATGAGATTTATAAAAATCAGGGCTAGGATACATAGTTTGCTTTTCATCCCTATTTTTCTCTTTGGTTCTGTTTTGAGCGTGCGGAACTAACATATTTGTTTCCTAATCTACTTTCTTTGATAAGTCAAGCTTTCATATTTTTACTATCATTATTTTTCACTAACTTATCAGGAATCAATTTAAAACATGCTCAGTTATGATTAGACTATATAACTGAACAATACATCTTTTGAGCACTAGCAGTGGCATTTAGAATTGCGCACTTTTAGAATGACTATTTTTTGGGTATGGAGTTGTACCGTTTCTTTAGAATATTCCCTCTTTTTCTATTTTTCTTGTTGTTTTTGTGTTTTCTGTTTTTCTCAAAACAAACTGAAAGAAATGTGCTCATGGGGCTGAGCTTATTTTTCATCCTATCTATTCTAATCTAACCTATATATGATATACATTTATATGGTGAACTCTTCTTTCCAATATAACCAGTAAAGTAGATGATTGCATGGTTGATCTTTGTTCGACTCTTTGATGATGCTGAAGAAATCAAAAGGCCACTTCCACCTCACTTGTTTTCGGACATTAGTGCTTAAGTTTTTTCTCACACTTTGCAACAAACTGTTCATGGTAAAACACACTCCTCCCTCATATTTCTCAAGGAAAAGAACAAATGTATCTTGGAATAATACTTGATCTCGAGGTTTTGAGACATAAGCTCCATTTAGGACTACTCCTTCTTTCACTTGGTTATGTTTGGGACTCTCTTGGGAAAGAAACTCTTCCCCTTGCTCATGATCACTTAAACTGTCAGACTCATCATATATTGCAGTGTAGTCCTCTTTCCAAGCTAATATGTTCCGATTGAGTGGACTGAAAACTATGTGAAGGTCAACATGTTGATTAGTAGGGATACTCTTTGGCAACAAATATTCTCGAGAAATAAGAGCAACAACTTTCTTGTGATCATCAATTTTCAAGCCTTCATTTTCTTCCAAATTTTCTAAGCTTTCCTCATCATTGTCATAGCTTCTATGCATTGGTTGTTTACCTTTCTCAAGTTTATAAAACTGATCTTCCTCCCAAAAACCAAGTGCTAAATACTCTGCAAGATTAGCTTCTGTTTGGAAAGCATCATCATTATCAACATATTGATCAAACTTTGGAGAATGATCAATATAATTAATGTCACCAACCATACATATTGGACTATCGGATTGTTTATCTTTGAATTGATCTATAAATGCATTTCTGCTATGTGAGAGTTAAGATCAGGAGGAAAATATTTATAGGCTGATTGTATGTTTATGAGTTGATCTATCTCCTCTTCAGTTAAAAAGGGAGGCATTTTTATCTTTCTTTGGATATAACTACAATAATCCTCTTTCTCTTGGGAAAGTTGATTTAAAGGATGAATGTATTTTTGGGCCTTACCTAAGAGAGATGATGATGAATCACTTGTGCCTTTAGAGAGATCCTATGGGTTCTCTTTCATTTCTTGGTTGGTTTCATCCTCAACCAACACTTCTTGATGTTCGGGACAATTAGCATGGGGTTTATCAGTTGCCTTTGATAGATTTTCAGGAGGCTAATTTTCTTGTATAATTTGAAAAGAATCAAAGAAAAAAGTTAGAGATCCTAAAGGTTTTGATTTTTCTTCCATTTCATATTTTATTTCATCCTCAACTAACTCTTCTTGATGTTCGGGACAATCAACATGGGATTCATGAGTTGCCTCTGATAGATTCTCAGGAGGCCAATTTGCTTGTATAATCTAAAATGAATTAAAGCACAAAGGATGAGATCCTAAAGGTTTTTATTTTTCTTCCATTTCAGATTTGATTTCATCCTCAACCAACTCTTCTTGATGTTCGGGACAATAAGCATCATGGGATTCACGAGTTGCCTCTGATAGACTCTCAGGAGGCCAATTTGCTTGTATAATCTGAAATGAATCAAAGCACAAAGTTAGAGATCCTAAAGGTTTTGTTTTTTCTTCCATTTGTGATTGTTTATAGGGTTGAATTTTTTCTTGAGGAGGTTCTGCAATAATATGTTCCTTTGTTTCTTTATGAGTATTTTCTTTAGTAGGTAAGGAAGTAGTGGATAACATCTGATCTATTTCTTTTTCAATTAAAGGAGGAGGCATTTTATATTGTCTTTGGATTCGGCAACAATTGCTTTCCATTTTTTGTGGAGGTTGATCTTGTGGCTGAATGTCCTCTTGTATTTTACAAAAAGGGGTAAATGGATTGTTATTTGTTTCAACCTTTTCAAAGAGCTCTTGTGGATCCTCTCTTATTTTTTGATGGATTTCATCCTTGATCAACTCTTCTTGTCCATCTTGATGGTTAGTTTGGGTAAGAAATGTATGGATCTCCTCTAACAGATCTTCATGATGCCATTTTCCCAAATCTTCATCAATGCTAACAAGGTGTTGTATGAGATCTTCATGTTGATCACAACAATTTTCAGATAAGGATAGAGATAGACAATGCCCTATATAGTGTTTGTAAAATACCTTGTGGAAATCCTTTAAAGAAAACAATATACTAGGTTCTAACCATTCATACCAATTTCTTGCCTTACCTTCTAATGTTGCCATGAACATTTTCATAAGACAGTCCTCATGCCATTCAAATTTTAACCTCCATATATGTATATGAAACTTGATGAGATGTAACAAGGGGTCATCAAAGTTATCATTTTGAAAAATAGGCAGGTTTTTAATCCAATCTATTTGAGGCATTTTGTGTGGGAATCTAGGGATATGATCTCTGTTCATTGGAGCATATCTCCTTTGTATCCTTGGATCCATATTTGTTAATCAGAAAGTGTCACTATGTCTTTTCAACCAGTTTAGAGTTCTCTACCAGTGGAGTCTTTTGGTCTATTGAGGATTGTGGAGTCGCCAGGTGGAAGATTTGAACTTTGCTGTCCACCATGAGCATGATTGGGATTGCTCAATGCATTCCTAGGATATTTTATAAGGACTAGTGGAGTGATAGGCCTATTGGAGGCTAGTGGAGTTGCTAGGTGGATGTTTTTAGTTGTTTTGAGGGTATATGTGTATGATCCACCACCAATACTAACAAAAAACCAATCTAAGGATGTTTTTGTGAGGTATTTTAAAGAGTTTTATATATAGCCTATTTCGTAAGAGTGTCCTATATTTAATTATTCACTTAGCTAAGGTGTTGAAACAAAGAGAGTATACTCTAAATGGAAATTATAGCCTGTTTGTGTAATTTTAATATAGAAGGATTAAAGATTCTGCCGATATTGGCTAGGTTGTTTATGTACTCAATGTTTCCTCCGCAATCACCATTTTTTCAGTGTGGCGATGAGGAGGCAGTTTCACCGGTATTTCTAAGTCTAACTAAGCTGGTAAGAGGTATTCAGGAAACTATGCACTCAGAAGTCCCACCGCGATCACCATTATGTTAGTGAGCAGTGGGATGGATCAATAGGATAGCATGCTTAGTTCGATAGGGGTTTCCATGAGTCTTTAAAGATATTCAGATCAATATGAACTCAGAAAGGTCCCACTGTGATCGCCATTATGTTGGAGTCCTGTGATTTGGCAGATTGGTAAACCAAATGACAGAGCAACATTAGACCAACTTTTGAGTCCTAGGACCTAGCCTTCTGTTGAAGCCTAGAAAATATCTGCTTCAAACATTGGGGAAAACCACCCGGTCAGGACCTTAGGATAGCTCCTTTTCCGTTTGGTATGGTGGCTCCGACTGGATTTAAAGGACCAGTTTCCTTATAACTAAATGGGTTGGTGATGGGTTGATTTGGATGGGTGAAAATGGGATTAAATTGACTAAAATAAAACTATTTAATTTAAACTAAATACTGATAAAGAAATTCTAACACTAACCCGGGTAATTATATGTGAATACAACTTAAGATTGTTCCAATTTAACAATAACCATAAAAATGTATTATTATTTAAATTGAAATGTGTAGAAGCAAATAAAGATAACTCTGTTTAAGAAATTAAACAGAGTTGTATTAGCATATTGCATTCATCATTGTATATCATCTATATATACTTATGAAAGATAACGTTTCAATTATACTCAGAAATGATATATAAAAAGAAACGTTGTGAAAACCAAATATATATAAATGATAGCAAATTTTAAAGCGAATATCATAAGACAAAAGAAATCAACAGTGAACAGATAGAAATACCTCATTCATCTTGAAGACTTTCAAATGAAATATGATACTCTAATCTAGTAATTCTGATGCAAAATCAAATTCCAAGGTACATAAATGCAACACTTCAAAGATAATTCCGCATAAAATCACCAGATGTGATCCTTTTAAAAAATATATAAGTCAGTGGAGTACAGAAATGTAATCTCCAAGTCAAAAATATTAAGATCCAGGACCCTTCTCTAAATGCATGAGAAGGGTTTAAATACTACTTAACTAAATCTAAAAATAGTCTATTACAAAAATTAAGGATTTGGTTTAATGACCATCCTTTTCCTAGGCTAAAATACAGTAAAATTAAAACTAAATCTAAAAAATAAAGACTATTAACTAACTATTTATGAACTTGATCTTTAAACTTGCATGCATCTAGCATAGTTTTGAGAAGATGTGGTTGACCGACTTCAGAATTCAACTGTCCTGAAAAGACAGAGTCGGCAAGTGTAGGCGCAATCTTCTCTGTAGAATTGATGATACAATTAAGCGCACTGTGCTGACTGTGTGGCTTCACTAAGTATGTCCAGTAAGAGTCCCAATTTAATCTTGTCAGCCCTTGGATTGATTTTTCTCTTTCTTTTGCCTTTTGCCTCCATTCTGTTTGCAGTTGATTCACCTGTGGGAGATACCCCGGAACAATTTCTGAAATCAAATTAGCTTTGTGCAAATTATCATTTACACAATCAGTAAGAATGTTTGCCGCTGTAGCCGCCTCCTCTACTACCTTCTCTGCCCTTCTGATTTGTGCATCCCAGTTATTGAAAAGTATTTCTTTATGGTTTTCATTAATAATGGGTGCACCAGCTTTTCTGCCTTCTTCTGTTTTTTTCCATACTAAATAATCATTGATATTTTCATTAATCAAATCATAATCATTTCGTAAATCTATGACATGATTTGTGATTTTATCACTCTCTTGGAAAAAAGAATTCCATTGCAAGATTTTTTGGCATAAAACTTCCTCTTGTTGCAGTAGTTGATTGTTTAAAGAGATAGTTTCTGAAATGAATTCTGGAAGCTTAGGATCATCTTTATGCTGATCTTGGATAATCTGTATTTGTTTGTCTTTATCAGCCAAGCTTTTTTGATGTCCTATTTGCATTTCTTGAAGTTGTTGTTGTAACTCTTCAAGTTTCAATTGTGCTTCCGTATTGGCTTGTACCTGTTGCAATTTCTGTTGTAGAACTTTTATCTGTTCTTATTTTTCATTCAACAAACGTTGTATCTCAAATGCTTTGTCAATTGTTGCAGAATCATAAGCTCCTATCATTTGAGATAACTTAGCGAGATTATCAGTAGGTTCTGTGGCAGGATCCTTCCACAAAACATCTACTTGTTCTGCTTCAGTAGCAATTGCACCTTCTAACTTTCTCTTTTTCCTCTGTTTCTTCACTAATGCTTTGTATTTTGGGCTGTAGAATACATCTAGAGGAGGAATTTCCTCTACATTAAGTACAATTTTAGAGGATGGTGTTATTGGTATGTGCTCAGTCACTGTGACGGTGCTGCTTGTTCCTGTGTTCAAAACTTTGGTTGTTTGGACAGGGGTCTATACATTCTGTCCTTCTACATTAATCAATTGGTTAAAACTTTCCCATTCTTTGTCTAACTCAATGATGACTGGCTATTGCTGTACATTGGTTGGAGGAGGATTTGTCTGTTGAGGAGTCAAAATTTGTTGTTGAGTAAGTTATTTTGATTGCGCAGAATCTTTCATGGATTCTTCCATTTTATCTTCCTTTTCATTAGACTTATTGGAATGTTCAGAAGTCTCTCTGTCAGATTTTGATTTAGATTTATCTGTACTCGAACTACCGTTAAGACTAACACTAGGAGTTTTCTCCCTTGCGGGCTCTAAGCGTAGATTTTCCAAAGGAATAGGAGTTAGTCTTCTTTCTCTGTAAATTTTGAATTCCTGGAATTCCTCTGGAGATAACTGCATTTGAGCTGAATTCAAAAATTCTTTGAATGAATTTCTTGCTTGGAACATATCATCAAAAAGATCATGTTCCCCAAAAAATTCCCTTACTCTGATTGCATTGGTAAAATTCTTAACAATATCATTTGGGTCGAATAACCTTCTCGAAAATTTGAACAGTTGTAGGCATGTAATGTTGCCTATCTCTTGGAATGCATGACCAATATCGAACAGTGAAAATGTTCCACATTTTATGGGAAATTGTGGCCAAATGCCTTTTTTCTTCTCTTTTAATTCCTTTGTTAAACCCCCTTGGCCACAGGTCTGATAAGCAATTTCCCGTGCTACAAGTCTATCTGGAACATATAGGGGTAAAACATGGGGGGAAGCAGAACTTCCAAAAACCCTAATATAAGTGAACAATTCTTCTCCAAAACATCTCGCGACGGGGAGAATGACAACCTCTGTTTCTGGGGATAACCTTGGGGCATCCTTATTATGCAATGTTCTGTACAATGGCAGCATTACACCATGGAAAATTTGATAAAAATGGGGGACAAACTTAGACTCCCATAGTTCCTTATGATACACATGAATAGGCAAAGGATCGTGGATAGTCCATTGCCAACCCATCACAGGGAATTTAGAGACATAACAGATAGCGTCCATGACATAAGCAGATAAATAAAAAGGCGAATAAACCCGCTGAGAAACATTTCGTTTGGACCGGTAGTGAAAAATAGCAGTGGTCAAATGATCAGATAGGATTTTGGCCCAGTCTACAATTGTAGAATTAACGGCCGCATTCAACAAAGGGAGCCATTCAGGTAAGATCATATTTATGTCAGGCTTTCCAAAAAGCCTGCATAACATGGCAGCAGTGAAACAATAAGGAGAGGTAAGTGAACCCGTGCTGTACATACCTTGTTTGTTTTTCTTCAATGGTTCACTTCTTTTGGTCCACTCCTTTGTGCATTCTGAAAAATTTGCATGTTCTCTAGCAAAATCTTCCATGAATTGTTTATTGTAAGTCACCTGAGGTTCCGACAACTTATACATTAGTCTCAAATATTCCGTGGTGAATGACCCGATTAGCTCTTGAGCTGGAGTTCTGAATTGTCTGTCTGAAATATCGGTGTTGTCCAGCACCCATTTCACCATGTCCGTATATGGGAGAATCCTTGGCCTTGCCGCTATCCTATGCAGAAATGAACAAGCTAGTTCTTTGAGGGTTGCTTCAGATGTATTACTAGAACCTGCTGTAGCCGCAACTTTCATCACCACAGGATTTTCTTCTTATAATAAATTATACATTCCTTCCCAAGTGGATATACCGGCATCCTTATTGCAAGTGGTGTCTGCATACAGTGAGGCCATTTCTCTGTTTTCAGAATTCGAGCTCTTCTCCTTCTTACCCATAATGTTTAGTGAAAGCTTTGTATAGACGTTTGCTCCTTCGTGCCTGCGTTTTACGAGTTAAATGAGAGTAATGGAATGAGTAAGGTGATGAGATTGTTTTAAATGTGAAGGCGGATGAAATATATTATTTTAACGTGATATGACTTTCAATCAAAACAAAATCTCATTTACCATTAATTGTCAATCCAATCATTAAAGCGCATAGCAGATATTGATATATGGGAAGATTGTCTTTGAACAACGTGCTTTTATGAATCTGCGACATTGCGATCTGCGATTTGCTGCGCAATATCGCAATATCGCAATGTCGCAATATCGCAATATCGCAAAATGAAACCATCGCAATTTTATAAATAGCACAAAAGCGCAAATTGTGAAATAGCGCAAAAGCGCACATCGCAAATCTCGCAAAAGCGCAAAATTGTAAATAGCGCAAAAGGTATTCGTTTAACATTTCTGTTTTCTGTGCTATGCGATCTGCGACCAATATGTTTATTGTATAGGCTTTTTGGGATCGCATTATCGTAAAATCGCAAAATCGCATTTTCAGTTTTATAAAAGATATATACCATTTTGCGATGGATGCGCTATTTTGTTTAAAGAACAATTTTATTGTAATCTATCATAAACTTAAGTGTTTCTTAAGGTTCTTTCTAAGGGATTTCTCTAAGTTTATGATAGAAAGTTTTATTTGAAAAGGAAAACAAATCCTAATTGATTTTTTGGATTTTTTAACTAAGGGTCCCCATTTATTTAGCATTATTACTAATATTAAATAAAAGGGGGGTTGTTGCTGGTCACAACAATTGGCGATTCACTGAAATAAACAGTTATCTCTGAAAAAATAAAATGAACACTATATCTTTAGTAAGTAAATATTTTTAAAGATAATGAAAACCATCTTAGGATAATTCAAATAAAATGTAACTATGAAAAAGAAATAAAAATCATTCACAATTTCTTTCTAATTCCTTAAGAACAAAATCATTTTGGGTTATCTCAAGCTTTGATTGGTGTTAATAATGAATTAAGTGGATTTCTCCAAGTTTTGGTTTTATAAGATACTCTATTGCCATAGGTATTGCCTCTGCTGCCAACAAACGTTCATAGTCTCGACAGGGTTACCTTTAAACCATTAACTATTCATTGTCCCATCCAACTAAAATTATGACTTTTTAAAAGATAAATTCATAAGACCTATTATCTCATTTTTTTGTCTTTTACTTATTTTATTTTTAAGAGTCGTTGTTCTGGTTTGGTAGCCAGTTAATAACAATGCCATTCACTAGTTATAATTAAACTGAACAAGCTGGCTCGTGATGAGACCCCTTGTCTTATATTTATAAGCCATTACCCTGTTTTGGTATGCAGTATTGGTAATGTCAGTTTCATTACTTCTTATGAACATGGTAAGTCGGCTCATAATGAAACCTCTTATCTCTTAAATTTTCATATAATTTCTTAGAATTACATTCTAAAAAATCACAACTTAAATGGATGGGGTGAAATAGTTTTATCCTTAAGAATCAATGGATGACAATTTTCAGAGTTTTTTTAGTTCCAAAACTTTGAAAAAATCTTTACTTTTATAGATAACCTTTCTCTGCTCAATAAACTTATAATGATTTACATTCTCTTCAAATTTTCAAAAGATCATGCAAATGATTGAAATAATCTTTCAAAGTTTAACATCTTATTTTAAACTATTAAAAAACTGTGATCATTCCTTTAAAAATTCTTATTTACATAAAATAAATATTTATAATATTTTTCCTAAGAAATTTTCCTAAATAGTAAATAGTCAATTATAGACCTATTAACAACTTTTATTTGCAAAAACAATAAAAAACTTTGCAGAAAGGAATATGTACATTTTAAGAAGGGGTTACCTCCTTATGAAAAGAATTTCTTCAAGATAAGCCCATTTACAGGAAGATATTCTCTCTTACCTGTTAGATCTTGGAGTATGAATGTATTTGAGCCTATCTTTTCAACGATCTGAAATGGTCCAAGCCACATTTTCTGAAACTTGGTATGTTTACCTTTTTCTTCGTGTGCTTTATCCCATTTCAGAACAAGATCACCAATTGACAAAATTTTTGAGCCGGTAGAACTTGCATCAAAAGAATATTTTACAAGTTGTTGATGTTTTTCATGAATAATTTTTTCTTTATCTCTATCTTCTTCTAGTTTAAGGATTTGATCATATCTCAATTGAATGGATGAAGAAGGATTTTCCTCAATAAATTGCACGAGGGATAATGATGGAAGAGTTAAATTTGATGGTATCACAGCTTCTTTTCCATAAACTAAATTGAAAGGTGAAGTCCCTATTGAAGCTTTTTCAGTGATACGATCAGCCCATAATGCAAAGATTAAATATTTGTGCCAATTCTTTTGATTTTGATCAATGGTCCTTTTAATGATTTTGATAAGGTTTTTGTTAGTGGATTCAACCAAACCATTACCTTGTGGATAATAATTTGCTGAATATTTTAATTTAAAACCTCTTTTGACTGCAAATTCTATTAAACTATTTCTAGAGAAGTAAGATGCATTATCAAAGACTAGAGCGTTAGGTACACCAAACCTGGTTATGATGAATTGATCTATGAAATCAATAATTGCATCAGAATTGGCTACCTTCAACGGGATTGCCTCTACCCATTTTATAAAGTAATCAGTTGCAGTAAGGATGTACTTGTGCTGTTTGGAAGAATGAGGTACTATCTCACCAATAATTTCAAGCCCCCATTGTTCGAATGGTTGCTCAATAGTCACTGGTTGCAAAGGAAAAGCTAGTTTCCTTTGTCTTCCACTTGCAGTTTGACAAATTCGGCACTTCCTTACGTAATCATGCGTATCTTTAAAAAGGGTAGGCCAATAATAACCAGCACGAATTATTTTGTGAGCTATAGTATCACCTCCAAAATGACCTCCTGCTGGTCCATCATGCAACTCCTGCAAAACCTTTTCAGCTTCAGTCTTTTCAAGACATCTTAATAAGATTGAATCATAGTTTTTCTTGAATAACACATTATCAATGATCTCATATTTAATAGCCTTTAACCTTAAAGCGTGTTTACTCTTATAACTGAGATTAGAAGGAGCATACCCATTTTTCAAATAATAGATAAGATTAGCATACTGAGATTCAGAATCTGTAATACTTATCTGACTTACTTGAATATCTTGATTTGAATCTTGATTTTCTGGTATGTTAGGAGCTCCTTCCAATAATCTGCAAAAACCTTGTCCTCTAACAATCTTAGCTAGTTTAATATCAATATCATATTCTTGCAAGGCTGTTACCCAGTTAGCTCTCTTTTCTCCTACTTATTTTTGAATTAATAATTGCCTCACTGCAGAGAATGGGACAATGATTTTTGTATGTGTTTTCAAGAGAAAAGGTCTGAAATGTTTGATTGATTTAAACAAATAAAAGGCTTGTTTTTCAACATCAGAATAGTTAAGCTCAACTCCTTGCAGATTTGAGTTAAAGAAAGAAATTGGTGCCTCGATTTTCTGATCATTGATTTGTGTTAAAACAACTGCATAGGATGTCTCGGTGGCCAAAGTATACAAAGTAAAATCTTTAGAAAAATCTGGGGTATTTAATGCTGGTGCATTAATGATCGCTTGTTTGATTGCCTCAAAGGTTTATTTCTCTTTATGCCCCCATTTGAATACTGAATTCTTCTTGATCATATTTTGCATAGGTAAAACAATTAAAGAAAAATCAGGAATGAATCTTTTAACAAAATTGATCTGTCCAAGAAATGATTGCATGGATTTTTTTTTATGAGGTAAAGAAATATCAGAAATTTCTTTCACTCTATCTGGATCAATATATATACCATCTTTTGACACAAAAAATCCTAAGAGTTTTCCTTCATCTAAAGCAAAGAAAGATTTCTTGGGATTTAAGGAGATACCAAACTTTCTACATCTTTCAAATATTTGTTTTAAATCATGTAGATGATTGGCTCTCTTTTTTGAAAATATTGTTATGTCATCAAGATAAACAACAACCGATTTATTGATCAGACCTTTGAATGCTATATCCATGGCTCTTTGAAAAGTTGCTCCTGCATTTATTAGACCAAAAGGCATTTTCTGATAAGCATAAGTTCCCCATTTTGTTCTGAAAGTTGTTTTCAATCTGTCATCTGGATGAACTAAAACTTGATTATAGCCCGAAAATCCATCAAGAAATGACATAAGTTCAGAACCAGCTACCTTTTGAAGTATCTGTTCCATGGTTGGCAATGGGAAATTGTCTTTTAAACATGCCTTGTTTAAATTTCTGAAATCAATACAGATTCTTATATCACCATTCTTTTTCCTTACAGGTACCATATTGGAAACCCAATTGGAGTGCCTGACAGGAAAAATGATTTTGGATTTTAAAAGTTTATTAAGTTCTGATTTGATTTGACTTTCGAGATTTGGATGAATCTTTCTCAACTTCTTTTGAACAGGTTTAATATCAGGAAGCATTGGAATTGTGTGTTGAATAACCGAAGTATCATACGTTTTTAAATCATCATAATTCCAAGAAAAAACGTTTTTATACTTGTTCAGAAGTTTAATGAACACATTCCTTTCCTCTGGTGTTAAATTGAGTCCTAAGTTAACGTTTTGAGGTTTAGAATCAGAACCACGATTTACTAATTCAAACTTTAAAGTGGAACTTTGAAGTTTAGCATTAGTGACTTTCTTGAATATGTCTTTAATGTCATATAAATCTTCTAATTTAACAACAGATTTTGGAATGGGATTTTCATTACCTTTTGAAACAATTTGAAAATCATGATCATCTTCGTCAATAATTTTCTCATCATATGATTTCTCTGAAGTCATGAAATTTAAAATATCTTGATCATGATAGAATACTCTCCAATTTGTAACATTATCTGGGACAGATGGATGAAAAATCAATTCTACAGAAAACCTATCAGGACTGCAATCTTTAGCAGGAAGGAGTTTAGATGCAACATTAGCTAACAAGTCAGCGGATGTATTTTGATTCCTAGGAATAGGAGAAATATTGAATGCTAAAAAATGAGTGGTAAGATCTTGTACTAGGGTTTGATAGTGTTTAATATGTCCTGAAAGGCAATGAATAATATTCCTAACTTGTTTTATGACAATTTCGGAATCACCAAATACTTTCAAGTATTTAACATCTAACCCTATAGCTTTATAAGGTCCTTGAACCAAGGCTTCATATTCTGCGGTATTGTTAGTACACTCAAATTCTAACCTACATGACAGCATGGGTTTCTCTCCATATGGATCAATTAAGATACATCCTACTCCAGCTCCATCACTAGACTTTGATCCATCAAAATATAACGACCAAAATAAAGATTTATCTATTGACTTATCTACAATTACATCAGACACATTTACAATTCTGGAAGAATCAGATTGTGAAAAATTTTCTATTTGAGAAACAAAAGTATTTACAGAAAAAGGTGATGGAGGTGCTTCGAAGTTTCCAAGAAATGATTCAGCAGAATAACCTCCAAGAATATTGTTGTTGAATGCCACAGGCTCATTAGGTTGTTCGAATTCAGTGACAGTGTGCGTCATATGTTTTTCTGGTTCAATTTTGATTTGATTTGGTTTCCCTTTGTAGGGAAGCCACATATGTGAATAATCAGTTGAGATATAACCATTAAGTTTCACAGACCAATCCCTGCTTAAGATTAATCCATAGAATTCAGGAATATCAGCAATCAAAATATCAATTCTTTGGACAATCCTAGGATCAGAAGCTAATCTGATAGTAACTGAATTGATTTCTCCTACAACTTGAAATTTAGAGCGATCCAATTGAACGATATGAACTGCTGATTTCTGTGGTTCGATATTCAATTTGGCACAGATAGAAGTAGGCATTATATTGGAGGAGGCTCCAGAATCAATCAAACAATTGAGCAGATTTTTATTGTACATCTCATAAGTCAGAAGAAAAGGAGGAGTTTGAGAATTTAACTTTTCTCCAATGAGCACAGTATCAGTAGCATCTACCTTATCTGGTGGCTTACCAGCTCCCTTAGCTACTTTTGCAACTACACCACTTGGTAAAGGGGCAATTGGTGTAGCGTTTAATTCTTTCAATGGAAACTTTTGCTGGTGTTTTAGTTTGTTGAGTTCATGTAAGGAAATGTTGGCTTTGATCTTTTTCATGTCTTCGACAATGTTGTATTCCATAGGATCTGACACCACTAAAGTCTTTGTTGTTGATGTAGGAGGATTAGAAGAGGATGCATGATTTTGAGTAGGTAATGGAGAAGTTTTCTTTACAGGGGATTTGTCTTTGGTACTTGGAGTTGTAATTTTATTTTTAGGAACTGTTTGCACTGGTTCCGATATAGATTTACTCCTAGTACTTACAGGCATAGCTTCTTCATTATCAGAATTAGGGAGAATAAAATCCCACATTCCATGCAATTCAACTATTTCTTCATTCTCATCTTCCTCATCTGATACTAAAGTTGCAACTTCTTATTCTTCCTCTTCTTCTGATTCTGCATTAGAGATTGCATTAGGAGGTTTAGATTCAACTTGGTTTCTTCTGAAATTTCGGAATGGTTTCTTGGTAGAAGTTTCAGCTACTTGTTTTTTAATTTCAACCATTTCATTTTACATGGTTTTAAGTACTTTCTGTAAACCTTCCATATCGTATGGGTCTTTGGCATTTTTCTTTGAATCATCTTTGAAGCTGACTTTCTTTGATTTCCTTTCCTCAATAGAATTTTTTTTTCTAGAGAAATAATTCGTTTTTCTACTGCAATAGCCTCTTTCATATTCTTGGCTAATGTAGGTTTTGCAGCTCTATCTACAAAAATTGCTATGTTTGAGGGTAAGGCAGTTATGTACCATTCACTTCTGACTTGTTCACTAGGCCTTGAATCTGTGTGAATTTTGTTCAAAAGTTTGTTGAATCTAGCGTTGAATTATTTAATGGGTTCCTTGGGTTCTGCTTTCAAATTTGAGAGATCGTTGATTAAAGTAGCTATTGATCTGTCATCTCCAAATTTGGTTAAAAAATGATCTGCAAAAATAGCCCAACTTGTTATGGATCCCGAAGGTAATGAAAAGTACCATGATCTTGCTGCTCCTTGAAGAGTATAAGGGAATAGTCTGACTACAACATCTTCATGTGTGACTCCATTAAAATTAATAGCCAGCATAAAGTTATTGATATGTTCTTCAGCTTGAATGTTAAGATCTGGACTAAATTTTGGAAGCCATTTTCCAGGATTGTCTGGTAAATCATGTAAAGGTGTAGCCATGTTGACTGCCCCTAGAGTAGCCCATGGTCTAGCCATTATTGGAAAAACTATTGGAGGAGTAGTAGAAACTGGTGGTGTTTGAATAGAAGTTGTTGGAATAGATGATGTTGAGATTGATGATGATTGAGCATATGATGATTGAGGAGATGATGATTGAGGAGATGATGTGGAAACAACTGTACTTTGTTGAGTTGGGATTTCAGAAATAGGTATTTGAATATTAGATGTTGAACTTATATCACTTACTGATTCTGATTGAGTTTTTCTTGTCTTCACACTACTAGGTAAAGGGAATTCTTTCGGAGAAATACCAAGTTTTTCACTTTGAAGCCTAGTAAGAGGTTTCGAAGAAACAAATTTTGAGGTTACACTACCTTCAGATATTTTAGACTCTTCTAGAGATAATGAGAATCCTTTCAATTTATGAATTAAATCTTGAACTTCAGGAGACTCAGGATTTTGATTGTCTGAATGTTTTGAGATTTTGGTAGTGGGTGTATGAATATTATTCGCAATTTCTTCTATAGGATTTTGTATTTCAGAAGAAATTGAAGAAGTTGATGAGGGTGTTTTTCTCTCAGAATGGCTTGTGGGTAAGGATTTACTTGCCATTCATAGCTCAGGCCCTCCTTCTAGCACCAAAAATGTTGAAGCCTAGAAAATCTCTACTTCAAACATTGGGGAGAACCACCCGGTCGGGACCTTAGGACAACTCCTTTTCCGTTTGGTATGGTGGCTTTGACTATATTTAAAGGACCAGTTTCCTTATAACTAAATGGGTTGGTGATGGGTTGATTTGGATGGGTGAAAATGGGACTAAATTGACTGAAATAAAACTATTTAATTTAAACTAAATACTGATAAAGAAATTCTAACACTAACCTGGGTAATTATATGTGAATACAACTTAAGATTGTTCCAATTTAACAATAACCATAAAAATGTATTATTATTTAAATTGAAATGTGCAGAAAAAAATAAAGATAACTATGTTTAAGAAATTAAGCAGAGTTGTATTAGCATATTGCATTCATCATTGTATAACATCTATATATATACTTAACGAAGGATAACGTTTCAATTATACTCAGAAATGATATATAAAAAGAAACGTTGTGAAAACCAAATATATATAAATGATAGCAAATTTTTAAAGCGAATATCATAAGACAAAAGAAATCAACAGTGAACAGATAGAAATACCTTATTCATCTTGAAGACTTTCAAATGAAATCTGATACTCTAATCCAGTAACTCTGATGCAAAATCAAATTCCAAGGTACAGAAATGCAACACTTCAAAGATAATTCCGCATAAAAATCACTAGATGTGATCCTTTTAAAAATATATAAGACAGTGGAGTACAGAAATGTAATCTCCAAGTCAAAAATATTAAGATCCAAGACCCCTCTCTAAATGCATGAGAAGGGTTTAAATACTACTTAGCTAAATCTAAAAATAGTCTATTACAAAAATTAAGGATTTGGTTCAATGACCGTCCTTTTCCTAGGCTAAAATACAGTAAAATTAAAACTAAATCTAACTATCTATGAACTTGATCTTTAAACTTGCAGGCATCTAGCATAGTTTTGAGAAGATGTGGTTGAACGACTTCAGAATTCAACTGTCCTGAAAAGACGGAGTCGGCAAGTGTAGGCCCAATCTTCTCTGTAGAATTGATGATACAATTAAGCGCATTGTGCTGACTGTGTGGCTTCACCAAGTACGTCCAGTATGAGTCCCAATTTAATCTTGTTAGCCCTTGGATTGATTTTGCTCTTTCTTCTGCCTTCTGCCTCCATTCTGTTTGCAGTTGATGTGCCTGTGGGAGATATCCTGGAACAGTTTCTGAAATCAAATTAGCTTTGTGTAAATTATCATTTACACAATCAGTAAGAGTGTTTTCCGTTGTAGCTGCCTCCTCTGCTGCCTTCTTTGCCCTTCTGATTTGTGCATCCTAGTTATTAAAAAATATTTCTTTATGATTTTCATTAATAATGGGTGCACCAGCTTTTCTGCCTTCTTCTGTTTTTTACCATACTAAATAATCATTGATCTTTTTATTAATCAAATCATAATAATTTCGTAAATCTACGACATGATTTGTGATTTTATCACTCTCTTGGAAAACAGAATTCCATTGCAAGATTTTTTGGCATAAAACTTCCTCTTGTTGCAGTAGTTGATTGTTTAAAGAGATAGTTTCTGAAATGAATTCTGGAAGCTTAGGATCATCTTTATGCTGATCTTGGATAATCTGTATTTGTTTGTCTTTATTAGCCAAGATTTTTTGATGTCCTATTTGCGTTTCTTGAAGTTGTTGTTGTAACTCTTCAAGTTTCAATTGTGCTTCCTTATTGGCTTGTACCTGTTGCAATTGTTGTTGTAGAACTTTTATCTGTTCTTCTTTTTCATTCAACAAACGTTGTATCTCAAATGCTTTGTCAATTGTTGCAGAAGCATAAGCTCCTGTCATTTGAGATAACTTAGCGAGATTATCAGTAGGTTCTGTGTCAGGATCCTTCCACAAAACATCTACTTGTTCTGCTTCAGTAGCAATTGCACCTTCTAAATTTCTCTTTTTCCTCTGTTTCTTCACTACTGCTTTGTATTTTGGGCTGTATAATACATCTAGAGGAGGAATGTCCTCTACATTAAGTACAATTTCAAAGGATGGTGTTATTGGTATGTGCTCAGTCACTGTGACGGTGCTGCTTGTTCCTGTGTTCAAAACTTTGGTTGTTTGGATAGGGGTCTGTACATTCTGTCCTTCTACATTAATCAATTGGTTAAAAATTTCCCATTCTTTGTCTAACTCAATGATGACTGGCTGTTGCTGTACATTGGTTGGAGGAGGATTTGTCTATTGAGGAGTCAAAATTTTCTGTTGAGTAAGTTCTTTTGATTGCGCATAATCTTTCATGGATTCTTCCATTTTATCTTCCTTTTCATTAGACTTATTGGAATGTTCAGAAGTCTCTCTGTCAGATTTTGATTTAGATTTATCTGTACTCGAACTGCCGTTAAGACTAACACTAGGAGTTTTCTCCCGTGCGGGCTCTAAGTGTAGATTTTCCAAAGGAATAAGAGTTAGTCTTCTTTCTCTGTAAAGTTTGAATTCCTGGAATTCCTCTGGAGATAACTGCATTTGAGCTGAATTCAAAACTTATTTAAATGAATTTCTTGCTTGGAACATATCATCAAAAAGATCCTGTTCCCCGAAAAATTCCCTTACTCTGATTGCATTGGTAAAATTCTTAACAATATCATTTGGGTCGAATAACCTTCTCAAAAATTTGAACAGCTGTAGGCATGTAATGTTGCCTATCTCTTGGAATGCATGACCAATATTGAACAGTGAAAATGTTCCACATTTTATGGGAAATTGTGGCCAAATGCCTTTTTTCTTCTCTTTTAATTCCTTTGTTAAACCCCCTTGGCCACAGGTCTGATAAGCAATTTCCCGAGCTACAAGTCTATCTGGAACATATAGGGGTAAAACATGGGGGGAAGCAGAACTTCCAAAAACCCTAATATAAGTGAACAATTCTTCTCCAAACCATCTCGCGATGGGGAGAATGTCAACCTCTGTTTCTGGGGATAACCTTGGGGCATCCTTATTATGCAATGTTCTGTACAATGGTAACATTACACCATGGAAAATTTGATAAAAATGGGGGACAAACTTAGACTCCCATAGTTCCTTATGATACACATGAATAGGCAAAGGATCGTGGATAGTCCATTGCCAACCCATCACAGGGAATTTAGAGACATAACAGATAGCGTCCATGACATAAGCAGATAAATAAAAAGGCGAATAAACCCGCTGAGAAACATTTCGTTTGGACCGGTAGTGAAAAATAGCAGTGGTCAAATTATCAGATAGGATTTTGGCCCAGTCTACAATTGTAGAATTAACAACCGCATTCAACAAAGGAAGCCATTCGGGTAAGATCATATTTATGTCAGGCTTTCCAAAAAGCCTGCATAACATGGCAGCAGTAAAACAATAAGGAGAGGTAAGTGAACCCATGCTGTACATACCTTGTTTGTTTTTCTTCAATGGTTCACTTCTTTTGGTCCACTCCTTTGTGCATTCTGCCAAATTTGCATGTTCTCTGGAAAAATCTTCCATGAATTGTTTGTTGTAAGTCGCCTGAGGTTCTGGCAACATATACATTAATCTCAGATCTTCCGTGGTGAATGACCCGATTAGCTCTTGAGCTGGAGTTCTGAATTGTCTATCTGAAATATCAGTGCTGTCCAACACCCATTTCACCATGTCTGTATACGGGAGAATCCTCAGCCTTGCCGCTATCCTATGGAGAAATGAACAAGCCAGTTCTTTGAGGGTTGCTTCAGATGTATTACTAGAACCTGTTGTAGCCACAACTTTCATCACCACAGGATTTTCTTCTTCTAACAGATTATACATTCCTTCCCAAGTGGATATACCGGCATCCTTATTACAAGCGGTGTCTGCATACAGCGAAGCCATTTCTCTATTTTCAGAATTCGAGCTCTTCTCCTTCTTACCCATAGTGTTTAGTGAAAGCTTTGTATAGACGTTTGCTCCTTCGTGCCTGCGTTTTACGAGTTAAATGAGAGTAATGGCATGAGTGAGGTGATGAGATTTTTTTAAATGCGAAGGCAGATGAAATATATTATTTTAACGTGAAATGACTTTCAATCAAAACAAAATCTCATTTACCATTAATTGTCAATCCAATCATTTAATCCAATCATTAAAGCACATAACAGATATTGATATATGGGAAGATTGTCTTTGAACAACGCATTTTTATGAATATGCGACATTGCGATCTGCGATTTGCTGCTCAATATCGCAATATCGCAATATCACAAAATGAAACCAGCGCAATTTTAAAAATAGCGCAAAAGCGCAAATTGCGAAATAGCGCAAAAGCGCACATCGCAAATCTCGCAAAAGCGCAAAATTGTAAATAGCGCAAAAGGTATTCGTTTAACATTTTTGTTTTCTGCGCTATGCAATCTGCGACCAATATGTTTATTGTATAGGCTTTTTGGGATCGCATTATCACAAAAGCGCAAAATCTCATTTTCAGTTTTATAAAAGATATATACCATTTTGCGATGGATGCGCTATTTTGTTTAAAGAACCATTTTATTGTAATATATCATAAACTTAAGTGTTTCTTAAGGTTATTTCTAAGGGATTTCTCTAAGTTTATGATAGAAAGTTTTATTTGAAAAGGAAAACAAATCCTAATTGATTTTTTGGATTTTTTAACTAAGGGTCCCCATTTATTTAGCATTATTACTAATATTAAATAAAAGGGGGGTTGTTGCTGGTCACAACACCTTCCTGGACTCAAAGAGGGCTCTCTATATTATGTGAAGGATGTGAACTTGTTCGCTTTGTATGTTTGATTTTAGGCTAGCTGTTAAGTAAATTTTGGTTTTTTTTTGGGTTTTTGAGGTAAAATGATAAAAAAGGACAAATAGAAAGATATTTCATCAAATCAACAGGGCTATGGGGTCAGATAAAGTCAAGACTGTCTAAATGGTGGACAAGGTATTATTGTAGGGCCGATTTAGTCAAGGTAAATGGATTCTTTGGGTGAAAGTGAAGTGAAATGAACATTAAGTTTATGAAAGACAAAGAGATCTTAAACTATATATTTTTAAAGCAGGTATTCATGAGGTAGGTAAAACCATAAATCTCTATGAATAAAACTCAAATTGATACATATGAACGATAAACAATCCGGCGATACATAGAAGAATAAGAACCTCTAACTCTAGAAAATCACCTTCAGCTTGTTGGGA